>VYXC01005083.1:73913-335952 GCA_013397175.1 Platysteira castanea
GGGGCTGGCAGCTCCCGAACATGCATGCACGGGGCAGCCGGCATCTCCCGTCGGGGCGCCCAGGGCTTCGGTGACCCATGCGCGGATTTCTGGTTCCTCTGCCCGGCCACGGGTCCCTGCTCCGCTACCCGGGACAGACTAATTGCGGGTAAAGGCAGTCAAAGATGTAGAAACGTATTTTAACGGAGAAATATATTAGCTCTTCGAGGAACTATTAAATTTATATATATATATAAATATAAAAAATTATATATTTCTATATGTATTTGTTAAAACACGTTTCTGCATCTCCGCCTAGAGTCATATAACGAATCCCTTATCTCCTGTCGGCGGAGGAGCGTATGCCCCAAAACCCGGGCTGCATGATTTCGGTCACAGAAAGGAGGCCCGTCTATTTCCGCACCCAGCCGCGGAGCAGCGCACGTCGCCCCCAGGCACCCCGCTAAGGCGCACAAACGAAACGGCGAAGGGATGAGGCCCACAGGAGAGACCCTCTCCAGGGTTCCCCCCCCCGGGGCAGCCCTCGGCGACTCCTCGGCGGCTCGCTCCGCACAGGGTGACGCAGCAGCCGGAGCCAGCTGTGCCCCGCCGTCGGGGCCGGGGCTGTCGGGCTCCCCAGGGCCGAGGCGAGCTTCTTTCTGCCGGCCACCCATGCTGCTCCCGGCGCTCCCCCTCGCAGGCATTTCCGCGGCGAGGGCCGGTGCAGGTGTAACAGCACTGCGACGTGTGTCATCACCTCCGCCAAATGGCACATTCCTCCCTTCTCACTCCTAAGCCGGGCGCGTAGCTCCTTAGCAGGGCTCGCTCGCTCGCAAAGGACATTTGACATCCCAAGGTCTTGTATGGGTTTTTTTGACAGCCCCACCNGGGGGGAGGCGGGGGGCGGTGTCCGGGGGGCGCTGGGCGAGCCTCCGCCGCCCACCTCGGAGCCTGCTGGGGCCTGCGGCGCTGCGCTCCCCTCCCGCCCGGCGCGGGGTCGCGCTGGAGGCGGTGGGTGCGAAGGGGTGTGCCCGCGGCGCTCGCCCTGCCACAGCGGCTTGTCACACGTCCAGCCGCACACGCGGTCGCGTTTATATGTCTTGGCCGCGGGCCCCGCCAACCGATCGCGCCCGGGGAGCACAAGGAGGCTGTTGCCGCTCGCTGCAAGTCCATTCTTGCACCTCTTATTTGCAGGAGGCAGAAACCAAAAGGTGTTGGGTCGCCCCTTCTCCCTCCCCGCAAAGTACACGCAGGCCCCCAGCGCGGCTGCGGGGCTGACAGGCGCCTCAAGCGCCGGGGCAGGGTGGCGAGACGAGGGATGACACACTGGGCAGCTTTCCTGCTCCTTCCCCTGGAGGGCTTCGGCTCATTTCACACGGTTCCTGAAGTAGCGTATGTGGCACTAACATTCCCTTCTCCTTTCCCTTTCCTGCCTTCAGGTAGAACGTCCCCGAGTAGCAGACAGGCAGTGTCAGCTGGCCCGAGCACAAGAGATGTGTTGTAACAAACCAGTGCCACGGGGCTCCTGAGGCGCGGGTACAGCGGCGGGCAGGCGATGCTTTGCACTGGTTTCCAACGGACTCTTCGGTCCTATCCTGGGGAGCGGGGCAGAGCGACCCCATTGGACCCCCGAGCCTTTCTAGCAGACAAGGCGCCCGCCGGCAGTCGCAAGAGCCGGGCCGAACTCCGCAGGGCCGGGACCACCTGCGCTCCCCAGCCGCGGCCTCGCTGGGCCCCCCGGGCGCGGCGCTGCAGTGAGCCCGCTGCTGCTGGCACGGCTCCGCAGGACCTGGCCTCCCCGCCCATGCTGAAGCACAATTCGGGCTGCCAAGAAGCGGCCCTGGGAGCAGCTGCACGCTCACCTCGGCCCCCCGCAGCTCTGCCGGCCGGCAGCTCATGGCGCTCAGACTCGCTCCTGCCTTTCTTGCACGTGAACCGCCTCGCACGATGTTCCCTGTCACGATGATTTTGAGTGCGACATCAATTTTCGTAACCAAATCGGGAGGGGGCTGGCAGCTCCCGAACATGCATGCACGGGGCAGCCGGCATCTCCCGTCGGGGCGCCCAGGGCTTCGGTGACCCATGCGCGGATTTCTGGTTCCTCTGCCCGGCCACGGGTCCCTGCTCCGCTACCCGGGACAGACTAATTGCGGGTAAAGGCAGTCAAAGATGTAGAAACGTATTTTAACGGAGAAATATATTAGCTCTTCGAGGAACTATTAAATTTATATATATATATAAATATAAAAANTCCGCACAGGGTGACGCAGCAGCCGGAGCCAGCTGTGCCCCGCCGTCGGGGCCGGGGCTGTCGGGCTCCCCAGGGCCGAGGCGAGCTTCTTTCTGCCGGCCACCCATGCTGCTCCCGGCGCTCCCCCTCGCAGGCATTTCCGCGGCGAGGGCCGGTGCAGGTGTAACAGCACTGCGACGTGTGTCATCACCTCCGCCAAATGGCACATTCCTCCCTTCTCACTCCTAAGCCGGGCGCGTAGCTCCTTAGCAGGGCTCGCTCGCTCGCAAAGGACATTTGACATCCCAAGGTCTTGTATGGGTTTTTTTGACAGCCCCACCAAGGGGGATTTCGGATGAACACCAGGGCAGAAGCTCAGCCCAGCGCTGGGAGCGGCGATCGGGCCGAGCAGCAAAGGTGAGCGTGCAGCCCCGTGTGCGGCTACTTGAACGTTTGACACAAGGGCAGGCAGGGGTTGTCGGGCTCTCCCCTCTCCCCTCTCCTAATTAAGCCCTTTTTGGGACATGAAAGAACTACCTGAAAACGTAGGAACACGCCCCTGGCAGCTGTACATTGTAGCTGCGGTTAAGCGGAGAGCTGAGGGCTTATCGGCACCCACAGAATTGTCGCAGCGAGGGGAGTGCAAGTAAGGGGAATGGGCAGCTAGCAGAGGAGCGCCGAGAGCCCTTTCCGGGAGAAGCAGCGGGGCTCCCGGCACGGCCCCGGGTAGCGGCCCGATCTGCCGGTGCGCCCGGCTGAGCCCGCGCCCCGCTCGCCGCCGCTCCCGGGGCCGGGAAGCAGTCGGACAAACTCGGACAAGGAGAGAGCAGAAGGAGCCCGCGGAGCAGCTCCCGGCCCAGTCCTGCAGCCGCTAGCAGGGGTAGGGGAAGCAGGAGGGGAATTAGCGATGGAGGGGGTGTCACGGCGCCGATGCCCGTAACCCGGCCTGCTGCGGCGGGACGGGCGGCGGAGAAAAGGGCTCTCGTTTTCTTCACACGAGGGCAGAACAGCCCCGGCCACAGCCCGGCCCGGTGCAGGGTAGCCGGGAGGGAGGCGGAGAGAGCGGGACTCAATCCTGGCCGCGCAACCTCGCTAAGAGGTGAGCCGAGAAACGCTGCAAACTGGGGCTTCGCCGCTACCGAGCCGGACCAGGTCCCCCTTCCCAAACAGAGCACGAGAGCCCCCTCTGCGTCCCGGGGTGCGATACTCCGGCTGCGCAGCGCTGAGCCCGTTCGCGCGGGTGGAAGCGCCGAGCGGAGCGGAGCACGGCGAGCGGCGGGGGTCTCCGCCGCAGGGACACGGGGCACGGCGCCTCCCCCACGTCTGGCCCCGGCAGCCCGGACGGGGATTCCCACGAAAGCCATGCCATCAGCTGAAGCGCTGATAAGACTCGGGTAGCCCGAGTGGTTTGGGTTCTTTTTCTACTCACCCTCTTCAGGCAGCAGAACCTGGAAGGTCAGGGGACGGTTTGTTTGAAAATGTGACAGCCTTCCTCTCCCAAAGGTTGTTTTTTTTCCTTTTCTCTTGGCGAGAAAACGTGTCTGGCGGGGAGCGCCGGTCCGCCCCTGTCTCGGAAAGTCCCGCTCCCGTTCGGCCAGCGGAGCCGCCGCCTGAAGGCACCGGGGCAGGGCTCTCGCCTCCCCCACCGAGACCCAGACGGGGACAGGCGACACAGCCCCGTTGTCAGTCCTGCGGTTCCTTCTCCGTTCTGCTGCCCCGCCGCGCCTCGGCTCCCGGGCACGGACACACGGCTAGTGCCCCGTAAGAACGCGCCTTTCGGGACCGCTCGAGCCCACAGCACACTGGGGCCATACATACATTAACCCGCACTAATTCTGTTCACGTAGCAACGACGCGGATAAAGATGTAAAAGCGGCCCCGGGCGCGCCTTGTTCCGAGCCCCGTTTCCCAGAGGAACGGGATCGGCGGCGGCGCGGGGCTCCGGGAGCCGGGGAGAGCCCGGGGCTCTCGGTCTCCACTCCGTCCCTCCAGCAGTTCTTCCCTCGGCACAGCCCGCAAAGCGGCCGAGACAGGGCAGTCGCCAGGCTACCGTTTCAAGTTTTCCTAGTTTATTCCTTTTTTTTTTTTTNTTTTTTTTTTTTTTTTTTTTAAATCTTGTTTTCCCACGCACTACGGGTCTTTAAGAGCGTCGAGTATTTCTCCCCATAACAAATCCAGGAAAAATAGGGTACACGTTAAACGCGGCGTGCCCGGGTCTGTCTCGCATCACGGCACTCATAAGAGTTAACAAAATGTACTTCGGGAAATGAAATATTCTGGCCTCAACGAAAATTCATCAGATTTAATCTATTAAAAGGCTGAGACGGGGGCGTTCTCCTGCGTTACCGACGCGCGGGAGCTCCGTGTCCCCACGGGTGGAGGGAGCGGAGGTGCCCCGGAACGCGGCTGCTCCAGTTCCTCAGCCCGCGGGCAGCTCGGGCCGGGCCGGGCCGCGTCCGCAGCCGCCCCGCTTCCTTTCCAGAGCCCGTTTCGCTCCCTTTCTAAACGACAGCTAGAGGCAGGGCTCGAACTCGGAGGTGCTTTTATCGGCACAGCACCGACTACCAGGAATAAAACTTTTGCAACCTCAACGCAACCATTATGTGAGACGAAACTGTGTGCGTGTCACTGCCTTTAGACCCTAAACTCTGGCTTGGAAAACCTTGCATTTTCAAAATCTCACCTCTCACTTGGCCTGCAAATCACCTCACTCATCTAGAGACACCACAAACACACACAATTACACTTTCCCCTCTGTTTAGGATTCCCAGCAGCACAGTCCCTAACATTTCATAAACGCTCTTTAATTACATTACTCAGTGTGTGATGCCAGAACAAGGAAATATTCACCTGGAAAGTGTCTTCTTCTGCATGAATGAGTCTCATTGTCAAAACCTTGAGCATATATAGATGCATATATGTTTTGCAGTGGAGAATTTAATTTCTCATTTATGCTGTACAGCTAAAAATTTTGGTTGCTTCAGGCTTGTTTTTACAAGCTCCCAGCTGTACAAGGATTTCTGTTTTTACAGGAAAAACTAAGCAATCTGTAGACCATGATGGCTGTACATCCATAATGTGAGCTTCATGAGGAACAGAGCAACTTTATTATGATCTGGACTGAAATCACATTGAATATAAGCCCACCTAACAGAGCCTGAGGGGAAGAGTCACAAATGGGCTCAATTCTCTACCAAATCCAATGGGAGTAGAAAGGTTTTAGGATCAGGAGAGTAGATTTCCCCCTTCAGCTGATACTGTGAAGATATTTTCATGATCCCATTTAATTTTATTCCTGCTCCTGTTCCCTCGATATCAAAGAAATCTATCTCACGAGAAAAGACAGCCCCAGCCCTTTTTCCTCATATATTCCTGCTTCCCATCTCTCCACTACTCAGCCTCTCTTCTGTAGCCTGAGCCCAAGTCTTCACTCCAGTATATTTGTTTATGCTTAGAGAACAGGCCTACAGGAAAACAAACTCTGTATTTCACTCCACCATTTGGTAGTTCCTTTCTTTCATCTGAAAACACAGCCTGACCCAGGGAAGGTTCTTGAATTCACACAACCGGTTACATGATGAAATGCAAACAGTTTCTTGTATTAAATGGCAGCCCGCAGCAGAGTTCAGGTTGGCTGTTATGGATTCACTAGTTACGGCTCCGCAGGATAATCCTGTGTTACTGCCATCCTGCAGTTAGTGGCCTACAGCAATGCTGCTGAATGCTGCAAATAAAAACAAACAAGGCAGCCTCTGCTCTTTAGACAGAGTAGAAATTATGTCTTTTTAGGAAGCTTGAAGCAAAGATCATACGTATCAGTCTGACAATCTCAAAAGCAAGCCGCTCTTTCTAACACTTCAGGATTGATGCTTATTTTTCTACAAAGCATGAGGAGGGAGAAAAAGAGGAATAAAAAACCCAAACCGTACAAGAGCAGTCATGTCTGGATCACCCCGAAGTTGCAAATTAATAGCATTGTACAACAAAATTAGAGCCAAAGCAGGTGTCTCCCACTGTTGCTGCAGAGATACATAGCTTAACAGATCATTTTTAGGTAATAAAAAGTTCTGCGTGCTTGTTTAAACCATTTGAAAATTTGCTTCGTTAAATATTCAAGCAAGGAAAATTATACAAATCTCAGATTTTTTTTGAAAAAAAGAAACTTCAAGAAAAATTCTTCTAACCAACCTACAGACATCAAAGAGAATTTGTTTCTATTACTTCTCTGAGAACGTGGGTCCCCAGTTATAGCCATGATGCTCTCTGAATTTATATAATCTACCCAAGTCTGTTTTCATAAAAGGTCTGTTACTGCATTGAAGCAACAATATTTGAAAAGGTTATTCAGGTTAAAAGTTGAAACGCCTATATTTAGGAGACAGAGATCCACCAACACAGTGTAACAATGTAAGTGGATTGTTAGTGATGGGGAGAAGAGCAGTTCCTCACCTGATACAACTTTGCTGACAGAGGCCCTTTTAGAGAGACAGTCGTACTGGCAAAGCTGTTTTAGGCTGGAGAGCCTGTACCATAGGCTGAAGTAAGCTCTGGCATTTGACTGTTATTTAGCTGTGTCCATACTGGAAGCACTTTGCTGTGGGAGTTTTTGGGGATACTCCTGCTCGATCTCATGCTGGAGGCTCCCAGTCCTACAACAGACCTGGCCAGCTGGGGACATGCTTGCACATGTTTGCAGCTCTGCTGATTTTAGTTTGAGTGAGCAGCTCGTGCTGACTCACTCAGACCACTGAATTTGGGCAGCACATCTGTGTGCTAAGAATTCAAGTTTGGTTAGCAGCTCCTTGAGAATTTGTGTGAGGCATGGTCGGTACTCTCTGTCCACTCTCCACAGGTTCCTGCAGAGGAGGTGCTGCCCTGAGGGCAAAGCCAGACAGACACAGCCACATGCTGTAAAATCCATGCATATATTCAGACTTCGCCATGTACATTATAACCATATATGTCATGCTCCTCTTCCATTTCTGAGCAACACAGAAATGGTTGAGCTTGGTTAAAACTAAATAGTCATGTCCCAAGGCCTTCCAGAACTTGCAGAAAGGGATAGATCAGCCAGGAACAGGGTGCTTTTGTTTTAAATAGTCTGTCCACATCTGGAATTTGTGTATATATTACCTACCTAAACAATTTGTGAGTAACTCTCTATATACACAGGCTTCTCCCCACCTGCTTGTTGAACTGAAGCCCTGGCTGCAACACCCAGAGAACACCCTGCCAGATCCTGAGGGCAGAGGTATGGTGAGGGAGGCCTGCCACGCCCTACAAAGAGCACCTACCTCCTCTAAAAAGCCCGAAGGGTTCAGGAGGAGTACGTGGTATTGCCTGCATGAACTGCACCTGTAAAGCCATTCTTTCTCCCAAGCTCCCCAGTCAGAGTGGTGCACTTGACAAACTATTCCCTCCCCACTCTAGCTGTGCCTCTACCAAGTACCTGCTGCACTCTAAAACAATTAGAAGCACAAGTTTGTTTCCTTTTAAATGTAACTACTGTGCTCCTACAAAGATTATAAGATTGCAAGATAAATAACTAGGTTTGATCTGAGAACAAATCTGTTTTGTTGGATCAAACCACATGCCATCTCTAGAGAATCAGGTTAAAAGTGATGTGATGGAAGCAATTTTCTTCTTTCTGAAGGAAAAGAGTTCAGTTTCAGCCAAAGTCAACTTCAGATTACATACAGCCTCCCCCCAAAACTTGAATGCATAACTTGAAAGCACACACTCACTGGAGATAGAGATGGTGGTGCCAGTAGAAGGTGGATCTGATCCTCAGACACCTCTTAGGTCCCTGCATTGTCCCAGCCAACCAGTGGGCTTGGAAGCACAATACAAACCCAAAAGACTAAATTTCCCTTCATGGCAAGAACAGAAACTTTGAAGAAGCTGAATATTTCAGTTTAAGCTTGGCCACTTAAATTCTAGTTGATTTTTGTCTGTACAATCACCTCGAGGTCTTTTAGTTTATCTCAATCTTGTTCCAACCCTCCGAGTATGCGAACCTGAACTGGAAATCTACCAAACATGGGAATTTGCATGACATTTCCAGCGTGTCCTACTTTTGACCTGGCCAGAAACAGCGTATCAGAGTTGCTCACAGTATTCCAGCGGTTCTCATCTTGGTCACAATGAGAGCAAGGAAATGCAAAGCAGACCAAACAAAAAAAATAATTAACCAAACTTACTTGGGCTCTCAGAAGGGGCTTGGTTCAAATCCAGTTGAAATGTAAATGAAAGTTCAGCCTGCTCATTTTATTGCAGTTTGTTGACTTACATATAATTTAATTTCAATTTGTTTCCCCTTTTTCATCCAGTTTGTAGCTATCCTTTGCATCAAATAAAAGAGACACCCATTATGACAGTAGCTGTCAGGAGAAGTTAAGCCCCACAAGAGACTCCAACCTGGGCTGTGCACAAATTATTCCATCCTGAGACCCAAGAGTTCAAGTCAGAAGCCATGCCAGGCAGCACAGCCTGGCCACACAGAGCAGCTCTGCCTGGGGGTCGGGACACACCAACACCTTCCCTCTGGGGTGGCCAGCGTGGCCAGCACTGCCTGCAGAGGGCAAAGCGGATGGACGCCCTCAGCTGCAGAGATTCAGCCCCATCTCCCAGAGCCTTTTGCCAGAGCAGCTCCTGCACAACTCTGGCCACAGACAAAGGTGGGATAGGGGATAAACACCCTCAGGGCTTATAAGAATTGCCATAATGCCCTTAGCTGGGTTCAGAATATAAGAATCACTTACGTTATTTAACAATAATATGCAAGTTTTTGCAAAATAATACTTCCTCCACTTCTTCTGTGTTCCTTTAAGTACTTAGGTAGCTCTGTATCAGTCTTCATCTGCCTGGTGCCATGGGTGTTTCACACTAAGCATGAAATAACATTATTTGCATAGAAAAGCTACTACATGTGCCACACGGCTGAATATTGTATTGAGCCAGTTCTGTTTGAAGGCTTCACATGTGGCTGAACTCTTGTACTGCCCACTGAATATGGAAGCATGTATTGCACTGAATACATGCTAAAGTCTCCACCAGATATTTGGAATAACAATCCAAAATTTAAAATTTATTATTCTCCCCTGGTTCATTTTTAATGGGCAGGGCACAACAGTTGGATATTTTAAAACTTTGATTTTAGCTGACTTAAATCAACAGCAGAGGAAATGAGGGGGCTTGGCTGTTTCTTTTTCAGAAGGCTTTTGCTTGAGTGATGTGTCAGCTTTTAGTGCTTCGTGTGTCCTTGCACCCTTCCAGAGAGACCCCTGAGGATGTGCAGTGTGTGTCAAGGGTCAAATGCACGGCTTACACTCCAGTGAGGAGAAGTAGGCTGAGCTTCAGCTGATAAGTTAATTAATCAACAGTTACAACTCTTCTTATAGTTGATATTATGACTGGAATATTATACAGCATTTAAGCAGCATGTCACCCATCTTTAGGACATTTCAAGTATTTTACAAACAGCATCATTGCTGGAAGGCATAAAGCAAAGTTTTACTTGCTATTGGATCCTCCATTAGTCATTTCATGTCACATTTTTGTACATGTGGTTTCTCAGAATTAGGTAAAACACAAGATCTTTAAATGCATCTGGGAACTTGTGTCTAAATATTGTGGTTGCTGATGTCAGACACCTCACTTTGAAAATGTGAGAGATCTTGAATAACAATAAGAAGCATTAAAAACAATGAATGAAGGGCACTTCAGCACAGATTTTCAAGGAAGACATTGTTCCATTGAAATAATAAAAAAAAAACAACCCCAAAAGAAAGAGAGAGGCAGCAGTCATTTAATGCTACAAGCCCTGAAGAAATGTTCCTGGGCACCACCCCAGGAGCAGGCCCTACAGTGACCTGTAAACCCGATATAAGGCTGTAAAGAACTATGTCCCTTTTCCCCGCTTGTGGGATGACTGCAAAGGGATAGAAGCGTTAGGGCTTTTAAACAGGCTTTCAGAATAATGCAAAGCTACATTTTGGTTCTTTTGAAGCTGAAAAGGAATTTCCCTCTTGATCTCGAGGGGAGCAGGATTTCCCCTACTGTTTAAAACTCCTCATAGTGAAAAGGTACTTTTCTGTTTCAGTTCTTGCTGCCAGTGAGGTGTTAATCCAGCCCTCTCATGGCCTTGCAGCTATTTTGCACATTTGCTGGGAATGAAGAAAAGGAGAAGCTACAGTTTATGACATATTTAAAGCTTAGTTTTTCTAGTAAAACAGACATTTACAAACTGAGATTTTAACAGCCACTTTTGGGATAGAAAAAGAAAAAAAAAGTCATCTATCCTTTCTTGCTCAAGTGTCTATGCATAGAGTCTTGCCAGCCTCAGAGACTTATTACCTAAAAATACTATTACGGAAGGACTAATGTGGGGGATAACCCCATAACTCATTGATTCATGAAGCTGGTGTAAATATATATTTTGAAAACCCAATTGTTAGGATGCTCCCGCCTTTTCAGAGAGACTGTTAGATTTTCCTGAAACCAGCAAAGAACTTTGTTTTTGATGAAAAAAGCACGTGGTTTTATAAACTATTATTTTCTGCTGAATAATGTATCAAAAATCCCAGCCCAGCTTCAGTTTTTCATTAGAAATACTGTCAATTTTTGACAAAAAGCAAAATTGCCTAACTATTCCTTTGGGCACAGGTCAGTTTCTTGTTTAAAACTGTCTTGACAAAAGATTTCTGATTAGTACTGCCCTGGGTCTCTGAAATGTCCAGCTGAAATGTACCCAGCGTGGGAGCTCGGGCTGGGAGCTGGGTTTGAGCGAGGAAGAGGCAGAGGTGGTTTAGTTGTCCCACGCTGCCAGGGAGCACCTCCACTGCTTCACATCCCTGCCAGAAACCAACCACCACTGAAAATGGTATCCTTTAGGGAAGCTTTCAATCAGCAGTAAGTTTTGCTGCTATCTAACTGAAAGAGTCTATTTGGAGGTTGGTTTAGTATTTTAAAAGTGAAGCTATTGTGCAGCAGCTCCTGCTGTGGTACCGACAATTATTTGCTGGGGGGTGGAGGCTGCTCCCACCTCGCTGAACTGTTGTAAATGATCCAGGTGCAGGTAGTGGGGTTATTCAGCTACACTGCTTCCTCTCAGTCTCAGTGTTTCTGAACACTGGCAGAAAAGCCATTTATCAGGATCATATGCCACCACGTGATGGCCACCACCTCACCACAACCCTGATTAGATAAAAAATAAAGGAAAAATGGAGCTAATGTAGTTTTTTCTAAATGGTGATAACTATAGTCAATGGATAGAACTGCTGTTTGTGTGACTGAAATCAACTTACTTTGCACATCTCTTCCATGAAACAATTATGAGATCCTTAAGGGCAGGGTGGCTTGTTCCCTCTTACCTCCTTGAATCAGTAAGAAGCCACCAGGTTCTCCCATTCTCCTTCCCCTTTCTCTTAAATTTGAGTTTTCAAGCCCCGTTCTGCCTGGGCTGCATGGCTTATTTCAGTTCTTTAGTGGCTGTATTAGTCAAACATACAGCAGATGTCAGTGCATTACAAAACTTGGTTTGAGAATAAAAAAAGAAGTTAACAAATGAGAAAGTTCAACGGGAAAGCAAAAATGCACTGAACTGCAAAGCTCTGAAGCCATGGAGGAGGTCACCCTTCTGTGTTTGACACATCTCGTTAACCACTAACACTGGGAACATTACTGCAATTTTCCAGCTTCTCCTGCTGAACCCTTCTAAAGCTCTTAAATCTCTCACTCACCCAGGTTTTCTGGGAACTGCAGCACAAGCTTCCCAGCTGGTTTGGGAGAGGGATGCCTGGGTATTTTTTCCCCTTTTGCACAGTTCAGCCCGTAGAAGTGCAGCGGAGAGTGGAGCAAACTGAAAGCATCTCTGCTGCTCGCTCCTGCTGTAACCAGAGATTCTCTGCCTCCTTAGAAAAGCCATCCCTAAGCAAAATATTTCCCTGGCCCGGGTGTCACGACTGAAACAGAGGTGGGTCATTGAGAGTCAAGCCACGCATACCCTAAAGCAGACCTCGGTCCTGCTCCTGCTCCTCCCCATTTCGTTGAAGTCGAAGCAATCCAGGAACAAAAGAGAGATCCAATCAAAGGCCTCCCTTGTTTCCCCCAGAACAGAGAGCGTCCTGGAAAAATAAACAGCTGCTCCCCTGGCCCGGGAGCGGCGCAGAGAAAGCTGCAGGAGTGTGGAGGGACCCTTGGGCGATAAGGCACATTCTCAGGAAGCCCAGGACACACACCTCAGTCCAGGGGGCTTCCTTACTTTGTACACCCAGCTTCCCTGCAGGACACGGAGCATTGTCTGGCCGCGGAGAGCCTCAGCTCCAGCAGGCAGCTCACATCCAACTGCCTCACAGGAAACTGCTGAGGGCTTTTTTTGTTCTTGGAGAAGTAAGGCAGAATGTTTATCTTTCTTATCTCAGATAGGAAACCTATGGGAAATGCTATGCCATATTCTCCACTGTTCTCCTGTCATATAATTATAATGCATTACACAAAGCAAAATCTTTTGGAAAATCAGCAGGGCTAACGAGAAGACAATCCCTTATTAGAAGGCACTTTTCTTTCCAAATTCTACAAGGTTCATCTGAGTAGCCATTGGTATAAAAACAAAAGATGAGCTAAATGTTTATGAGCTACATGTGAGGAAAACACAACGTACCCGGAGTGTCTCGTGGCATTAGGAGAATAATTTGTTACACAAGGCAAATCTCTTTTCCCCAAATAACCAACCTAGGCCAGATTTTTTTCAGACTTCAAAGGAAGAACACAGTAGGGCCTTTCCACTGCCAAATGGCTAAGTGGAATAAAAAATTGTGATTTTGCCATTAAATACTTGGTATAAACTCAAGAGGTTTTGTTGGTTTTCTTTTTTTTTTTTTTAAACAGTGATGCTATTACATTCTATACTGGAAAAGGATAAATTAGAATTTCGAAGGCTCTAAGTGGTCACTGGAGAAGGAACTGTGCACTCAAGACTGCTGCAGCACAATGCATAGCTTACAGCATTTACAATCCCAAACCCTGCTAGAATGTATTCTACATGTTAGCAAGGTCAGCACAGATTACACTGAACCAGCATCTAGTGCCTTACATTCTGCCAACAGAGTTTTGCCTTGAAGATTTACTACAAAGCTCATAGTATTCCTCTAAATTCCACTGCTTTGGATTAAAAAAAGGCTCCAAAATAGTTGGGAAGGCTGACATGAACAACATCTCTAAGGAACCTTCAGTTTCTTAGTGAAATGCTTAATGAAAATTTGATGAAGAGGATACTGAGTCTGTGCAGGAGGTTGGTAACAAGCCCAGGTCTCCAACAACACAGTCACGGCAAAAACTTTAGATCCTTTAGATTTTGAGGAATAGTTATCAGACCTAGATAGGAACCAAAGTCCTTTGAAGGAGAGTACAATCCTCACTGGTTTCCATTTCTGCAGCATGTACTCCTCAGACCTGCCTACAGACACACACTCAGGAAATTATACTGAATTAGTGTTTAAAGTGGATTAATTAATTGGCCTCAGCCCCCAACTTATTCACAACCAAGAGCTTTTGGGTTAACTAAGTTAAAAGCTGTTTAGAGTACTCAAATTCTGAAAGGAATTTCTACACAGGATTTTAGTCCTGCTAAATTAATTCGTTTTAAATTCACAACTTCACTTAATTTGTTGAGGTTTTTTAAGCCTTCCTATGTAAATGAGTGCTATGGCAACACAGAAAAAAGGAGTTTGGATAAGTAAATTCGTCATTTTTAAAGTAGACAAAGAAAATGTTTAATCTTAGCAAAAGCAGCAGGATCATTTCATGAGGGTTCTACAAGCAATTTTTGAGAATGTGCTGCTTTTTGAAGCAAATGTCAGTACAACAGCAATAAAATTCTCAAACCAGAGAGTTCTCTGCAGGTATTTGGCCCCCAGTTTAACACATGCAAGCACCTGAAACTGTTTGCAGGTATTCCGGGGTTCTCAGTAGTTTAAGTGAAACTGAATGATGTCATCCAAAGATAAAAATAATGAGGAGAAAGTAACATGAGCCCTGCCCAGCCAGCCCAGGAGAGAAGGAGTTGAGCTGAAGGGAGCCCCCAGCCCTGAGCAGCGGGTGGGGAGCGAGGGGAGCAGGGCAGCTCAGCCCTGGTGCTCTCTCCACAAGGACCATGACATGGACAGTTTCGCCCTGGCAGTCTGGAACCAGTTTTGCAGGAAAACAGCCCTGTTGGTATGGATCCTTCGACTGAAGTGTACTAAATTCACTGTTATAAGCTGTTTTTGTTGTGGTTGAAATTTCTATTTTCTAGAAAAATACACCTCTTATGGTTTCTTTTCTCAGTTGCTTAAAAAGAAATAATTTGTGTTAAATAAGGTCCACTACTTGTCAGCTGGCTTCAAGTTTAGGTGGTTTGTAACACCTCACCCTAACAGGAGCACCCTCAAGATGGGATTTCAACTTTATATTCCTTTCTGTGGAGCTGTTATCCATGTCTAATTAAACACCTGTCTGATTATATACCTAGAGAAAATCACAGTGTAGGTGCTGCTCCTTAACCGGGCTTATTTCCCACCTTTCACTTACAGAATGAATATGCAGTGCCCTTCATTTGCTGTTACTGCTGGCCTAAGTGTTGTGGGACATTCTTCCTCTGGCACACCTGGCCATAACTTGACCAAAAATAGGATTTAGCCACCTACTCACACTGGAAAAAAACCTCCTAAAAAAGACACACGATTTTTCTGTGAGTTTCTAACTTCATTGTTTGTTACTTTTCAATGGCTAAAAGAAGAGATAATGCAGACTTACATTCTCTGGGAACAGCCACAGAAAAAGGCAGCCAGCCCATTACTGATACCTTGCTGCCACTGCATTCCCCTGCAGCTCAACTGCTCCCAGCCCATTCTGGGCACAATTCAGGGAGCTGAAAAAGAAGAACTATTATTATATTTCATCTACATATTAGGTTTCCTTTGCCTAGTCCTCATTTGAGAACAGGGCCACATACAGACACCCCAGCCCTGGAATAAATAATGACAATAGAAAATGTTTGTCCCAGAGCCTGCACTTATCAGTTATAAGAGTTGTAGTTACTACACAGTTTAGTACGGGAAGGAGGAATTTGACACACAGAAAAGCATCTTTAACTCACTGTGTTTTCCAACTGGATAAGCTTTTTTAAAAAGAACATAAGCAGAAGTAGAAGCCAGAAGAAAAGGTGTGCCACATTTCCTGGATATTTGGTACTCTATAGAAAGATTTCACTGAAGCCTTTAAAGCAGTATTAGGGCAAACTAAAAGAAAACAAGAATTTCTGTAGGTTAGGCATCAATATAAAATTTCTTTTATCTCAAATAAATTTAACCTGGTCAAAAAGCTCTTTAAAATTCAATGGAAATTATTATGGAAATTTTACTTTTTGCTTATATTATACCAAAAATAGTATTTGCTGCCTTTCAGTGCTATGTACACAACCTGGGATGAGGAATATGGAAAACAGAAGCACTGAATTTCTTTGCTGTCGGCTGTACTCCTACTCAAATCAGGGATTCATTACAAAGCTCTGTTCAGAGGGCTGTGAATGGAAGCAAGCAAACACTCCTGTTTGTGTGACACTCACAGTGCAGCACAGAAAAGCACAAGAGGGAGAAAGGCTGGAGACACTCTATAACTCCAAAGCCCTCAGAGCAGGGTGAGTTCCATGTGTTCTACTGCTCTCTGTAAATTGGGTTTGAAGCTTTGTGAAAGCACACAGCTCTTGCCTAGGCATGCAGGGACCAGAATCGGGCAGCACTGAGCACTCTGAAATGTCCCTCATTGTGGGAACAGCAATTGCTTTTTAAGGATTTACAGAACTCCCGACGTGGGTAGCTCCTAATGACAGGGACTTTCAGATGAGGACAGTAGTTAAAGAACGAGCTTCTTTTCATCACACACAGTTTTTCCAGTCCCTCACACATTGGTGAGTAAATGTGGGACCACAGCTCACCTGCACTTGTTTTAAACCCTGGCAGATCACTTTGCTCCTTCTGGCTTTTTACAAGGCTGAGAGAGAAGTTTCTCTTTTCACCAAGACAGAGAAACCTCAGCTTCACAAAAGCAAGTAGAAATTTGCTGTTGACTTTAGAAGATCTGGGTTTATACAGGTCTTAGCAGCAACTAATATTAAAAGAAATTACTATGTCTACAAAAATCAAAACTCAGAATAATGTCCTGAAGTGCAGTAGTTTCATGCATGCAGGAGCCCAGTTAGATACTTACAAGGATGTATGACAACTGCTGTGAAAATGCTTGATTTTCAGGTTTTGTTTCATTTTTATAAATATTAATGCCAAAAAACTTTCCTTCTGAAGAGGATATTTTAAAAAAATCTAATTAAACTTAGAGTACAATACTATTTGGAGTAATTAAATCTATGCATAGTATATCAGTAAGACATTTAAAAGCCAAAATTATCAGATATTTCCTATTGAAAAATATAATATATAACACTAAATGAAGACATATCTGACATTCACGTGCGTATAACAGAGGTATTCAGCATCAATTTTTCTTGAGTGTGTTATTGTCAGAGGGAGAACAAATTACTTCATTCGCCACTTTTCAAGTGAAAAATGTACCTTCTTACATGTTTTAGAAAGCCATGCAGAAGGGGCCGTCTGAGCAAACAGAGAGGAACTGCCTGTGGGTAACACAGTTTCACTGAAGTGAGACAGAGTACTGCTGTAGCTTCATAAAATCTTAAATCTGTGTGTGGTTTTGGGTTTCCTCACACACTGTCTCCAGCTGCCTTGTCCTGTTCTGGTGTTTCCCAAAACGACCCAATCATCATCACCCAATTAGTGCTGGAGGGAATAAAGGGCTTCTGTCAAAGAGAACTCCTTAAACAAATTAGTACAGGTTTTGAACTGGGCTTTATGACCTCTTGCAAAGATTCATGCATCAAATACATTCAAATTTGTGAGACAACAGGAGTGGAAAATGAATTAAATTTATTTACCCTTGAATATAGTGAGGTTTGTGAAAATATTGGCAGTAGAAGTGTATAGTAGAGATCCTTATCACAGCAGTTCAATCACAGGTGTTTCCCCATATTACTAGATTATCCTTAACCAGAATAAATATTTAATGTTAGTATTAACAAAGAAAAGCTGAAGCTCCAACAACAAGCTCTGTGTATTTAAAGCTCAGTGATGATTATCCACTTTAAAATCAATTGAATCATAAGTATTAAACAATTTTACACAACATGGGTTTTCAAACTGTAAAGAAAAAGCTTCCAGTCCCCAGAGGCACCACATCTCGAGCCAAGGCTGCAGCCAGTTCTCCCTGCTGGGATCCAGCCCCTCCAGAACGATGCTCTTGACTGATTCTTCTTCCCCATGGATGTCTCCCCACACGCAAGTGATGTGTTACTGTAACACATCCACCCACTGCAGTGAGGGCAGGATTCTGACGAGCAGTTTTTCGCTCGTGCCTCTCAGGAGGTTGCACTTCAACTCACAGCCTTGAGTGCGACTGTAAAAGCCCTCTGCTGAGCACAGATGCACCTCTGGGGGAATGGCAGTGCTGAACCAAGGTGGGATGGTTTCATAGGAATCATCTGTCTGTTCTGCCAGTGATTAATATGTGATGAGTTATGAGTTAAGGTTTGCTCTTGGCACAGTGGGAGCTGGGAAGGCTCAGGAGAGCCCCAAGCCCAACACCTACAAAGCCTGTGGCACCCCTGCTACCAGTGGCAGTTTTAGGTTTTTGGAGGGGTTGTCCAAGAATCTTTGTCATTATGTTATAAACTCCCCAAAGTCCACCTAAACAAAAATTCAGCTTCCATACAAAGTTCCGTATTTTTTCCTAATTCTCTGGAGAAAAGTAGCAAAAAAACAGGGTAGCAGACACACAGGCCTCTCCTGCAAAACGTCTCAACTTTTCCTGAAATTCTAGCTTTCAAAGCTCTTAATAGCCTTCTCATTTTCCTAACTTTGACATTGTTCTCATGAGTTTCTCCTGACAAGTCTTCTATCACCAGTATATTCAGGCTTGATGTTCCACCTGTGCTTGGCCCCTTTGCAAGTTCTCCTGACCTCTACCCTTTTATTCACTCTTCTTTTTGCATCATTCTTTTTCAAAATTTTACGAGTGGTTTGGAGAAGATGAAAATTATCCCTCCCACTGGAACAACTTTGTTAGGGAACTTGGGGCAGTAGAAGACAACAGACCTCAACTCATGAGCCGCATGAGGTACCCTGGGGTCTCCCTGTGTGCTGCTGTCCGACCCTTGCTATGCCTCTCGTACTCTTCCAAAGTCCCTCTTCCTGGTTTATTTTCTCACTGTTTCTTCTCTCCTAATAATTCCCATCCTTCTTTTTTTTTTTTTTTTCAAACCAAGCAACTATCCTCCCTCCAAATAGTCCATTTCAGGAAAAACATATCACAAATTGCCTTTCCTTGTTCAAAGCTAAAGTACATCTCCCTAGATTTGGTTATTTCTTAGGGTGTTTGATTCCCTTTTCTTTTTCTCTTTTGGGAATAAAAAAGGTGAAAAATTTCTCATGTCTTTCACACTATTTTGGCAAAAGGAAAACCCCAAAAATCAAGGCAAAAGTTAGAGACTCTAAAGAAAATAAAGTATGTATTGTTCAGGTCATTTTTGACCTGAACAAAACTTTATCAGCATTTTCTTTCAAGTGGCCTGAATTCATCTGCTGGGGGAGAAAAGAGGGGCCAAGAGTCTGAGGTGGTGTGGAAAGGACGATGGGGATGGAGGTGGGGAGCACCCTTGTGAGCAAACCCTGCACCCTTGTGTCCTCCCTCTGAGTGCAGCTCAAGGCACAGGTCCACTCTGGATGAGTAACGCAGCAACACAGGGCATGAAACCAGAGCAGAATGCTGCATCAATCCTCCTTCTGAGGGCTCCCTCAGTAGCAACGATTTCTTTTGAATATAATCACTTTATCTTGTGGGTATAAATCCAGGCCTGCCTCGAGATAGGAGAAATCTTTATCAGAGATATCTCCTTTTGGCTAGAAGCAATTGGTAAAGATGACTGGTAATGGCTGCACATTGTTCAAATGATAATTTCTACACAAATGATAATTTCTACACAACACACACACCTCCCAATATACAATCTGTATCACTTCTCACCTGCACGTTTGCCCAGTTTCTAGGCACCACTTTTCCTAAGGCTCCTGTGGGATGCAGAAGGTGTGCAGCTCACCCATCGCTGCACCGCAGGAGAGGCAAAGCCTGAGGGGCTCGGTGCAGGGGCACCGCGGTGCTGCCTCGCTCAGCCCCACACGCTGCCTCCAGGTGCTGCCCCTGCTCCTTCCTTACCGCATCTGCATTCCCCAACAGCCTCCCAGGTGCAGCTCAGGGGCTCGGGAGCACCTTGGGGGATGAGCACACGGGATGCCAGCCGCAGCCACGAGGCTGCCCCATCCTCCCAAAGCACACGGGGCTGGGACTCGCCTGTGCGCAGGCCTGTGCTCTGATGGGGCTGCAGTGCCCCTCGGCGCTCCCAAGGCAAGGGAAGCGGGCTCTCCGTGCTCTACATGATGGGCACCAGCAGGAGCCTCCACAGGGAACCCGGCTCTCCGCCCTCCTCACTGCCCGGCGGCGACCGAGGGGACCGGCCCGTGCTGGGCTGGGTCATTCAGGAGTGGACGGAGCCAGGCCAAGCGCTTCCACACGCAGCCCAGGCGCCCCGGGTCGGCCAAAGCTGCTATTCTTACTTAATTGGAATTATTTACAAATGCGTTGGATTTCTTGTTCTCTTGTTTTAGTTAGTTCCAGGAGCTGTGGACTAGGTTCAAAAAAATAAAAGGCTGGGGGCTTTTTGACTGGTTGGAGCTTTTTTCTTTGGGTAAGACAAACAGGGAGATTAAAAGCATCTCCAAGCTTTCTATATACTCATGGGAAGGGTAATATCCGTTAACACATTGCCTGATGGAATCAAAACTGTTTATACAAGGCAAGGTTAGAGGATGGATATAGGTGGAAATAGATGGTGCTAAATTCAGCCTTCTTTAGAGCATGCACAGCACTGTATAGTTTTCTTATGTTACATAAGATCCAAAATCCACTTTGTCTTCATGTAAGGCATAACCCTATTGTATTAAAAAAAAGTGTAAGGGAAACGGTATTTTCCCCTATCGCCTCCCTATACCTATGCTGGAGGGTACAAAAAGAGTCTTTTCAAGTCTTGCACAAGTAAGGCTGTAAAGCTGTGCTTTATTTGTGCTAAGGAATGCAGCATTAAAACCAGGTTTCTCTGTGGGACATCTCTGGGGGACCCAGAGGAAGCCCTGTGCAAAGTGCTTCCTGTGTTTCGCTGCTTCTCCTGGGAGGGGATTAAGATTAGGGACCTAATTCCACTGAACATCCTCAGGTTTTTTAGCTGTCCACAGAACTGGCTTCCTGCAAAGAACCTCATCTAATTAACTTCCCCTCCTGAGTGACTGGCGTGTGCTGTGTTATGAAATATCGATATGCTGGCATGTTTTCATACTGCATAGCTGAGCTGGCCTTCCCCACAGTGCCATCAGGATGGCACTGGGAGCAATATGTTTAATACAGGCATGCTGCCAGCAAATATAGATGTTTCCTGTCCTTTCAGTGTCCCTCATACTGTCTTCTTTAAAAGACTGAACATATTCCACAGTTCTAATAACAAACATTGTAACCTTGCAAATAGCGACACTTGGAGTTTTCTTTAATATTTATGGTTTTTGACCCCAAAAGGGGAAAGAATTTACTATACTTAGGCTGGAAAAACAGTGTGCTAATTTTGCTTATCAAAGGTGTTCAGACCAAAGAGCCTGCCACTAATAACACTATGTCAAAAAAATATTCTGGAGCGCATCATGTGTTACTGGATTTTAGTACATGCTGGTACCCAGCTCTAAATGCCAGTATTTTCACAGCGTAATTCATGTCAGCTCCCAGCTTTTATGACATCAGAGGATGAGTTCAAAGGGACACGATTTTCTGCTTTATAAAAACAGTTTAAAGATAAAAGCCAGTTTCAACCAAAAAAAAAAAAAAAGAAAAGAAAAAAACAAAATGAGAAAATGAAAGTATTAAGCAGTGCATTAGCCAAACAATCTTCTGAGAGGCAAATGCCAATCAAAAGAAGATGACAGTATCCTATAGTGAAACCATATTAGTGGAAGTGATCAACTGCTGTTGCTTAACGCCTTGCAAAGCGCTCAATGTCTTTCCTACTAAATCATGCATCTGAAGAATGGGTAAAAATCATATCAGCTATTGAGCAGGAAAGATGAAAACAGAATATTCTCCATTACATCACTGACAGTTTTTAATACATGTAATGAATCTACTATCCATAAGCCAGCTTCTCTGTCAGTGTGAATAGGCAGAGAAGAGAAAGTGACAGAGTATTATTTTCTATATTCATAATTAAAACAAATAAATATCAATCACATGGCTTTAAGCATTTAGTTTTTTGTAGATCTTTCAAAACTTTTTTGACCTAGCACTCAGTGCTCTGGAGCTTATCAATGACACCAGGGGTCAAAAGTGTTAGTGCGACTAAAATTACTTGGACAAAGCCAGAACCAGGTCACATCGCCATGGGATAGTCCCATAAGGCCTCCTGTAGGCTGCTGCCACCAAGGAGTTCTAAGGAAAAGAAAGGAAAGACCATGAATCAAACATCCCAGAAAATTCACAAGCAAATGTGTTATTAATCAAGGAAAATAAAAACAAAGTTTATTAAAATGCCTTGTAATAGTACATTTCAAAACAACACAAAGACATCTTATGTGATGACCATTTTATCACTGAGGCTCATTCCAATTGAGTTACATTCTTCAAACCCAAAGAGCCACAAGTGTGCCAGAAAAGAAAATAAACACTGGAACGATGTGTGCAGTCACACGTCTAATTTGACGATTGATCTCACAATTTAAATAGACACTTTCCACCCCAAATAAATGCAGGAGTCTGTATCAATGGCACTTCTGCAAACTGAAACTAATGGTAGGACTGGTACAATTTACACATTTCTTTCCATATTTAGCTGAGAAGTTCAAACTAGGACCTGAATGAAGCCAGAGGATGAGACAACAAAGCAGAAGGGGTCTACTATGTTCTGCATGATTTGGAACACCATATTAAAATATTTTTAAATTACTATAATTTTCTCATTTTTTGCCTAAATATTTCTGAAGGGGATGAATTCTCATATGGTGCAAACAGCCCTAAATTCATTGGTTTCAGTGATTCCAATACAGCCAAGGAAGTTACAACAATTTATATCAACCATGAATTTGCCCCAGCATGTTTAGACAGGAATTTCAAATTGAATTCTCTGTTGCTCCGGCTCTGGGGAATTGATGGAACTGTTACAGCACAAGATTTAGTCTTTTACGCTCTAAACCGACATCAAAAGATGGATTCTGTTTCTCCCCTCCCACAAGCTCTTGTTTACCCGAATATTGTCTGTGAAGTGACTCCTGGGAGCAGGGATTGAACCATTAGGCCCTGCCTTTGTGCTAACGAGGCTAATACACAGGGATATTTGAACTGGATCAAGTTTTTAAGCTAAAGATGGAGGTCAAAGTTACAATTTTATCAGTTACATTTTGGAACCCTTCACTTGATCATGACAATGCCATGTTCATAATACAATTATTGTAATCATATTTCCAGTATTGCTTGCCTTCAGTGGAAACAGATTGCATTAGACTCCAAAGCTGCCTGAAATGGTATGCACATTCCAAAGTCAAACAGAGGTTGTGGAACAGGACCTTTCAATTCCTGTGCAGAGTATAATCAGGACTTGATCACTGGAGATATTTTTGAGGCTTTTGTGAATGTAGCAATTCACGCAAGAAATAGGCATTATGTGAGAAGAGACAGAGTAGTTATTAGGTAATGAGCAGCTCAGTAATTGTACAGACCTTAGCAAGGCTGTGGGGAGAGCTGAGGGCTCTACGTGATACCGATGCTGTTATGATTTATTCATGCACACAATTTATTTGCTTGAAATTTATACCAGGCAGCAGCTCATGTCCCTGTTGCTGCAGCAGAGATCTCCAAAATCTCCCTGGCTGGTCAGGAGGTGTAAGTCAGTGGATCCTGGCTGCAGCCAGTGCCCACTCCTGCCAAGGTAGAGCTTAGCTTGCAGTTCCTCTCTGAATGTCTATTTTATTAAAAGTTATTAATGAAAGTACTTGAAAAAAAATCTACTTTGTGTACTCCTTCTATCCTTGCTTTCTGAAGAATTCCACCTTTTAGTCTGTGCTATTGTTCATGATCTCCAGTCAGTAACGAATAATTGTATTAGAATTCATTATCTCTAGTCTTGATAAATCCTGAAATAGCATTATGTAAAAGTAGAGCTATCGTATTACCAGGAAATGTAATATACAGAAAATATGTCTTAATTATTTGAACAGAGGCTGGACAAAGATTTATCACCTCACTTGCTCCAGAGATCAGTGTCTAGAACAAAAGAAGTTTTGTTCACTGACTAAACCAGAAGTTTAAGAATGGATTTTTAACTTTTTTTTTTTTTTTCAGCTTTCAGAAATTAATTTCTATTTCCAGAGGTCTTTTTTTAAAAGTTTTTTTTCCTGACTTAAATAAAACCTTTTGGCTGACCCAAAATGAAATTTTGATTAGATTTTGTTGGTTTTCCCAAAATGAAATTTTGATTAGATTTTGTTGGTTTTCCCAGTCTATAGAATTACCAAAAGTAACATTTTGGATTTCTAAATAAAAATTTCATTTGAAATAAGAAATGTAAACTTTATTTAAATACTGCAATAATTTGTTTTTGTTATTGTTTTTTAAAAAGATCTATTCACTTATTCCTTAGAAGCCTTGAATTTAGTAAAGGATTTTAGAACTTGCATTTCTGGGGAATAACAACAACAAGTTGCAAAGCATCACCCAGCTCTAGTTAGAGCACTGCCCATAAACAGGGAAGAAATCTCTAGAAGTGCAGAAAAAGCATTGAAGATGGAGTGAGACAGAATATTGAGTTTGTATGGGGGATAATTTTCTATATTAGGAGGCTGGGGTTTGTTGTTTTTTTTTCCCTGTTGTTTTAATTTATTAGGTTTTGTTCTTCTGAATGAAAAATTAGCCAGCTGCAGTGACAGCTCAGAAAGCAAAAGATTTGGAAATAAAGCAAAGTCCTCCCGTCCCTGGCTGCAGCCAGCTCGGTCCCCGCAGCCCCGGCTCCCTCGCAGAGGTTGTCCCCACACTGTCCCCATGTCCCCTCCCTGCCCTGTGTCCCACATCCTCCAGAGCCAGTTGGTCCCAGCGCCTGCCAGCACTTACACAAAACCTGGACTTGACACTCGCAGGCAGTTCCAGGGCAGTGCCCCAGACTGCACACACGCAATTATCGGGAACTGCAGAAATACTGCAGAGACCTGAGCCTGTCAGAGGCACAGCAAAAGGGGACACTCAGGTACCAGGGAGGGTGACAGCTCTCTGCAAGGGCTATATGCACTTTTACAGCCCCCACAGATGTGTGACCAGGAGTAAGCTCCACTAGCCCCAGTACTTCATTTTTTATAGATTGTAAGGTGATCATGTAACATGCAGCCTGACTTCCTAAATAACACAGGCCAAAATAACCTCACCCGCTATTTTCCCTCTCCATTAGTACGGACTGTCTTCGCCTTGGAAAATATCACGAATGGGAACACGCAGAAGAATGAGCAGAATGCTGTTTCCAGCACGGGGCCTTTGCCAGAGCGTGCTGGCTCCTGCTGAAGCCAATCCAGCCCTCGTGCGTGCAGAGGGCAGATCCCAGCTCTTGCTGCTAGAAGGAAACTTTGCAGAGTGTCACGTTACTCTGGAATCAAGGCTTTGGGGGTTATTTTCAGAAACTCACAGCTAGGGTCTAGAGCCATGGAGTGTCCCCAGCCCTCAGCAGGTCAGCACCAGCTCCCTTAAGAAGTCTGGCTGCAACATCCTGCAGTCCTAGTGCCAGGAATGAGACTGTGCTCCGAGGGCAGTACTAGCACAGAGCCCTTGGAGGGCTCGTGGCGGTTTCCAACAGCCTGATCACAGGACTGGAGTCTTGGATTGCAGCTGCTTCAGGGCAAGAATCACGGCTTTGTCGTTTGCTTGTGAGATATACAGCTTCACAGCTCTCAGTCTCTAGCAGGACTACACCAGGCAAGTTATTTGGAAGCAGGTCTAGCCAGTTTAAAAGGACTTCAGCACATCTTTCATGTGCCTGACTTTGCAAGTTCACACTATCAAATTCTACTCCAGCAGCTAGAGTTGATCTGAAAAATAAAATGCTGGGGACCTCCAGGAATCAAACCTTGATATGCTCCTTTCTGAAATCCTGGCTGAACAGCCTGGTCAGAGCCTTTATCCCAGGAAAAGCCCTGTGAGGGAGTCACTGTGAACAACTACACTTCATGTTCCCCCTCAAAAGAAGTGCCATGAACTGGGTGTTACACAGCACTGGACGGTTTTGCAGGTAGCTGCTGCATGTGCTAACCATGATTGGGATCTGGGAATACACTGGGAATATTCCCAGCCCACAGACAGCATATCCAAGCCAACATAAAAAGTGATGAGTTCCTAGATATTCTGAAAAGCTAATTAACACAGATTTGGTTTATATCAGATGCAAATAGGGCGCTTTTTTCTTGAAAGTTTGTTGGTTTTGTTGTCCATTTTAATTCAAGATACTCGAAAAAAAGAGATTAAATAGTGTCTAAACTTGGCAAATATTTCCCACAAGTGCAAAGATTAAAGCAGAAATGAGTAGTGGTCTGTACTGCAACCTGAACCCCACTAAATAAACCAAAATATTCACTTACTTGAACATTTAATGAAGGTTAAATATGACCCTTAAAGCATGAAAACAATGATTTCAAAAGTTTCCAAGAGCCTCTTAGCTGCAGCCCCCAACCCCACTCTCCTTAGATTTTGGAGCAGTGATGAGTGATATTTCTTAGCTGCTTCAGCTCTTCCTGAATCTCTTACTAGAGATGCAGGAGGGAATTCTTCTGCAGTTCTCCTGCTTCACGAATGACTCTCAAGCTGGGGTTTTTCTAGCATGAACTGAGATGAACATTCTCCCTGGAGCTTATACAGGTGTCATTTGTATGAGCCTTCAGCGGTTTTACACAAATGATTGCCCAAGGATTTTTAACAAAACAAGCCAAGTGGCCTCCTTCCTTTAATATATTATTTAAGCAATAACCTCACTCTAGCCTCAGGCTTCCAATGCAATAATTAGAACCAAACTAGCATTTATCCACAGAGAGGCAAATACTGTATTTAAATACAATAGTAGTATGTAAGTAATTCTAATTCAGAGAAGAAGTAACTGAAGTAGCTGAAGAAAACATTAAAGAGATGTTAAGGACTTTTATCCCCACTACGGTTAGTCAGAAAGTTAGACTGGCATATATTAGGGTTAATAACATAAACAGTATAATGGTGTAGGAATGACTGTTCACATCAGCAGTTGCAGTGCTCGCAGTACTGAAAGAGAAAAGGAAGAGAACCAGACTTTGAATGACACTTACTGAAATATAATCAACTACCTGGATAAAGCTGCCGAGCCCGTAACAGAAAAAAACTTCATTACTATGGGCAGACAATTTTATCATGCAGATTGATGGTGACTTTCTTCTCTCCCCTCACAGTTGCACAATTTTTCCTCCTCTTGTTAAATTTTACTACAACAGAGTTGCCATTTAAAAATGAGATAATTCCTGCTTATGTGAGAAATTTGGTAACAAAATAATACATGCTAGCAAAAAACAAACATCAGCAATGAAACCAATTTTGCGATGTAGACCTGAATCTTGAGACTTGAAGTCATAGAATCATAGAAAGGTTTGGGTTGAAAGAGACCTTTAAAGGTCGTGTAGTCCAGTTTCAGGTCTCCTCCCCAATACACGGGGTACATTTGTGAAGGACCCCACCCAGGCTTGGTACAGGAGCCCTTTCCTGGGAGGAAGTGCCTGTGGGACAATGGCAGCAAGAGGTGCCCAGCTTACAGGGCTGTGTGTCCTCAGCAGCTCTGCCAAGTGGCCTAAGGGGAAAGCTGGGGCTATGTCAGCCCTCATGAAGGAATTTCCTATCCATTGTGCACTCAATACAGGGTAAAGAACAACAAAGAGTTAGATATAGAGAAATAAGGAATCTGCTGAAAGGTACAAGTTCTATTTCACCAATTTGTTGTGTCTTATACAAGAAGGTACGCTGCCAGCTGAGGCAGGCACCCCTGGGTGCTCACACAAAGCAGTTGTGCATGCATGGAAGGGAAATCCTAACTGCCCTCAGTAGCAGAAACAAGAGCTTACCTGACTTGCCAAGAGAGCCTATCTGGCAGTTCGGGGCTGAGCCACATCATGGGTATTTCCTGATTTTAGCCATTACTACAGCCTTACCAAAGACGGCAGCTGTTTTAATCTATTTTAGCTATACAAAGTCAACAACCCCCTTTTAAAAACAGCAACTGATTTGTATTAAGCTCAAGTCTTTTGAATCCCTTTAGCAAGACATCTAAACCACCTTTTTCCTAATGAAGACAAGATCTGTATATCTGGTTCCAAGCACAGCAATCTCTTGAGCTTGACTAGGGACAGTAGGCACCAAATACAAATAGCAGAGCACCAGAGGTGTTTCTCATTAGAAAGAGGCTTCTGCAGCCAACTTCCTTGCCTTGCTAATTGGAAGCAGGATGCTGCCTTCCCCAAGCACAAGGAAGAAGGTGCTCGAGGCTGGCTAGGATGAGTATTCACAAACAAAACCACAAGCAGCACTGGGAAAAACATATCAAATTACAGGGAAAATGGGCCCTCAAGAACTTTATAAAGAGAACAAAACGGTGAGCAGTCAGTAAAAATAATGCTGGAAGCAAACACTGAGGATGACTTTGTGATCTCCCTCCCTGCTCTACTTCCTGGAGCATTAGCAAGGACTTTGTTAGAAGGTGGTTCCCAAATGCTTTTTGCCTGTCACATTCATTTTAGTCAAACTTCCTTTTACTCTGCTGAAGCTTGGAAGACTGACTAGTGCTGCCTTGTCCCTGGCCCTGCTACAGAGAGCACTGGATGGAAAATACTTCCTGTAATAACTAAACTGTGAAGTGCATCTATTACCTGTGGGGATGCACTGGAGAGAGTTTCACCAGCAAGGGGCAGTGGCTTTAAAGCAGGGATAGTCTCAGCAGTACAGAGTTGTGAACTCGCATTAAGTCAGTTCTTCCAATCATCCTGTTCTTGATGGGTATTTAACCTTATTTCTACTTGAATAGTGCACTCTGTCCTTAATACTACTTAACTACACACCTATTCTGAAATGGTTCTTAAGAACCAAGAGTTGGTGGGAATATTAGAGAAAAACACCAGAAAATTTCAGTGCACCTGTTTTATTTGCATGGATACTCTCTGTATTTTTTCTATTTCCCAGGCAGCAGAGGTAATTGTTAAGGTTTTATTTTATGCCTGTTACCTCTTGGCTAAAAAGCCAGCCAATATGGATAACGTGTGTGGGGTCTTCCTCCTATTTGTTTTTGGTGGCCAACCTTTTTACTTTAGGAGGGTTAGAGAAATAATTATTGAACCCTCTTTGGGTAACAGCCAGAGGTTATTTTCCTTAAGCTGCTCCAGATTGTTACAAGGCAAGGTTGAAACTCTAGGCTTTCACATGGCATTTGAAAAGTAGGTGGTGAGTCAGAAAGGCAGCAAGACACAGGAAGGCTGCTCCAGGTGGCAGAAGCAACAGGGTCAGAGAGAAGGCCACTTGTAGCTCAACAGAGGAGAGCAAAGAGAGGAGGTTATTTAGCAAGGCTGGAGTTCTCCCACGAAATCCTGGGGAGAGGCCTAAAAACAAGAACGGCAGTTTTGAGTTGTGTCAGGGAATAATGGAGCTATTTGAAGCTGGGGGCTCTAATGCTGTACTTCTTTATCTAGGAGGGGAAACTCACTTGCACTGGGACTGCAGAAGAAGCAGCAGCAGCATCACAGAACTGAAACGAGTGACAGCCATGAGAAAACTGCAGATCTGGGCCATGTGAGGGACCAGCATCTGATGCTCAATGCCAATTGCTGTGGCTTTCAGCACACACAGCAAAAAACCCCCCAAACCCAAGGAAAAACTTAGCACAGATTTGGATGGAGGGTCAAAATCTGCACTGACATGAAGGACAACGACAATGAGGGGAAACCATGGAGAAGGGAAAATGGGACAAAGATGCCTATCCAAGGGAAGGCAGCACTGCTGTGGCCAACCAAAGCCCAACTGTATGGATAATGTATATATTTATGTTTTATATGCTTAGGTTTCTGAATGGCCACACCTACAGACATTGCTGCAAATGATGCATGTTACATGTTGAGGTACTTGTGTGGTCTCCAAAGATCTGACATACTTTCAATAAAAGCAATGAGAAGAGACCTAATGGCTTTGGGGATTTTTTTTTTTAATACATGGTGTTAAAAGCCATGGAATAATATCAAGAAACTCAAATGTTTGTGAGTATGAGAAAATCAAAAGCATTTTTCAGTTTGAAGAACATTCTGAGAGTGTTTTATTGGACATCACCAGAAATATCTATGAAACAGAAGCACATACCCCAGAAATTTCAGACATTCCACTAGACTACATAACCAATACTGGTGGAAATGCTTTCTGTTTTAGAGATATATAAAAAAAATTTCAGTTTTCTAATTTTCTTCCCTTGAGTGGCATTCAAGGTGCATTTTACTCGCCAGCATCTGCCTGAATCTACAACCAGGGAGGGAAATTCATTGTTTTTGTTATTCAACAGGATTAGCAGCCTAGATTCAGGTTAAAGTGATACAGAAGGGCCTTAACTAGTTCTAAATGACTTAATTCTCTGAAAACAGTATTTTTTAATGTGCTGCTAATTAAAATATTTAAGAGCTCACTGTAACAACATTTTGAAAACAAACCAGAAGAACCAATGTAAACAAAATATCATTTTACAAACCAAACGGAATCACTTAAAATCCAATGTAATTCTATGTTCCAATAAAAATAAATATATATATACAGGTGTCAAGTTAAGATTGTCAAGCACACTCCCAAGATACCATCTAAGAATGAACTAAGAAGTCAAAATTAACCCCTCCTGTACTTGTTCTTGCTTTTTGGGAGAGGCAATACGATTTCTTGTGTAGTACCTACCTCTGAAGCCCATGGCAGTGCCCAGAACATACCAAATGGAAGAGCAGGACACACCAAGGAAAGTTATGGTGGAAGTTCACCACAAGTCTCTCTGCAGGACTGCAATGCACTACTACCCATATCCTGTGTTTTCAGGCTTTTACTCAACATTCTTAAAAGCTAGAGATTTTCTTTGTAGTATTTGTCTTATATTTTGACAGAAATCTGAGTAGGGCAAACACAGATTTAAGGAATAGGAGACATGATAGCACTCAGCAGCTTGGTTCTCTTAACGACCAGCTTTTTGGGAAAAGATTATTCTTGCTCTTACCCACTACATTGTACTGACACAAAATTACATGAAGATGAGATGCTTTACAGGTTACAAATTCTTGTCCCATAAATTCAAACTTTTTCCACATTCATTACTTTCCTTGTCCTGAGAATGTTTTAAGTGCTGCTTAACTGTGGTATGGGCATCATAACAGCCAAACATTGAGAAATAATCATTCAAGAAACAATAATCATGCAAGAAACAAACCTTGTGCCTCTGAACAGACTGATCCCTCCACCTGGAAACTGCGTCTTTATAGAATCTGGGATTTCAGATCTGTGTCTCTTCTTGCATTCAGCTCCTTCAGCGGAGCTAACTAACTAACTTCGGGAGAAGAGGAGGTGATAACAGCTTTTTTCCTTTTAATTTACTGGTATTTCCATATAATTTCTGAGTCTTCAGTTTCTAGGTTAGAATATATGTCCTTGGCCATTATTTCATGGAGCACAGCTCCATGCATCCATTAGAATATCACTCTTTCTGCTCATTTCAGATGAACCTTTCCCTGGTATTCTCTGTACTGTATGTGTTGTTCTGGAAATACTTTCATCCACAAAAAAGTGATTACTGGCCTGCACAGCATTATCTCCTAGGATAACATCTTACACTTACCCAGTGCAAAAAAATGCTCCACATGTAGGTGACAGACAAGTGGGAACATCAAATTGTAGCTGTAATGCTTCACTTTAGCCACTCTGTGCACAAGCCTACATCAGGCTACTTACAGTGTAGCTAAGTAAGTTCCTCCACCAGGATTTATTTTGGTTCCAAATTTAAAAAATCTACATTGGATAGGTGCTATTTCACAGCTGAAAAGATAATATGACATCAGAAGTCTATATTGGCCATTAATAGAACACAGCTGGTAGCTTCAGGACAGGAAAAAAAAAAGTTGTCTTTTACAAATAATGAGGTCAGCAGGTTCCCCACCCTTCAGCATGCTGCCAGGAACCAGTGCTAGTAGAGAAGACAGGAATATTTCCTAGGTGATCTAATAAAACCAGAAAAACCTCCCATCAATAAGCCATATGGGGATATTGCTGACAAGCTGTTGCCATAAGCTGTGAACTCCTTCAAAAGTCTCATCTTCCAGAGGCCAAGTTCTCATCTGTCAGTTCTCAAAAGCCAAAATATCTTGGGCATGTAGTCCTTAACATGGTTAAATTCAGTACTATATTATGAAGTTCATTAAATGTGAGAAATTTAAGGTGACAAAGGAGAAGATTCTGCAATTTCAGTTACTTGCCTCTTCTCCAGTTCTTAACTATTATCTTTGCTGATGAAAGGGCCCAGACAGCCACTCTCTCTTTTCCTGAAGGCTGAAGTAAGCGTCTCCCAGAGTGCTGGGAAGGAGGACTCACCATGAACCACTCCTTCTCTGGGGTTTCAGAGAGACACCAAGGTGAAAGAATAAGAGAGAAGGCACAGCCTGAATTCCTCCTTGCATTTTTCTCCCCTCTACTTGAAAGTGTCTACAGAAAGCAGAGATATCAAGGATGCTGTCAGGGCAAGGCTGTGCAGTCATCTTATTACTGAACAGAAAGACAAAAGTGCCAATTCCACCCCCTTCCCCAACCAAACCAACTCCTCATGGTTTTTGCAGCAGGAAATTGGCCCCAAGTGTCTCTGCAGACCTTACAGGCACTGACAGTTCTCACATGGGTACAAGATCCTCCGCAGATCAAAGGGTCAGCATGAAAAAGTAATAGATTACCTTCATGAAAGGATCTTGAAGAGCTCCTCAAAAGAAAATAAAACCCAAATATTATTTCATGTTCCTACTGCAGAAATAAGCTCTGCAGTCAACTGAATGCCAGCTCTTAACCAGCTGGGCAGAAAGCCAGAGGGCCAAGAGGGTGTCAGATGGAATTTAGGCCAGGCAGGCAGGAAGCACCAAGAGGAAACACCAGCAGCAGCTGTAGAAGCAAAAGAATGGGCAGAGGCTCTAAGACAAATAATAACAGGCAGAGCAGCAGTAGTAGCAGATGTCAGACTATCGCTTTCTGGAGGGGGATGGGATGCCACTTGTGAAGAAATAGGATTTTTTTAAAACTACTTTGCATTAATTATCTGAAAAAGGATTCTTCCCCAAAATCTTTTGAAACATTGTTATTTTGGATTAGTTTGTGAGGAGAGACTCAACTCAGCACCCATTCAACATGTGCAGTGCCCAGGACAGGCACTGCTGCTGATCCTAGTTCCATTCATGGGTTTGAATTATCTCATTCTCCTCTGATTAAAAATAATCCTGGAAATCATTTTGATAAAGGAACCCCTTATTTCTAGTGTGGTTTTACTGTAAGGTTTTCTGAATGTTTTTTAGGGTTATAGAAAATGGAACTATGAGGCAGAAGGAAGAATTTCTGCTCTTTCAGAGGATGCTGCTTTTGTAAGGACTGTGATTTACAGGCAAGCTGATACATTTTAAATCTTTTGATCACATCCATGACTTGACTGATTCACTAAGTAGGGAGAAGCAGCTCTTGCATCCCAACTGAGTCTGTGTCATGGTGATGTCTGTCAGTGTTGTGTCTTTCCCGAGGAACTTGTCCTCTTCCACACATTATGAGGCACCTTGCAGAGAGGATATGACACTGACTCAACCACATTTCTCTCAAGCTACATTAGAAAGGTTGTAGGTGAGAGAAGAACTAATTAACCTTTCTCCTCAAATGGCATCAAAAGGAGAGGAGTCACCTGCCCAACTTCAAACCAGCAGAGCACCAACTCGGTCAGGAACTGGGGAATGAGACAGGAGAGCCTTAGGAAATAAATGTGAAAAGAAAAATCTAAATCCAAGTGATGCACATTAATTGTATTATCTTGTTTCACTCAGGAAAAGTATCTTTGTACAAATAAAGGAAGCATAGGTCGTTGCTCAAACAGGGTAATGAATTTAACTCAGGGGAACTGGCTTTGGGAAGCAAATCACCCCAAATGGGACGTACCCAAGGCACACATCAACCCGGTGGCTGCTCAGTGACATTGGTGTGACGGAGTCAGATAAAGCCACCAGCCTGCAGCCGTCAGCGGGGTGGCTCAGCGGATCCTCTCTCCAGCCCCGGAGCTGTGCCCAGCGCAGCCCCGATCAGGCTCTGGGGCCGGGCACGGCTGGCACGGCTGCCCACAGCCACGGCAACCTGCCCCTGCCGGCCGCAGGAGGCACCTGGGATCTGCGTGCACTGGAGTTCATAGCGACATTCGGATTCCTTAATCCCTGCCAGAAAGGCATGAAGTAATTTCAATTAGATATGGATAAAGTTGGGATGAGGAAATAGGGAAGAAAAAGGGCAGAATTAAAAACTTAGTGGTAACAGAAAGAACACTTGTGAACTTGTCAGGATTCCACTTATTGGTTCATGCCAAAAAAGCGAATAAATTCTTAACAAAGTATTACATCTCATGAATTTTTAATAAAAGGTTTGTGTTCAAATTGTCTTTTCATGCCAAGATCACCTTCAATTTTATCTTCAAGAAGCAACTTCTTGACATGAAAGTTAATAATTTTGTTTCACATAAGATCATTGTGTTGGGCTTTTGAGAAATCCATTTCAAGATTTTATTTTCCTAAATAAAAATCAAATTTAAAAAAATCAAGGTCTAACCAAGATTATTTTCTCATCCAGTTTTTCAGGACCCATGTTGAACATCATCTTAAAAGTCTAGTTACGTTTCCAACTTTTCCTGTAAATAATATTATAATAAAAAACCCCAAACATCCCTCCCAAAAAAATTTCACAAAGCAGTTGGTAGGAAAATACACAAGAGCAGAAACAATTCTTTACTTGTTCCTGAGCACCTGGTTCAAAATTTTCCTAACAGGAACACTAACACCCATACCCTGTTGCTGCTTGTAGTAGAACATGCATCACAGCAGTGCTTTAACTATAGAGTTAATTCTTGTTAAAAGAAAATTAAAATCAAAGGGCAAAACAGAAATTCTTGTGCATGAAGACTACAGGAATATCTAAACACATCATGTCAAGGGGACAGAAAATGCACATTTATCAAAATAACTTCGAGCAAGACCAAGGAGATTGGAATGGCTAATGAGCAGACAGAATATTAGAAATACTGGTTTTCTCTGAAAAGATAAACAAACACCGATATAGGCATCATATCTTACTTACATTCCCAAATAATATCTCATGATAAATTTTTCTCTCTCTGAGCTTTAAGTTCAAATGGGATAAAAAACATAGTAGGTGTTCACATTCATAAGTAACTTCCTAATAAACGGAGTAGGAGATCTTTTCCACAGGAAACTCTGGAGTCCCACAAGGATCTACACTAGAGCTTGTGATGTCTAATGTATTCAGGAGTGTCTTAGAAAAGTGGAGAGTGTGGAGAGGTTTCCTCATGATGTGTGGTTTTCAGTGAAGTAAAAACTAAAGTCAGCCTTGGAGAATTACATGACAATATTATAATCTGTCATAAAATGGCATATGAAACTCAAGTTTTTAAAAGTGTGAAGTGATGCACAAAGTAAAAATAAGTCCTGATTTTACACATGCAGTGAGGCACTCCAGCTATCACTAAGCAACAGAGGGACTTTGAAATAATGGGTTCTATAAAAACTACCAGCTCAGGGACCAGCAACAGACAAAACAGCAGGTAGAATTTTTTGAAGAGCAAGAAACTTACTAGAAAACCTTCCTGTGTCCCTGTGTACACCCATGGTTCATTCATATACTGAATGTAACGTGTTGCTTGGGCCCATCTCAGACAGGACAGCCTAGAGCAGACCCAGTCAGGGCAGGAAGAATAATCCAAGGCATGGAACATCTTTCACAAACAAAATCACAAAAGAGACCAAGACTTTTAGGCAGAAAAAAGATTTCATAGAGCAGAACACAACATACAGCAAATAAAACTGAGCAGCACAGAGATGATGCAAAAGGTATGAATCAAGATCCTTGTACCAACACCTGTCTTCCTCAAGCCCTTGTCAGTCTAAATGTCCAGCTACTCCTGGTTTTAGACTAGGATGGCTAAGAACACTAAATTCAGTTTTCTCCTTCCTTATTCCCCTTGATCTTAGCATCTCTGCACATATTACTGGTTCCAGCATATCCACCTAAGCCTAAGATGCCACCTCATTATAATTTCTGATCTCCTTGTCCATCCAAACATTTGCCCTTCCTCAAAAATTGTGCACTAATCTCTGCTTTGTCTTCAAGCACAGCTCACAACCTTTCTAGATTTAACACTGGTTAACTGCTCTGTGCTGCCTGGGTGGAGAAAAGTCCCTTCTCTGCTCCTAAAGCTCTCACAATGGAAAGGATGTCTCTAAGGGTGAAAGTGACCTAAAGGGTTGGATATTACACTGCACCAGTCAGTCTGTGCAGTGTAACCAGCCCTCCTCCAGGAGTATACGAAAACTCTGGGAGGTGAGGACACTCTGGAATCCGGTGACATCCATTTATGCCTGGCAGATACCATCACAATCACCTGCAGTGACAGCTCTGCATGCCTTGGCTGGTGGAGAAGACATTCCTGCTGTCCCTTCCGTGCACTGCTGTGCTCTTCCTGCCTGGCAGGGAACTCTGTCACTGCTCGTGCCCTGCCTGCAACACCCTCTGTCTTGTAAATCATCTGTCAGCAAGAGCATCCTGCATGGATGGGAGGGACAAGGGGATATCCAAGGGCCACGATCTCAGGGTCATGGTCTGCAGCGGCTGTAATCTTCTGCTGGCTCAGGAGGAAGAAAATGACAACTACTCCTCACACAGCCTGGGCGTCTTCCGGATCCAGCTCTCAGGACAGATCATAAGCTCCCGTCAGCTTTTCTGAAAGAATGAGCATCCTCAGATGGGAAAGATAGTGAGCAGCCCATTACAGGACACGTTTTCACTGATGTCAACCATTTCCTCTTCTCCACACAAGCCAAACTGATACATTCAGCCGAGACAGACAGGGCCAGCAAACATCTGGCTGACACGAGAATCAGCAGGTCCCAGTCCACAGTTTTGTGTGTTTACTTTTGTTACGTGATTTTAAATACATGAAACATACCAGTGCAACAAATGATTTTAATGCATTCACCTCGTTTCTCTCCATCAGATGTGATTCGTTATCTGGAGGCAGGATCTGTCAGATATGTGACAGGGGCCTGTCCTTGTAGCATTCTGCGAGTTCTTTTCAACTTAATACGCTCTTAGCCTTTTCTAGCACTCCAAGAGGACACAAGAGCCAGGGAATTTGGTTGTTGGCTGCATGTCAAAGAAGCATAAAAACCCCAAGTACTTAAATGAGCCAGTTGATACTCACTGACAGAAAGCCTTCACTGAAGCAGTGATATAAATTTAATGTCCTTTTATTGTTTATTGAATATTTACATCTGAAATAGCAGCAAGAAAAGAATAAGTTCTGAGAAACTACATAAAACCACAGGCTACATTTTTTATCTAATAATTACCTATAATTTAAAATTTAATTTATTAAAAGTAAAGATGGAAACACAGTGCACACTGGAGGATTTTTATTTCTTAGGCGTCTTGCTTCAAATGTGACAAAGAAGTGCTTATTTTCTCGAAGCATAAAATTACAAATCTGAGCATTTGTTATATCACCTTTGATACAGCTTGATCTCATGAGATCCCATGATGTAAACCAAGTGAATCTGGTGCCTTTCAAACACCTTCTTTTTCACTTTTAGTCTTCGTAGATTTGCATTTATTAGCACAGAGCCACTTTATTTCTGTATTGCTCAGTTATCTAGCTTGGATAGCTATGTGTGGTAGAGGTTGTATTTCCTGATTTGACATGTTCTCTCATACAGCCAAACTCCAAGTGTCATCTTTTATGAAAATTCAACTTAATGAACACAAATTTACTGACTACTTGTGTTACCTCATATATAGAATCAAATTCCCCTCTAGATTAAGTAAATGACACTGCTGTTAACTGTACAGACATTTTCAGAAAGGAAGAAGTGAAATAAGTGTTGATAAGTATTCTCATAATTATTGATGCATATTAATATTACTGACAGAGTGCTGTGTCAAAGATTCACATCAATTTAAGGACATTCGAGGATGTTAATCTGAAATTTACCTAAATCTTTTCTAAATTAAGTTTTCCTGGATATCCTACTTGTCTCCAATCTTGTAAGAACTAATGAAGTTGTACTTTTTACAGTAATATAATCCCACCAGTACTCTAAATTGCCTAATTTAAGTATTATACGTTGTTCAGTTTTCCGAAGAGCCTCTACCTTGCACCAGTTTTGGCTGGTATGTGACAAAGACAGGTAACTAATTTACCATTCTGATGGAGACTCAAAGGAAGTACAGTGAGGTTCATGTCACAACCTAGAGGTTTTTTTTTCCTTTTTGCACTTGTGCAGACACTGCACTGACATCTGTATTTCAAACTGAGCTGTCCAGGCCTCTCTTTGCTCAAAGTACCTGCACAGGTTTAAACTCAAATACGGCCATTTTAATGGAACATATTCAATTTTGTGTTCATTCTGGAAATCAGACCAAATGAAATACACAAATATCCACCACCCCCTTTTTCACTGACAGATTGTGAAGTCCCTGACACACATAAAGAAATCCAGGTAACTGCTGAATAAAGAGTTTGATTTCCTACAGAAGCATGAAGCAATTCCAGTACACCCCATATATTAGACCTTGAAGAGTCTTAGCTTTTTGAATTTGGATAAGCTTAGTGAAGCCTATATTTAAAGCATCTTATCTATAAATTGCAATCAAATATTTCCTTCCTTTTAAGGGGTACACAATGCCTCTTTTTAGGTACATGAAGCTAATGGCCAATTTGAAGTAGATTTTAGGCAGTTAGAAGAAATGTGAACATGGTACAGAACCTTCTGGTCCTCAACCATACACCTGTTAATGACTCAGTCATTGAAAAAACCAAAAAATTAAGTGTTCTACTTTCCAGATAATCCTCTCTTCTTCACTTGAGTGAGGAAACTGATCATTCTGGCACTGGTATGGATGAAACACTCCCAGTACTCTAAGTTTTTAGAGAATTACCTCACAAAGCATAATCTGAGTATAAAGCTTGCCTTTTATAATGACTGTCATGACTTGCAAAACAACCTTATTCTCCAGAGGTAACAGCACAGACTTAGATTTTTTTTTTTATATAGTATTCATTAGGAAAGGAGAGGAAGGAGGAGGAAAAACATTGCTTTCCCTTTAAGATGCAGTTTGAGTCCAGGTGGCTGGACTGAAGTGCGGAGCACAGCTGTACTCCCAGAGCAAGAGGGATGTGCTGCGTGCAAGAGCAACCTGGAGCTCCAGTTTCAGGCAAGTGCTGAGTTTTTATCTTGCATCACTCTGGTGAGATGAAAGGTGCACACTGATAATGCTCTTGTCTGCTTGCGTGTAGGATTAACAACATGAAATACTTTCAGTTCCACTTTGCAGGAGCAGCAAATATCACCCTTTTTAGGAGATGGTGCCTATAGGGGAAAGCAGTTGTGATAAGAGAAGAAAGCAACACATCTGTGCAGGTACTTTGAGCAGGGAGAGGCCTGGAGAGCTCAGTTTGAAATACAGATGTCAGTGCAGTGTCTGCACAGGGCTGGGAGGCTGCACTACAGTTCAGGACCTTTTTTCCTGACAAATACCAAGAACTACCGAAAGGCTTTCCTGATCCTTTCTTCCAGAGGATTTCTGAGATGAGAACTTGTTTCAAGGCATTGATGCTATTAGAGATACCCTGAGTGACTTTTGTGATTTTTTTTAACGTCCATTTCCTGTACAGTATGCAATTACTAGAAGGGTGGAAACTTTTGAACTCCCTGGGAGAGTTTGCTATGTCTCTCATTTCAGCTTAATAAAATATAATCTGAATTGCAGCATCTGCAAGATGGAGTTGTTCCTTATCCAGCTGTTCTAACTTAGGTTATTCACAGGATGGTGAAGAAAGAACATTTGCTGGAGGGATGCTGGATTTATTTGATATGAATAGCACAGCTAAGTCTTTTATTTTAGTATTTTAGAAAGCTTCTCCTTGTCAAAGTAGTTAAATTGGAAGGATTTGCCACTATTGTGCTGATTCAATTTAACTTTTTGAGACTGTTTGCATTTTTACATGAATTATGACTTTTCATTGATGCAGACTCAGTGTTCATTGTCTTTCCAGGCTACCTCAAGACTTTCATGTTCCTGGAAAGAGGGTGGCTCTCAGGAGCAGAAAAACCACCAGTCAGGGCATTATGAGAGTTTATCACCAGGAAGCAAAGTGGGACAATATACTCCTCCTCATGCCTGTACTGAACCCATTTACCTCTTGAAAAGACAGAAGTTTCATACAGACTGAACAAAAAAATAATGAGAACTGTCCAGGTAATTAACAGGTTCACTTAATTAGACCCTTTAATGTGGAAGAAAGGGGAAAACGAGGGACACAAAAGTTGGGAAATCAGAGAAAGTTTGAACAAAGTGATTGCTTGTCTCAGAGTTCTTCTTTTGCCAGTTAACTGCCCCAAATTATTTGCTGTTGATTGCTGACGTGAAGGAAGCTGATCTAGCCCTGCACAGAGACACTCCAACATTAGTCCATTGTGAAGAGCTGAAGTTCAACTGCAAGATTTTTTTAATGATAAACTCCAGCTCCCTATCAGATAGCTTAAACTAGGGCTGAACAGACACTTCGTGGTTTTTTTTGTTTGTTGTTGTGGTTTTTTTTTTGTTTTTTTTTTTTTTTTTTTTTTTTTTTTTTTTTTTTTTTTTTTTTTTTTTTTTTTTTTTTTTTTTTTTTTTTTAGAGTGGATCACTAGCGTTATCTTCCTTTATGGCTAACAGCTCCACAAAAGGAAAGTGAAACCTTATTGATTCCCTCTGAACTTATACAGTGAAACTTCTCCTAATTCTCATCCTTCAAAGAAAAATCCACTTTAGATCCTAAAAAAATATGAAAGAAAACAAAAAAGAAAATAACTAAGGCACTAAATCCAGCATGACAGATTTCCATGGGGATATATTTGATCAAAGTGATTTTCCTGGGAGTTATCCTAATAAGTGCAGAACCAAGGTCTGAAACTCTGAATTATTAGAGTTCAAATGACTAATGAAACTTTGCCTCTGTTCAACATTTGCTTTTTTAAAGTGCTTTGGTAAGCTGCATATATTTACTTTGCCTACAACAAATAGAAATAAATTAGTATTCATCTGGCACACAACATATTTTCAGGAAAAAATACATGGTGGGATAGGAGAGAGTTATGTATTTGCACGTCTGAAACGACATTCAAATCAGCTCCTAGGAAATAGCTTCTTCGTTGCTGTTTGTTCCACTTTTGTCTAAACCAGATTTAATAAGGGAATAATACATTTATGAAATGTACAGAATTTATGAGGTTTCTGTATATTTACTTACATCTTTAGCCTTCCCCACTCCCCAAATTTCACAGCTGCACATTAAATATGCTCCTACAATGTGCCACAGTGAGGTCTATTTTTGTGCTGCTTCAGACTGATACAAGTGCATTAGTCCCTAAGCAGTCTTTGCACTCAGGAAATGTCTCTCAACTGCACAGGGTAAAAGAAAGGTCTTCAGGCAACAGAGAAATGGCTGTGGATTTGGAGACAGGGACTCCTTTCTTTATTTCCTGCTGTACACTTCCTAAAGGCATTTGCTGACAAGGAATTTGCAAATCTTGTCTTGTTAACGACTGTAATGCTCCTTGGTATTACTCAGATATAATCATCTGTGTACCTGTCCAAATACAGCTTAGCAACTGCCAGGCCGTGAGCTGAGAGTTCCCCTCTCGTCTTTTCACCAGTGACCAAATATCACAGTTTGCCTGCAGTGACCTTCTCCCCAGAATCCTTGCAGATGTTGCCCGCCCCCTCCTCCCGAAGGTTGTCCTGGAGAGAACATGAAGTTCCAGGGTGACTCATACCCACACACTATCCCTTACTCACTCAAATAGTTTCATTAAAGGCACTGGACCACAGCAGATAATCTCCTGTTTCACTGTGAGCCTGTTTTAGTGTTGTCTCCTCTAGGATGGTCAGACAGACCAGGACAGGGGACCTCCATGGGTGAAGGACAGAGGCCAGCAGGGATACTTCTGGGGAGAAAGAGCAGGTTTCATTGCAGCACCCCCTTATCAGGCATTCACAAGTGTTCACTAATTTCTACACTACAGAATCAGTGCAAAGTTCTACAGCCCCTGCTCCCCAGCATGGCTGACATTTGCTATTTTGCTTATTTAATATTAATTTTTTTTAAAAAACCCCCCAACTTCCCATACCTCCCCCAGTTCCCTCTCTTTGAGAACACAAGTGAGTGCAGAAAACACTTGAGCTCCCCAGCTGAGGAGATCTATCACCAAAATGATAACCTAGATTTTAACACAGCTTTAAATTATTTGGAAATTAGAGGCTTTACTTTCCATGCTTCAGTTCACTGAGAAGTGCTATATGGTCCTACTTCTCAGAGGATAAAATGCAAACCCATGGAAGGTACAGGCCACTTAAGGATGTAAAAACAGTTGAGGAAACAGCCAGCAAGCACTGAAACTCCTGTGGCTCCTTAAGCTGGTTAGGAAATACCACAGAAGAGGGAAATTCCAAGAGCAAGGAAGAAAAGGGAATTAGAGAGTATGATGGCAAGGCTGGGGAAAGAGGATTCAAGGTGTCTACACATGACCTATTCCGGGCAGAGACAACCACCATCATTCTGGGAAGAGAGGTATGAGGTCTCCAGTGCAGGGGATCGAATCAGCAAAGCCAGGGGTGATTCTCAGTGCTGGGACTGTGAAACAGTGAGTGTAAAGCCAACATACCAAGCAGATTCATACTTTTTGTGGGGCTTAATTCTCTGCAAAAATGAGCTAGAAAATGCAAGAGCGCATTTTAATTGACTGCTGAAAAATACATCTGAAATTTCCAGGAGGATCTTTGCATCAAGGATCCTGTAAGAGTCACACTGGTGTACTCAGGAGAGGGAAGTACAGGACATTCAGCCTTCCAAGCAGGCAGTTCTTAAAGGATGACTTTATAGAAGTCACAAAAGAACAGCTAATATTGGTGGAAGTTATCAGACAACCCTAAAATAAAGCAGAAAATATAATAGAAAAGGTGATCTGCTGAGAATTTTGCTCTTAACAACATCCAGAGTGCTGCAAGATCCACAGTCAGTCACAAGAAGTCAGGCCTAAAAATATTCCCTTCTCAAAGTAAACCTGCCATACCAGTGCTGACAACGCAGGCTCCTGGCCCCCCACCTTTGCATTTACAACCAGAGGTGCAAGAGCTTATTTTTGTGTCTGGTTGTTATTCAGACAGCTGGATACAGTGTTTGAAGGCATTTAAAAAATAAAATAGCAATTCTTTTCTAAGCCTAGAAGTGTTAATGTCCCAATAAGCTTGTTTGATTAACTAAGCAAACCCAGAGGACATGCTGACTTTGTCTTGCTTCCCTTCCCCCAAGCGCATTTTTACAAAACTCCAGTGGAGTCTTAACCAAAACAATGTGCTGATAGGAGAAGCTGTCTGCATTCCTCTTTTGCAATTCACCTTACACTCTACATGTTACTCGAAGATAAGCTCTTCTAGATGCCAAAAAACTCCAGCAAGAGGTGAAGGCTTCTCTGCAGCGGGTAGAGTGCTGCTGCACCGTTTTTTCAAGCTATTCATTGCATTCTTGCCTGTGGATCCCCACCCTGCGTGTAATCCCTGCAGTCACTCCTCTTCCAAGTGGCCCCAGCAATACTTACGGGTGGGAAGAGCCTATTTCAAACTTGACTATTAGCTAATCACCATTAGATACTGTTTTAACTTCTTTATATTCACACTCATCTCTCTGGATGGAAAGCAGCAGCCTATTTAACTTGGCACCTGGGAAGGGCCTGCTCCTTTTCTCCTACAGGAAGGAATATCCATGGGGCTGGACTCATTTCCAGGGAAGGACCTTCACATTCTGGGATTTTTTGAGTGGGCAAGGGAGGGGGAGGAATAATACTTGTATTTGTATTATTTCAGCTTTGCTCTAGAGAGGTGGTCCTCATAAATAACAAATAAAAATATTTTAAGAAGAGTAGAAGAGAAATAGTCTTTCCTGCACACATGTACATGCACACTCCCCCCTCAAAGAAACACAGAGATGCACTGAAATTTGTACTTCCAAATAGGTGCAAAAATGCAACAAATTCTGTAAACACCTAAAGTAGCTATAGATGAGATGAAAATAGAGAAAACTGGTGTTTTCTGACACAATTCTACGTTCCCTTTCAGCACCTTTTATGACTTTTTTACATAGAGGGCAGGTTCCCATCACCTCCCTATTTTCAGAGCTGCTGATATAAAAAACCAGAATTCAGCTTCTAGAAATGGTGTCAGCTAGAATCCTCAAACTCAGGACTAGCAGAAGAGAAGAAACCAGTGAATCTCAGAAGAAAATCTGAAAAACCATTAGAAGGACAACTTATATTTAGTCGTAAAGCATCTCTTGGATATCCCTGAAAGAAGGTCCCCTGGAACCTGTGTGAAGATGAAAAATGCTTAAGCCCTTCTGAAATTCCCACCTCAGGCAATCCTCTAAGTTTTTAAGGGAAGGATGACAATATGTAAATGTAGCAACATGCACATACAGCGGACAGAAGGATCCCGAGTCTTTTCTGGAGCATATGGCAATGTTATTAATAAATACCTCTAAAGGCATTAACTGTTCTCCTCTCAAGTGTCCCTCTGACCTGAGAAACAGGTCTTGTGCTCTATATTCAGAAAGACCAATCAGCAAAAGGAACAGATTTGAGGAAGAGGGTAAAGATGAGGTAAAAACACATCTGTGGATGAATGCAGAGTAAGGAATTGGATGGGCAAGACTGTCCTGTGAAATGCAAGCGCTTTGAGTGCTAATATGAAACGGAATAATATTCCATTGTTTCTGCCTTTTTTTTCAATGAAATTATATAACTGACATGCGGATCATCTCACTTCCAAAGGAGCTATCTGATTCTGAATTATAACCTGCATCAATGACTTACCTGAGAAAGATCAGATAATTAATTGATAATTAACTTGTGCAAATTCTCAGGCATGTGAAAATAGAAAAACTATATGGAAACTAAATTCAATTAAGTGTTAAAGCTCTTTAAATCTATCACAATTTCTTCTACCCACTTCAAACCAACATTAATTCATTAAAAGAGCCCTGTCACCAAAAAACCAACCTCTTCTGCAGTGGAATCTAAAAGCTGCTTAGAAAACAAAGCAACACTGCAAATCAATTTTTTTTTTCTAATAGCGCTAATTTTTTATCTACTTATTCAGTTGTTTTCTCTACAAAAAGACTAAAATTTCTCCAAACCACTTAAATACTGGAAAACAACTGTAAATCAAATAATTTCTTTTGGGTCAGTTCAAGGACTGCTCCAGGAGAGCTGGGCAACAGAGTCTGAAACTGAATTTGCTCATTTCCTCCTTTATTAACTCATGAAGTCAGCTTAAAAATATTACAAGTTCTATGTTAGCAGAGTTTAATATCCCCTCCTTTTCTCATGTGTATGTGTTCCAAGAGTGTACAAAGCTTCTCATTAATAAATATTTAAAAATTTATACTACATAAGAGAAATATATCTATATGCCTGAAAGTTATGCTGGACAAGTTAACATTTTCCCTGTATTACATGGGAACACAGAGTTGTTGAAAGCAGTATAACTAACGTCCCAAGGATAAAAATGCAAATATTTACTAGATAAAGAGACTGAATGTCACACTTTTTTAATGCAAGAAGCAATGTGACATTGCTCATTTAATCTGGGCTCTGCTAATTGGTCTATTACACAAGGAAAAAAATCTTTAGGAGTCCTTCTGGGAATGTCTCACATCATTCCCTATCAGCTGTTGACATACAAATACTCTGGTAATGAAAATATTTTCATTCCTTCATAACAGCATTCCCTGTCCTGTTTAATCTTATTTTCTCTCTTTCTAAAAACAAGCTTCTGTGTGGGGTTTCTGAACTAACAGACCTGATGCCATGTATCAAAAATATCCCGTGCTCCTGTCAAATTTGCTAGGAGTCCACCCAAAAAGGAAAAAACCCAAGGATTTATGGCAATAACGTAGGATTTTAAGACCATTTGAAATTCATCTCTGTTCTGCATCATTTCAAAGGACTGTGAGTGCAACTGAACTATAACCCAGCAGCTGGAGTTGTCGTCACTGGCAATGGAATACCCAGCACAGGATCCAGTGATGTGCTGGAAAGGAGCAGGTTCATAAATTTCCAGAAACATTGCAAAGCAGAATATTTTAGCCATTTGTCTCAATTTTATCACTGTAATGAAAAAGGCCACTGAGGAACAAAGAGCTGGAAAATGAGGGTGCCTTCTTGGCCTCCAACCAGGCTCTTCCAAAGCTTGGGTTCAGGCCCACTAACGAGGGACCTGTTACCAGAGATGGATAAAGTAGTGAGGAAAAAACTTCCAGTAACCCCTTCCATGCCCTCTCCCCTCTCCCCAAGGGGGTATCATCATCTCCACGGCAGACCCCTCTGCAGGGGCTGCACTATTCTCCAATCTCACAGCAAATCCTGCTTGGGACAGTTTTTATTTTCAGTATCCTACTTCTAATCATTTAGATCACCAGTCTGTGCTCAGGCAATTAGCTTGGGAGATATGATCACATTCTGTTGTGCATGAAATCCTTGCAGCAGAGTCAGTGCTATGATCTCAGAGCAATTGCTTTTGGAAATCAGGTTATTTCAAAAGTTGCTGCATTCACATTGTGCAGGCCAATACCTCTCTTTCCCAGTAAACACCATACCTAAAACCTGCTCTTAACTTATTTGTCTTCAATATACCAAATTCTTTCAAATTCAAGGTCTGAAATACGATGCAAGCTCCTGCTTCTTCCTCCCCCGTCCCACTCCCACCTTGGGACTCGAGCCTCCACCCACATCCTGCTGCCCAGGTTGTAACATTGCTTTCTGCACCCTATCACTGTCACACTCCCTCCTGGAAGCAGGTGCAAGAAGATTAAAATCCCACTCATTCAGCTGGGATTTTCATCTGTTTGCACCTTCCTCTCTGCCACTCCTATGTGTCAACATCTTGTGAGCACAAGGTGGTGGGAAGGCGCTGGCTCTGCCAGCTTGCACTGCTGTTTACATGGAGAAGCAGGAGTTTCCACCTCAGGGACAGCTATATCAGGACAGAGGAGAAAACCTAAGATACAAAGGCTTTACTTAAATTAGGTTGGTATTTTTTTCCTTAAAAAACACAGGTGTTCTGTTAAAACCTAAGGTCAATTTAAATGTCAGTGTTAACTGGACCTAAGAGGGTTGTTTTAATGAATTTTTGAAAAATACATTAATTCTGTGTTATTATTTTTAATTCCTAAATTGTTCATGATATGAGGATTGAAATATTGTACCATTTTTCATTTTAGTAATGAAATCATTTTATGTCAGGCTGTCATTGCAACACAAACAAAGGAGTTTGACCTAGAAGAGAGATCATTCCATGCAATTGGTAACTGCACTTAGTATTTTAAAAACAAAGATTGTGCAGTGACTGAAACCTTGTTCCACAGTGGTTCTGTATCACCGCAACTGATGCTGGGAAACTGTGATACAATATTTGCATTACATTTGAAAAAATCCAGAAACATTTCTACAGACATCTTCTTTTCCTAAAAGTCACTAAAATTGAGGAATGTTTTGTGTCCTGTCTCTGTGTCATTATTCCCTGCTCTCCCTTTTCATGCTGAATTAAAGCAGCCTATATCCTCTCATCCATATTTTGAATTGACAAGATCTGCCACAGAGTTTCTGTTGTTTTTTTTTTTATTCCCCAAGCACCCACACTCTTTGCACTTGTGGTCTTGTTACAGAAGTATTCACTTTTTTAGGAACTCTGTTTTCTGTGCAGCAGGAGCTTTCTGGAATACCATGGGGAGGAGAGGCCTCACAGGCCAAGGACCAGTTTGTGTGCAGGTATTTCCCAGAATGGCCATTCTAGAAGAGTCCCTGGCGTGCTACCTAGCACCCACACAAGGGCTTCCAGCAGACGAGCCATTCCTGCACAGGTTTGTAGGGGCAGGCAGACCTTCAGATGTGAAGTTGTTCAGTGCCAAGGTCATATCCTCAAACCAATTAAACTTGTGACAACTGCTGGTTCCCCTCTCTTTCTTAGCAAAGTGCGGGCTGCAGAAAAGCAACGAACTGGAACTGAGCTCCCAGGGGCAGCAGCAGCAAAAAGCAAGGATCTGGGTCATGTTCTCGGCTCTGTAACTGGATCTCTCTTGCAAGAACAGACAACTGCATCCCAGAGCTGGGACATTTCCTTCACTGTCTGCCACAGGAGAAGCGTTGGCACACAGGATGCTCAGCCAGCACAAGCTCCCGGGATAAAGAGGGGATATGCACTCCTGTATCACAGGAAAGGGTTTGTTGGAGAGGAAAGTGACCAAGAACAGCCATAGAGACCAGACCCAATTTTTCAAAGATATTCTGCTAATTTTTCTTGTAAGGAGTAACTAATTTCTGATGTGATACTTTGTCTAAAAATGCACGGGTGGTCACATAACTGAAAACTGAAACCCAGATGTGCTTTTTAGAGCTTTTTGGTCACACACACACACACACACAAAGATGTCTAATGTATGAAATAATTCCCACCTCCTTCCTTCAGTGTATCTCTCATGCATTCACAGGGTTCCTACTTGCAGAAAAGGCAAATGGCTAATGATGAATTAGCCAACACAACAGCAATTGGGCAGGTTCCCCCAACACACCCGGCAGTACTCAAACCCAACGCATCGTCCTGTGCCGAAGAAGATTTTCCCGTGGTATGAGGCGAGGAGGGCAGAAGGGGGCATCAGTGAAACGGCGAGCGATGGAGACAGCGAGGAGAGGAGGGATCGAGCGTCGGGCGAGGTGTGAGTGAGGCGGTTCTGCAGGAGCCTGAGCATGCCCGGGGCTTCCCAAGGAACTTCCAGTCCATTAAAAAAAAAAAGGAAAGCGCCAAGAAAATGCTTAACAGAAGTATAGCAGTTTCTCTCCTGAACAGGACAAGGATCTAGAAGAATCTGTTAGCATGCAGCTGAAGGAAATACACCTGTAATGCTTAGAAAGGTTTGGCATGGCTGTACATATGCATACATGAATGTAGCCAGTGCTTTGGGGAAAAGTGTGTCTTATTTTCCCTGTCGAATCTTATATGCCAGGAAAAGAAGTAATTAAAATTTCTAGTTTAAAAAGAAATTATTATTTCAAGACTTAGTCTTCCAAAGATAAGCCAAGAAATTTGGGAGGTGTAAAATATTGATCCTAGCAGATATAAATTCACAAGAAGTTCTGGCTTTGTTAGGCAGGAGAGAATGAGAAAACACAAAGGATTGGTGTTCACTTGTATGTGCACACATTAAAAATATCATTATAAACAATCCAGTGGTGCTTTCAAATGAGTTACTTCAAAGTCTCCAAAGCCACTCTCAGCATTTCTTAAACATAGTACGGAAAACTCTAAGGAAGATCTGCAATACTGTTACATTTCCAGCTCTTGGTGTGGAGCACTGTAGTAAGGGAATGTTTTCAAAGATGAGTGTTTGCAAACATTTTCTGTCCTCCTTGCCCCAGGTACTGCTGGGCACCAGGACCCGGCCAGGACCGTGCACTCCTTGCCCTTGCCCTTTCAAGTCCCTCGCTCAGTGTCTGTTTTGAAATTTTAGAGTATATCAGATCTGGGCGTAAGGAAATAACTCTCCTCTGCTGCTTGCCCTCTCCTCAAGCACTTCAGGTACTTCCTTCAAGCAAGAAAATTCAATAAGAAAACTGTACAAGGTAACTCTGAGCAGGACAGCACCAAATGACCCCCAAGCTCCTGCTGCTCCTGGCTGAGTGGCAGTGGCACCTCAGGAGGCTGCTGGTACTGGAATAGAAGCAAACCACAGAGCTCCCTCTCTGTTAAATCAATTCCTGCCTACATCCCCACCTCCTCCTCAACTTGTGTCTTGTGTGTCCTAGTTTGGCTCCTCCTTTATTGGCTCCACATTGAAAAGCCATACGAGAGCCACACCAATCCCTGGGTCTGCCCTGCTCTATTCCCTGCTCCAAAGAAGTTTTCCACCTGCAGCCTCAGGTTGCATCTCTTCACATCCCCCAGCTTTAACATGAGCAAACTACAACCCTCTCCCCCCCCAACCCAGGAGCCAGCGCGGGGGTACTTGTGTGTCACTAACTCAGGCACAAAGGAAACAGGAAAGATTTCCCTTTTTACCTTTAGCCCTACTCATGCACAGGACTCTTAATCTGTTTATTAACTTGGTATTACAGCAGAGCTACATATATCGTCAGAGGTGAAGCTCTTAAGAGGTTGGGTAGTAGTTTGGGATATTAAATCACAATAGTTTTAGTAAAATGTGTGTCACTCAGGCTTCCACAGTCTGAAAATCTACTCCTGCTTAAAATGTCACATTTTCCCTTTAAAGGAAAGAGGAAAAAAAATGTTTGCCCTTCACAATCCTTAGATATTTTTACTGATCTTTTGTTGACCATTTTGTGAACTCAGAAGTCTGATGTCAGTTACTCTATAGAAAGGATACAGGCTGTTCTGCCATATCTGGAATTATTTTTAAACACTTCCCCCTCACAAACTAAATCCTTGGAGGCTAAGAGGGAAGGCAGACCAATGGGTTTATATTGAGAAGAGAATATTTTACAAGAATTCAGTTCAGGGAAAAATGAGGAAAGTGTGGTGAAAAAACACAGGTTATACAAACTCGTGGTGGAGGTATTTTGACACTGTCATGGGATAAAATCAACAACTTATTATACGAAAGCTCAGGTCAGACGTTTCAATCAATGGGCACGTGTGTATATTTGTGTCCCAGGCAAACCACTGGCAGATTGATACATCCTCATGATTATAAATAATTATGTCTCTGCTGAAGTTTCCACAGCTCTTTGAAATAACCGCTCCAAACCTTGCCAGCAGAAGTTTCACCCCAGTTTTCCTTTGCTTTGAAATTCCAGACAGAGCATCTCAGGAAGAAAACTAAACAAAAACAAGCAAACAAATCCTCTGCTTGAGTAGCTCAGCCATAACAAATAACAGGGGAGAAAATTTACTGGAACGACTGGGGAAGAATCATAAAGGATATACAATCTGTAACTTCTGAACAGAATATACATATAAAACCAACAGAAACAGGCTTGGTAAGATTTCCTTTGAATTGAAAAACATTGATATTTTCGCTGCTTTCCCTCTCAACTTGCAGATTTTAATTTCAAATATTTTCCAGCCTCTTGCACTGAGATGAGAGGTGACCACAGGCCTGTCTGTGGGAGCTACCGGGAGAAACAGCTGAAGCTGAGCAGAATTTATGATCACTGATAACAATACCAGAAACAACAAAATAATAATGCTGCCCTTTAACTCACTTTCAAAACAGCCATAAGAAAACATAATAACACACCAAACTGCCCAGTATTTGTAACCAGCTGTACTTTCAGTGGCAGGTTGCAGGTATTTATTTGTAAGGAGGTATTAGAAATCCTCTCCTTTGTCTCCTCTGCAGCTCTCCTGAGGGGCACAGTCGGAGCAGTGAACTGGAATTGGTCGTTGCAGCACTGATGGCCAAGCAGGTTCCTGCAGCACCCATGTGCACCCTATGCCCTCTTTTCCAACTGAATACTCCTACTGCCGGCTCACTGCAGCTACCCCTGCAAGGATTGCCTCAGAGTTCCAGTCTTACTAAAGAATACCAGCCTGGACTCTACTAAAAACTAATTTTTTCTTTGTTTTTGCAATTTCTGGTACTTTTGAGAAAGTCTCCGCTCTTGGAGTCACAGAAGACTGCAATTTTCTATGTTGCAAACAATTGATTATTTCACTTAAAAGTGAGGTTCTTTGCTCTTGTTAGAAGTAGAAAATAAAAAAAAAAAGGCAGTAAAATATAAATGAACTGAGATGCATTTTAGGTGAATGTCATGATTTTGGGGACCTTTAAAAAACTGGTGGGTAATTACAGAATAGAAATGCAGATATACAAGAATAAACACACCTCTCCTGGAAAGCAGAAAGATAGCAAAATGTAACAATATATGCTACACCTCTGGCCTACCAAACGTCTCTTTCAGATTTTAAAGAGCACAAATTTGTAATCCTTCAGTGCTGTCAAGTAACCTTCAGTGCTGTCAAGTTAGCAAAATAAATACACTACCTAAGTGTTCTGTGCTGCCCACTGCAGCACAAAGAAATTAACTCCCAGTAGAGACAAAGTTGCACACTCATGATTTTAATCAAGTCATCTGAAATTTGTTAAAGACCTCAATAAAACCGAACTCATCACTGTACCTGACAGGGGCCCTGGGTCACTGGAATCAGGCCATCTACCAGATGTCACATCTTGCAGAACTTTGTCATATCCTTCCTCAGGACCCTTCTGAAATGTTGTGCTTTCCGAGCGGTTTCTCAGCAGAGCGGAGGATGTCTGCTCCAGAAACAAACACACACTTCTTTCAGAAAACAAATACCAGGTCTTTAGCAAATGATTTGTCTTCAGTTATTCATTGAATAGTACTATTTATGTACTTGGAAGCACAGCAGAGTTTATATTTCTTTCCCTTAACAGCATGGATTTAGTCAGTACCACTTTTAATATGAAATCCTATCTAGAGAGTATTTTTTTTTTTAAATACACTACACTTTTTGTGCAGCTCTTCAGTAGGGCTGTTAAATTATTAAAAGCTTTAAATTTACCATGGGCTTTTGTTATTTATGAAATTTATGTTTCCCATTCATCCACTCAAATCAATAAAATGGTATTTTTACACAACTTCAAACAAGTATACACATTCTTTAGCAAACTCATAAGTGTATTTCAAATTTACTGGTGTTGAGAATAAGACCTGAAAAACAGCTCTGGAGATAAACACACCAAAAGCATGTATGTAACTGTCTTACGCATTTTAGCTATGTCCAGAGCAGAATCTGGACTGTCTGCCTCCACTCTCCAGGGTGTGTGGATGCAGACACTTCGCTCCAGTCAGTGCCGGAGTGAAGCACAGAGCGGATAGGTGGAGGGGCTGCCCAGCTGCTGGCAGTGAGCACAAGGAAGTTATGCAGATTTTCCCTGCCTGAAACTTAACTCGGGCATGCACTGCTCGGTCCCTGGCACTCACACATGGAGTGAATTTCTTGGCATTCATCTTGGTGTCTTGAGGATTAAAAGAAATAAAGGCCTTGTATTCAAAGACCAAAGTAATAAAGTTAAGTATTGATACTAAATGATGCAAGACAAGACAAGACAAAGGTACACCAGTCTCCACTATTTTTTTTTGTATACATTGCAAAATAGGCTTCACTTGAGCTCAGTTTGTCATTAAGTGTCTGTGAGGTTCCAAATGGCCTAGAGGCTCTGATGCAGCCCTTCCGCACAGAGCTAATTCCACAGTCACAGCCTTGAAAGCACTTCCAATACATTGCAACTGCAAGAAAACACTCAACTTGTTTATCCTTTAGAAGAATTGATAGCTTTTAGGGGTCCAGCTGAGATGAAGGTGAAATCCGAGGGGATGTGATCAGTTTGGTTAAATCTCCACTGTCAGAGGAACAAACATAAGGACAACTGGGGCTGGTGGTCTGGCCCACTGAACTGTCTTCTCTTTTTAGTTTAGGAATTATATAGGGACTAACTAGAACAGGAAACTTGTCCCTCCCCCCAGATTATTAAATGATTTCCCGTCAGTCTTTAGAAAAAGCAACTCATTGCTCAAAGCCTTATGAAGTTGTGAGTGGCTCACACCCAGACTGAGAACAACAGGAAGGGAAGAATAAGCAGAGCTAATTGGCCTTTTTACGCTTTGCCAGGGTAGTCAGCACGTTGTAGATAAGATTTCTTCACCAGTGACACCCCTTCAGTCCCTTCCCCTCTTTCAGTTTGCTTTGCTTTTAAACATGACCTGTCAGATGTGATCCTGGCCAACACCCACGGGTGACTTCATGACCTTCTTTGCATACCAGCACTCAGGGAAGCCATGTTTCAATCTGCTCCCTCCACCATTATCCATGCACAATAGAAATAAGTCATTTTTCCAGTGGCCTCCTTCACATAATTTAAAAAACCAGACCAGCACGAGTAATACCATGTAAGATGGATTTCTCAAAGACACACTTCTCAAAGTGATCTTTGTAAAATTATGTCAAGTGTTTATATATTTGTGCTGAAACAAGTACCATCAGCAGTTTGGTGAGACAATCCCACAGACCAATAGTTTCACATCGAGACCACGGAGAAGCTGGTGCTATACATTAGGCCCCAGTTAGGGTATGTTCTTACAGCCTTGATGCCCAGGCACATTTTTTTCTGGAGTTGGCCCTAAATGATCCTTCCAAGAATTAAGGACAGTCCTTTGATCACAACTGCACAGCAAGTATTCCTTTCTGTTTCCAAGTTCTGCTGCCAACATACAAGCATAAAAAAGTGCATAAATTATATTAACACACATCTGATTTACTAATAAATCTGCATGTTTAATATGCTAGACAAAACCCACTTTAAAAAAACCCTCACTTTTATCAGATTCTAGGAATTGCAACAAGTCAATGATCATCATTACAGTGACTTAGGCCTTGACTGACATTTCCAGACCTCCCAATGTCCTCAGTGCTCAGCACTGAATCACCCCACTGGTGCTCATCCTCTGTGAAATGCCAAGTCCAGGACAGGACACACCATACCTGATGCTTTCCAACGCTGCTGGGATAAGGTGGCTGCTCCCCAGGGCTCACCAATAACCCCCTGATGTTCCAGTGAGCCCCAGGCCTTTCTTTCCAGCAGCGGGACTGAGTCAAGGCACGCTCACTGGGACGCTGGAGCTGCGGTACCTGACTCTCAATTAGTCACTGACCACTGCTTGTTTACACAACAGGTTACTGCTGCTCAGGGTGCTACCTTACACTCATCCTTCTTGACCAGAATGCTGACATCTGCAGATTTAAACCACACTCTTTCATCTTCCAACTGTGTTTTTGATGGATGAGCCACAGCCAGAATCTCTGAAATCCCACCCAATATATCCATCTATCCATTTGAAGGTGAACTGCTGATAACTGCTTGAACAGGTTTCCACTGTGCTTGTCATACCTGTGCTTTGGCAGTTCCATAAAGATCTGAATTTTCTAGACTTTCTAGCCTAGAAAAACACCCTGAGTATATTTTTAAAAATGAAAAAAATTTACCTTTTTTTCCTCTATTGAGTTGTCCTCTTACTTTTTTTTGCTGAAGAAACAAGGCCAACCTGGGCAGCAAAACTGAAGATCTGGTTGCAACCCATACTCTTTCCACCATGTTTACTTGGATTGAGCATTTATGCTTCCCATTCTGCACTGCATTTAGAGCAAAACTTGATGGTACATCCTGGAAGCACATACTGATGCGGGTGATGAAGCACCCACAAGTGGAGGTGATGAAAACATTGCCACTATCTATGGCAAATAAAAAGATCTCAGTAGAGTTTTAAAAACCCTGCCATTACTTTTACATGGAGAGTATAACATTGAACGCACTGATTTTTTTTTTACCTTTGACACATCCCACTTCTATCTCTAGTGTTGTCCACCCTGGAGAAACACTCTGTGCAATGTGTACAACTGGAAGAAGGAGGGAAAACAAAAAGAAAAATCCACATTTTTCTATTGATAATCAAACTTTTCAAGTAAAATGGTCCTATGGTTGTACTTCATCTAACAGTTAAAGATGTTTCATTCTGCATAAAAGACAGGCACTTTTTTTTGTCTCCTAAAATATGTTTCTAATTTAAGTTTGAAAAAATATTTCCATTGTGCCATATATGCGGTAACTCAAAACCAAAATGAAAGGATTAAAATCAGGGCTGCATAGAATGGTTTAAATTAAATTCAGGTAGTGGGGAAGACTGCCGTATCTGGCAAGCTCCCACTCACTGAGCTTTCTGGCCAAGAGGCAAGATGAAGCATAACAACCCTTACCTGCCAAGTCTACAGCAATTTTGAGGGTTTTATTCATCTCTTAAAATAAAATGTTAATGCTCTTGGAAACTTGCCTAGCCGTACAGTAGATCTCACCTGTCTTTTCCTTATCCTTACACAGATGTACCGTAGTACGCTTCAGTAATGACTGAAAATGTTTTCAATCTTTTCTTCCTTTTTCTGAATACGCGGTATTTAAACTTATCACCCATTACACCTCAGTGGAAGATGTGACTAAATCCCACAGCTATTTTGAAAATCTCAGCTAATGCATTACAGTTTATGAAGAGCTGAAATCTGGACTTTGGTATGTCCTCTTCTGTCACTCTTTCACACCTATAAAACCTTTGCAGTCCCCCACAGTCTTCCTGATTAAATCTGCCCCCCTTCAAGCAGTTCTGTTTATGATAAATTAGTTTGCACTGTTTATGATCCATATTATTACTACAGCCATAATGAAATGAGCCCCAAGGCTTCCCCAAATATACCTATGTCCCCCAATAGATTACTCTTGGGTAAACAAAGAAAGGATAAGCAGAGCTCTGCCTTTCAGAAAAGGCAGCAAAGTTGAAGAACTAAAGTTTTCATGGCTTCTTAGGAGATTACTCAAAACAGTAATATTAAATTATTTTTAAAATCATTTGGGAAGAAATGAAAATACATAAATAATACATAGATCTCCCTGGAACTTTCTCCCAGTCCTGTATGAGGTTTAAAGACTTTCAGATGGCACCAGTAACAAAACGATTTAGTAACAGCCTGGCCTACTAAGGCCACAGGTAATCTGTACAGACCATCTACCTTCAGGGATTTCTTTATTCCAAGCCAGGGAGTTCCCAAACTTTTTTCCGCTGCATATACAACCATCAGCAACTGCAAACACCTTCACTGGCAGTCCTGTTTGTTGGCTGGGCTCTGTGCCGTTTTGAAGTGGTTTATGCTCCTCCCAGCAGTACTTTCATCACATTGCCTAGGCTGTTGCCTTCTACAGTAATATCTATAAATCATCGTTTGTTGGAAAAACCAAAAATTTGCAGCAACGGTATACCAAGTCACAGACATGTCTGATTTGAGAAACTGCTACCAAACCCAGTGTTTTAACAGTATTTTTCATCTCCTTTGAGAGGATTTTTTAGGATATTTTGACTTGGAAATTTTGACAACTTTGTCAAAAAACAAAGTTTCTTATCCTTCTTTTTGGGACCAGAGGCATTGTAACACACCAAAATCAAAAGAATTCTTTTGTTACATATCAAAATCATGTCTTATGAAGAGCTGCAAGTTCTGAGCATCTTGGGGTGGACTGACAGCAAGTAATGGAACTACTCTTTGCACTACACATTCTGCAAAACAGAAACTAAAGGAAAAAAAAGTCATAGAATCATTTAGGCTGGAAAAGACATTGAAGATCATCGAGTCCGTTTTATTCTTCATAATTTGTCAGGAAAAAAAGAAAGGCATGACTAAGCAAGGTTGTAATGAAGGCTGTTTTTGTTAATAATTTATTTTTTCTTGAACCACATTTCATGAAATGTATAACATTAGTAATTCTTGGAAACGAATACACACAACTTGCCACTGAAAGGAAAGGTGGCAAGGATGCCTCCAGGGAAAGAGGCGGTACCCAGCTTGCCCTTCTGCAGGCTGCTCTCAGGTGGATGAGCTCCAAAGTGTGCACAGCTCCCTGCTGGGGTGCTGCAAAGCCGTATCTGCCTGATCCATGCTCTGCAGAACGGAGGAGTTAATACAAAACTTGGCAGCTCTGACCAGAGCTGAGAGACCAGGGAAAGAAAACTGCACTGTCAAACAGGAGGTAACTTTTCAGTTCTGCTTAAACTCATGTCCCAAGTGACTTATTTCATGATGATTTCAACTGCCACATCAGTGACCTCTGTGTTCAGAATGTGTTTCCAGTACTGGCACATGCAGAAAGCTTTCTTCTTGAATTACAGAAAGTTCAAATAAGTATAATCCTAAATGGGATCTCAACTTCAGAACAGAACCAGAGTCACTCATGCCATTATCAGATCATTTCCTCAGACAACCCGAGGTCAGGCCAACCTAGGCAATTATTTATAGTCATTTGTGTGGAACTCGTGGCATTTGAAAGCCTTGTGAAAGCGCATCAGGCTGCACAAACTCTAGAGATCATTTCTGTTCCTTCTCATTACACCAGCTCTTAGCAGTGAGGGAATTAGAAAAACTCCTTCAATTCTAGATGGCAATATTTGGCTTATTAAGGAAAACCGATGTACCAGATCCTACACTGAAGAGGAGATTGAGACTTATGCCTGAACTCTTATGGGAAGGCTGATCCGTAACACGGGACATTTCAGGGAGAACAGCATCTCCACAGGGTCTCAGCGCAGTCGGGGAACCAGGAGCCCCTCTGCAGAGGCACAGGCTGTGACAGAAAACATGGCAGTGATGTGGCAAGGGTACAAAACCCAGCGGCTTTCAGCTTGCCCACGTTAATGTATTTGGAAGGCCTTGACAGCGACATTGATTTCAATGTCATTCACAGCACAGACGGGGCACTGCGGGAACACCTCCACACAGAACTGGGCTCCTGCACGTGCCAGAATCTGACACTCAGGGTGCACAGACCCAGCTGGATGTGCCTCTGTAAGGTCTGCTGAAAAGTTAGGACTTTGCACTGCTGTTCTCTCTCTCTTAGCAATTCTCTTATATTTTCCCAGACCTTGCTCTGGTTTGTAAGGGAAACCCACAGAAATCAGATAAGGACAATCACAGTGCATTTGGGAACTCTGTAGACCCCACCTCCCATTTACCAAAATACCACTAATTACTCTGAAACAAAGATACCAAAAGGCATTTACGGAAGCAAAAGATATCTTTCAAATTAAACAGAGGCAAAATTACTGCTGAACTCATTACAAAAAAGAAATTTAGGGGATTTAAGCAATCTCCTCTTTTAGTAAGCACCATGAACTGGATGCAGTGGTTTTTTTCCCTGCTGGCAAGAAAAAAAATTTAAAAATTGAGCTGTATTATTGCCGGACAGCTGGCATCCCGTGCCTCAGCAAGGAGACACAGCCCTTTGACTCAAACCCTATTCTGACCACTTCAGCATGAAAGCTACAACTGGACAGAGCCCCATGGCCAGGCAGTGGCCATGCACCTGCTAAAGGACAAGAGCAGGGGAGCGTTGGCAGTACACAATGGAAATACAGGAGCACAAGGAGCTGATCCTGCCCCACCTCCAACGTCCGTATTTGTTTGGAGCTGTCATAGGAAATATAAATGCCATACTTTCCACATCCACTCACATATATATATATATATATATATATATATATATATTTACATCAAAATAATGCAAAGAAGAGTTCCGTTCTATTTGGCAGCCACCTTTCTGCTCCCCTTATCGAGTTGCTGGGAGCCATCCTCCACTGCTGAATAGACTTCATTTTTCATTACTATTCTGCCTTTCATCACTCACTTCCCTGAAAACCATCCCCTTTATTCATGTGTGTGTGTTCACTCTGTCTGGCTACTGCTCTTAATTATTACACTGGTGCTGTGTAAAAGAAAAATAATCAGCATGATCTCTCCACTCTCCCCTGTCCCGAATTTAGCTATAACTAATATTAACTTTTGTTTATACAGCTAAGCCTCTGACAGTGGAGTTGCTGCTTTATCCTTTTCATTTTGGGATATCTCTTAGAAACCAATTGTTGCATTCCCTGCTCTAATATTGTTTTGCTTGAGCATTTACCAATATGCTAAAAGAAAAATGTGAAGCAGGACAGTGTGCGTAGCTAAAACAACACATGAAACATTGCAGGTTTACACTAGAATTCATTACAGAAGGAAAGAAGAAATAGCAAAAAATTCTGCCTGAGTTGATTTATTATTGTTCTGCCTTGCATGTGCAGTGTCATGACAAGCACAATGTATAAAACTGTGATGGCTGTTTTTGTCAAAGAGCATAAGAGCCTGGAGATATCACGGGCTGAAAGCCATCTCCTAGTGTGGATGGTGTAGAAAGGGATTGATTTGCATAATGTACAGAGTACAATATACTCACCTACTACTTAGAAATTGAAAAAAAAAGTTTATCAGATATTCCCACCTATAAACCTAGCTCTCAAATATTTTACTGGACCCAGAGAAATCTATTCATACCCAGTGAGCATTTTCTATCTAACATTACCACTGATTTCAGCAGCATAATTTTCCCCATGGCAAAGCATGTGATCTACAGTCCCCACCTGGATCTTCACTGTCCAACTGACAAGTTCCCTTTATGCCCTGTATTTATTAGTGTTTAAACAGAAGTCTCATTTGGCCTACCATATCAAAAGAGGTTTTCTTCTCCAGAGGCTGTCAGTTCTGTTTCTGGAGCAGGAAACAGCGTGGTTTTTCCCCGCTTAGGAGCAATGTCTGTGTTGAATTGCCACCACTTCCGCAAGCGGTTCACTGAATCTGCGCCTGTACGTTCTTGTACAACTCCCAGTGCAAAATTCCCTCCAGGACGCACAGTACCTCAGGGCATTACTGCCTTCTGCATCCTTATTCACCTGTCACTGCAGCACAGAAGGCATTGCCACAGCAGTCTCAGGAGACATACGGACCTCTCTGCTAGTGACAATATGCCCTGAGATCACTTTCCACTGAGCTTCACCCTGCAGGGAGAGCTGTCACTCTTCTTGGCTGGACAGCTCACACCAGTGTTTTGGAGTACAAGGTTTTAGTCTCCTCCAAGTGTGATCAACAAATCGATAGGTAAGGATTGGCAACAGTAAACTGGCATGGGGCTTCCAAATAAATCCATACAGGGCTGTAGATACTAATAAAAATTGTCACCCTCTCAGGTGATAGGTAAACAGGTCGCGAGAAATCAAATTCCATACGTAGGAAAGGAACTGATCTATGAACTGATGCTCATACCTCTGAATACATCTACCTGCAGAGTTTACTTCTCCACAACATGAAGGCACCAGCAGCAGGTGGACTGGTATATTACAATTGGGATTTTTTAGGATCCCAAAAGAATGGTCACAGCTTCCCTTCTCTCTGTCTGGGACTGTGAGCTGTGAAGCTGAATAAACTGACTAATAGGAAGCTGACCTCACAAATTTCACTATGATCCACAATCAGTCTCAGGAAAGAAGATACTTGCTGGGGTATGTTCCTCACCCTAAGAAACAAAGGGAGTGAATATGTCTGCAGTGAGGTAGAAAACTGGCTCCTCCACGCAGAGCTTAGGTTTTGAAGCCAACTAGAGAGGTCAAAGCCACATGGAAATGACCCATTTATAAACAAACACGCATCAGAGAATGGTCTTCCCATTCCTATTCTTCCAGGGCTGGAGCCTGGGAAAATAGAAAGTAAGGGATAATTAGAAATTTGTGATGCAGTTCAGCTTAACAGAGAGGCAGACGTTTGGCTCAGGCTCAGCCAGGCAGTTGAGGGAAACAGAGAGATGGATACAGTGCCCCTTTCCTGCCACACACAGAACGTGCAGAGAGTGCAGAGCTCTGCAGGGCTGCTGGCGCATCCTTTCTCTCAGTGGGTCAGGCAGGAGTTCAGAGCCCTTGCAGGAGTAACTTCTTTGAGAAATGCTGGAGCCGTTGAGTATGTGTCTTTAAACCCAGCTGTCTGCTATTAGGATTTCATTACTGCACACTGCTCATGATTTTGGCAAGACTCTGTGACAATTAACATGAATTCTTCTGGGACGGATGCAGCACATGACATCATGTAGTAAATTTTCTGATATTAGAACCTTTCATTTGTGCCCTACTGTACCGTACTGTTAGGGGAACAAATTCAAAATGAGAAATGTAATTATGCAACAGAGCTTTCAATTGTATTATATACTAACTTCTAATACTCTAAGTATTCATTCTGAAATCCAAATCTGGCACAAAACACTTTGGGAGATGAAACTTGACAGATCTAATCAGGCACTAATCTGATTCTTTGACAGATACTGATTTAAGAGCATTTCATAATGGGAAATCTCAACTAAGATAATAGCAACAGTTGAAGAACAATTACCCTTGTCTGCCTTAGTGCTGGACTCTGAAAACTCACATGCTAACAAATGCTAGGCAAAATGCACAACCAACTAAAACTCTTGGAACAAGCAACATTTTGCAGATAAATGTTTCTGGGAACAGCTTTCTGAAAATATTAATAATATTGGGAACCAGTTGTTTTCAAATCTTAATTTGTGCTCAAAAGCTTCCTTGGATAAAATTATTCCAAGTGTACAGATAAGTAGTTTAGACAAAGATTAATAAATTGTTTTTCAAGAATAATCACCAGATATCTGAAAGGGCAGGATAGGATAAAGCCTGTAACTTGATCAATGAAACAAAAGTGAACACACGTAGTATTTACAGATTTTTATGACAAACTCCACCTTAATCCTCTCTCTGCTCTAGTGCAGTGAACTACTTGACAGGAAAAATAAACGTTTTTTCTGTACTTTTAGGCTAAGTAACAGGTGTTAGGATTTCATGTGCTTTTACCAGAAGACTCATCATAGCAGATCTGAACAACCACAAGCCAGGCCTCCCTACCTGGAGTCTGAATCACACTGGCATTAACTACCCCTTTCTTTGTGATCTCTGACTTCTGGTTAACTGAGTAAACAAGACTGCTCATGTCCAGTTTTTATTTCTTCCTCAGTCTTTATACTAATTACTGTAGCTAGAACAGGTCACAGTGGCAGACTCTTGTGCTTTCAAGTTCACTAGCACAAGGAAAGTACAGTGTTCATTCTGAAAGCTCTGACGCTATCCCATTACAAATATTGGCTTCTCTTTTGGGATGCACTTTCCTCAGACACCATGCAAGAACATAACCCCACAGCATTCCAAAGATATAGTTTTCTGGGTAATTACAGGGGAATATTCAAAACTTCAACAGAAAAGCTGGGCATTGCTAGTATAAACTGTTCAAGCTTCAATAATTTCATTAGCATGAAGACTCAGTACATCCTAGACAGCCTAGAACAAATCCCTTACCAGAATCCTGATCCAGTATTTTTTTCTGTCCTAGGCAAAGATACAAACTTTCAAAGCAAATTTGAGACCTATAGTCTTCTAATGTTAAGACACTTTCCAATCCTTTCACTGAATTTTTATTCTACTTATTATTATGCAATATGACATTGTCCTAGAATTAGCAGCAATGAGAAAAATTGAAAGCATACTTACTTTTTCTTTGTTAATTAATTCAAGAGAAGACAAAGCTGTTTTAAAGATGTTCAGCCCTGTGTGTTGGTTACTGAACAATCCCACCTCTAGTTTGCAACAAAAGCAGAAAATAACTGGAATTTCCATGAAGGTTGAGAGCGCATCTTGTTCTAACTTTTCTGTATTCTGCCAACATTATCTCTACCATCACAAGAGGATAAAAGCCAAAAAGACCCAAACAACCTACACAAAATATTGAAAGTAAAGCTGTAAAATAGATCAAGGTGACTCCAAGGTATCTCAACCACAGAAGTGAAAATTCAGCATGTGGTGTAGAATTATAAAGAAGGAGGCCTCAGAATGCTCGGGGGATTGTATTTGTGGTATTATACCAAACCCACAAGATTTGACTAAATGATCTTCTGTATCTCTTTAATTTTCACTCATAACCTCATGTTTTACTTTCTAGTCTTTTCTTCTGCTCTCGTTTGTTCGGTTCCCTCAGAGCACACGCATCTTCCAGCTCCAAGGCAAACATAAATGAGATCTATGTCAGTACTTGTCTCTGGGGTTATCTTTTGATACTTGCCTCAAAACACCCTCATCCTAAAGCTAAGGAGATGGCTGATTGCCTGTGATAACTTCTCACAAATGAAAACAGTAAATAGCAATTCCAGTCCATAGCTGGATCCACCTCTCCCGCATATCTTGCAATAGAATCCTTTTTTCAATAGCAGACTACACCTTTAAAAAACCCCTTTATTTACATCTGCTCTTCTTGTAAAAACAACAGTAACTCGAGCTGCCTATAATTATCTAATATTCAAAACCCTGTGTTCTGATTATTAAAAACTTCTCAAAAACATTTGCTTCCTGGCATTTTACATTATCATCACAGTCAACATTAGCTAGAGGCCTTCACTCTGTAATATTCAAGTGCTCTTTAATTATTTTCATCAACACAGCCTGAACTATACCATAAACCCAGTATTGTTCAGGTGCAGAGGTTCCCAGCCTGAACTACAGCATGAAGCAGATGTTTCTCAGGTCTGTGGAGGGGCACATACAATTCCCAGTAATTGACTGCATTGTGCATCCGCTTCTGCTGTGGAAATAAACTCAAGCCTCCACATACTAAGTGCAGAAAGCACCTTGACAATGACTACCCAAACTGGTGACACTCAGCCAGTGTAACTCAACATAAAAAGGAATAACACTAATTGTAAATGAAGGGCAGAAACTGTGCTCATTCTGGAGCAGAGGCTGTACTCCGCATGTCTGGCTTAGGGATTGATCACACATGACACAAAGAACCTTGGCCCAGGACATTACAACAGAAGTCCTTCGTACGCTGCAGTGAGGAAAACATTTTGCTTTGCAACACAACTCTCCTGGAGTTGCCTAAAAGCGGCACTGGTTGTAGCAGTCAACCTTTAAGTTTCCAGTTCTGGACGTTTTATCCCTATTTCCTCTCTTCAGGGAAAAGCTGAGATCTCTGAAATTATCTCCCTGTCCACACTACTTTAACAACTAGGATAATTTTCCTAACTGGTGTTATTCACAAGCAAGAAGCCCATAAAAGCTACGTTTAAATAAAAATAAAGTTTTCATTAGAATATTATAGGATTAGCAGCTGCATCCATTAATTTCCTCCCTCTAGCTACAGAAAGGTACCAGAGAATTTCCAGAACAGGCTACTGCAAGCTTATGCTTCTTTCATGCACTGGAAGAGCTGCTTCTATAGCAAACCAGGAGATTAAACTCTTAATTTTAATTTCTGAGACAGCTGTTGATAAAGATGCAAGGCATGAAAACCCCACACTTTTCTGGGTAAACCCTGTGGCCCACTATTCAGGGAAATCAAGTAAGTACTGTAGAGCTGTTGTATGATGTGACCTGAGCTCATTCCAGTGAGCTGGCATTCTCTACCTGCCAACATCAGTTCTCTCAGCCTTCCAAACTTTATTCAAGAATCAGATACTTCCCTATCTGGTACCACCTGCCCTACTAGCTTACACTTCAAACCAAAAGGGTTAAAATATCTATTACAAGACTCAAGCTCTGGAGTTTCAGGTGTACCTATGACTGGTTAAACACTCTCAAACCTGTGTACAGGTCATCATTCAGTGCTTCTGTCCACCTGAACAAGTTTTAATTCTATCGTTCAGTTGTAGGGTTATAAGTACATAGTGGGTCATGCCAGAGGGTGAGTTATCAGATGAAACACAGCACCACACAGAGTTCTCAGCTCAGGTGAGAACCGGAAAATTCCATGTTTTTCTTTTTTGTGGGTTTAGCATCCAAATGCAGTTGGACTACTCCTGCAGCCTCTCATCCCTGCCCTTCCCAACACTGGGAAGCTCAGTGGAAGTTTGCTCTGAGCTCTCCTATTCACAGCCTGAGCACTGCTCAGTGCAGATGTGAGAATCCACATAGAAATTGCCTACCCCATTCTCCTCTGGATCCAAGGTGGCCTGGGCACTCTGTCACAGATTTATGTTGGTAATACCAGAATGTTCCTCACCATTAGGAAAGTAAAATGTTATAGAAAACATACTCTACAGCAACAAACATGTCCTGAAGTTGATAGGGAAATAATGACTTTCTGTCTCCTACTCTGGTAAAAGTCAATGGCATGCACTGATTGAAACAAGAAATTTTGCAGACCAACTCAATGGGCAATTGTGACATTGAAGACTTCCATGATATGCAAACATAGGGACTAGAATTCAGGTTACATGAGCTATTGGGAATGTGAACACTTTGCTGTAAGGCCTTTGTGTTTCCTGTTACCCTTGAACTCTATCTGCCTTTGCAAGTTTTGTTGAACAATAGGAACAGGTCTGCAGGGTGAAGAAGCTGATGCAGAGGCACTGTCAACACTATACTCAGTCTGAGGATGTTACTTCAGACTGGTTCTAATCTGTTCCCTACAACTGAATGCCCAGTTATGGCTGGAGTACTTTAATTGCATTTCTGAAGCCTATTTTTCTATATTTGTTTGCGAGCTCCAAGACTGGCCTGTGTATTGAATCAATGCAGAGTGAGCAGGGATGATGGGAGACTGACTTCAGAAATGTTATTTCTGATCACACAAAAATGTGTGTGGACACCTTTTGTGCCCAGCAGGCCAGCTCTGTGCAGGGGTATCCCCCAGCCATGTGCAAAAGACATCTGGAGGGAGACGCTACTCATCATTTTTGAAGATGCCGGAATGGGGCTTCCTATTAGGATTGCTCCCTCAAAAATACACTCCTGAGGGAGATACTAAACTTCAGTACTTAATTGAGTCAGTCCATGGAATTGCTACAGAGTGAGTTTTAAGACATGGAAAGAGCAGGTTTATATCTATTATGGGTGATTTTTCAATATAAACGATGTCATAAACAAGTTAAATTAGGTAACTTTATTTAAAATGAAGTATATGTAGCACTACAGCTTCTGAAATGTGTATTTTAGAAGTAATGTACCTAATATGAGGTTTAGTTTATGCATTTTGCCATAATGGTTTTTATCTGTAATTATTGTATTATGAGCCAATTGTTATTTATGTTACCACTGGATACAAGGATTTTGTTAGTGTAATTTAGCTTCCAGATTCATTTCATAATCCCTATGTCTATTACTTAGAGAGAAGAAAAAAGCACAAGTCAAGATGACATTAAAAAAAAAAAAAAGAAGCCTAGGCTGGTCTTGTAGGAACATCTAAATCCTTTGCCATATTAAATACCTTATCTCAGCAGCAGTGCACCAGCCATTTAGGAAAATTAAAGAGGGAGATAGCAAAAAAGAGACAGCAGATGCTAAAGCAGAGTAGTTTCTAGTCACATAGATAATGAAGGGACTCGGCACATGGCCTTTCAGTTTATCCCTGCTTCAGCTTATCCTTCATCTGCTTAAATTCAAATGGATCAGTCATTATTAAAATGATTTTGAAATTAGCTGCTCCAATTTCATGTGACTTTTTGGTGTATCCTCTAAAACTTAGTAACTCTTTGGGAAGATGGGTGCTGTACTCTTTTGCCATTTTAATTCAGTTTGGAACATGATTTCTAAGCAGCAACTGGTAGCTAACACTTAAACAAAACTGAATTTTACTCACTAATACACACTGTGAGCCTTTTATCCCTTCCAGTGAGTTGTCACATAAAAAAATACAGGCTTCTCTGCTGAAAAATACCAAATATTTTGTGCAAGGTGCTGTGCTTTTACAATTCTAAGAGACATTGGACCCTGAAAGTATATTTTCAATTCATTTTCTTTTCATTGTTGTTGGATAAATATTGTTCCGTCACCCTTGGAACTTTCTACTTGCTAATTCTGAGGAACACTATGAGTAAGTGTATGCATGAAGCAATGATCCGCCACCCTGTTAAACACTTAAAATCTACTTCAAACCACTGCTGGATTTCATGCAGTTCTTAGACACTGATCAGCCTCACATTGGCATCTGCTGGCACTGCCCCAAGCAACGTGCATGGCATGGCTCCCCACGCTCAGCATGTTTGGGTCCCCAGGGACAGAAGCATAACTTATTGAGAATTCTGCATTCCCATCGATGTCTATAGAAACAAACAAACATTTTAAGAGCAAACACTGCATGGTAGATCACACATACAGAGTGACTCTTCACGCTATATACCTGAGTGGTTCATAATTTTTATGCCATCCTAAAACATTCCACTGGCCAAATTCCCCGTGGTCATACATCTCCTTCTCCCCCTTCTTCCTACCCAATTTAAAATCTTGCAGTGGGGATCATTTAGGAGATTTCTGCCAATCTCAAGCACTTGAAGAAAACAGTGACAGTTCTTACCTTCACATTTGGCAACACAGCACTACTGTAATTCTCCTTTTGTGCCTCCTGGAATATTAATAATAGTCACATCCAGTATGAACATACCGTATTGAAGCAGCTGAATGTTACCAGCTCCTATCAGAAAGTGGCTTATGACTTCACTGCCTTTTGGCTGTCAGTAGTTCCTTAATGAGCAACAGCTCCTAAATGAACTGCTCTGCAGTGAGCTTCACTGCCACGTGGTTTCCCTGGCACCACCTTGCTGCGCTCTGGTAACACAACCCACAAGAATCAAGGTTCTTGAACTATATTATGTCTTGCAACTCCCACCTTTGAAGTCAATGGTAGAGTTCTGCATCATTAATTTTTTAAACAAAATCATGTTACTTCAGTTTTAAAAGGTTTAGAGACCACAGAACTTACATAAAGACAGTAGGAGTCTTAAAATCCTTGACTTGGGTTTTGATTTGGGAAATGAATTAACACATCTCCACCACACAGATTGTAAAAATATTTGCAAAAACTAACTTTGTAGCTGAGTTAATTCAAGTGCAGCTTTGCCTTTCATCAGCCAGAGCACCTCTTTGTTATTCTTTGCACCAAGATGAAATGGATAGCTTAAACATCAAAACAACACAGCCTTACATTCTGCTTACACACCTCTAACAATAGTTCTTCCCACCTGTAGGTCACCAGTTCAGAGGTGAACAGGTCATTTCTGTCAGTTCTTCAAATCTAAGACTAAAAATCCTCGGTGCTTAAAGGTTTTTTAGATCAGCTTATTTGAGTCAAAGTTCCTCACCACAGGTGCGTGCCTCTATTGTCACTAATTGCTGTAAAGATGGTGGAGTTTTTCTTCAAGTGACAGTCTTTTGAAGTTGGCTCGGGCACTTTCCTGCTACCTTCCTGCAAGTATATACTGAGGATTAAATAGTGACAGCAGTGTTCCAGTGAATTCTCTGTATCAGTTGATCTGGCAGATGCAAAGAGAACAACAGAAGTCACTGTGAATAATCACTGCCTAAAGCACTCCATAATAAAAGTGAAATTTCAGGAATTGTCTGGTTTTGAGGGAAAAAGCTATGAAGGACATTACTCTCTTAATTAGAAATGTGTGCACTTCAGAAAGATTTTTTAATTTTTACATAGTTCTAGGCTGAACAAAATCTTTTTAAGGCACTTGATTAGAATAGGAGGTGTTACCTTACTGAAGATTATAAAAGGTTCAAAGCTCTTCTGCTGTAGGCTGACACTGAGCACTTTTGCTCAGCCTTGTGTAAAGGGTGGTATCCAGCTGCTCTGGCCCAGAAGGAGCCTTGGGAAAGAGCTGGGACTCTGCTAATGCCTTCCTTATTTCCAGGGAAAGCAAGATGAAGCCACTGTTTACAAGTCACCACGTACTAATGTACCAGTGTAGCAGGACAATGGTGAGACCAAGCTTTGTCACAAGGACTTTAAAGTGGGATTGTCCAAGAGTGGCTGCTACAAATGATTTCTTTAAATAGGAGAGTATTTTCCTACTTTTACATACTGTTTTCTCTCCAGTGAAATTGTCAGTGAGGACGGTAAATACGCTTCAGCTCCATGGAGAGTTAAGAGCCAGTGTTTACACTTCTGTCCCTCAGCTGATCTAGCCCTAATCACCAGCTATAAGGCATTGTCTCCAGGCTTCCCAGTGACAGGTCTGGGCCTGACAGACCCCGAGACATTTTTAGTAACACCAACATCTCCATCCGACCTGTGCTCCTTTCTGTCTTCTCTTTCACCCACTGCACTAGGAGGCTTAGTGCCCTCAACATAGTGCACATGACTTCATTGGCATCACTTAAGGTGAATGGAACTGTATTATATTACAGTCCAAACAATGTGCTTAACAGACAGCGTGACAGCAAAATGGAATATTACCTTTGGAACTGCATTTCAGAATTAGTAAGTATAGGTCAGATTCTGCCACCTTTCAGTTGTCTGTTTCTCTAGGATGTTCCAAGTCTTTCAAAAGGAATTATCTCAGGAGAACAGTATTTATAAAAAGAAGTTACTATTTCTGTAACAGCTGTACCTTCAATACTGAATCAGAGGGACCTTTAACACATGTCTAGACATACATTAGTAGGTTCCAGTTATGATAGGTTTCAAACAGCTCTTCCCAGTAGCTTCTGACATTGCCTTGCACAGCAACTTGAACTCTGGCAACACCAGAGATGTTGGCTTTTATCAGTAGAGGATATGTTCCCATCTCTTTAAATCAAACAGTCATATTACTGTTAGTCTTCCTCTGAGACTTTCAAGACTGTAGTTTGAGATGCTATCAGCTCTCTTAAGAGCTGCAATTAACTCCTTAAGTTGTATGCCAATGAGAGCATGATCCTTATCTACCCTCTGGACATAGGCTACACTTTAGACTGGCAGAGAAGCAGCTTGTGCAGTTGGTATCCACTTTCCCCACTACAAATGACAAGCTTTATGTCATTTATGTGCTTAGCCTTTAAGATTCATACACAGAATACCAGATAGAATTTTTTACTCTCAAAGACACAGGTTTAAAGCAGCTATAGTAATTAAGTATGGTACATCATTATATACCCAGGAAATCTCCTCATAGTACAGTACGTGGGCATAATATTTTTCACACAAAAATTACTGAATGTTTGAACAAAATAGTGTTTGTAGGACTCCCAAAGGGGTGTTTCAAACTGAGGCACTGAGGTATAGATTGAGCTTTCAGTGACTCATATCACAATGCTCCTGAGCTGCCTCCTGGGTCAAGCAACCTCTTACCCTTATGGATGGAGGGAAATAGGTTAAAAATAGGCCTACTTTTCAACAGCAATGCCACCAGGATTCTTACTTCAATTCAGCTGGAATGTTATCTCCTCTCTTATCTTTGCTTCACTGTAAACAAGGAATTTGTGTACTGTTTGTACAATCTTTTCCAAAACCAGTTAGACTAAGAATCAGTAGGAATTTTTATCCAATATAAAACACTCATTCATCAAACACAGAATGAAACACTAAGGGACATTTCTCAGGAGAAGATGGGAGGATCGGATGGAGACAGAACAGCAAAGAGCACTCATCTTCAGAGGTGACAGGGACCTGCTACAGACCACAGCTTCTGACTGGTCCTTTGGGAGACTGAGCTTCAATTCCAGTCATCGTCTGCATTTTAAAATCCCAACTGGGACTGGAGCAACACAAAAAGAGAGGAAAAAAAAGGCTCCCAAAGCAACTTATTGTCTTTGTTCCTAATCACTCACTTCAGAAGGGAGGGACTAAGGCTTTGCAGTTCCACCGCAAAGTCAAAGTGGCTGCAATGGCACCTAGGCTACACAGTCAATCCCACCAAACCTCCTGACAAATCATGTTAGAACCACCTCCTGGCTTCACCACTTCATTAAAAGTGACATTTTCTATAAATACTATTGCAAGATTCAAGCACTCTACCAAAACAGTCATTTCGTCACTGTTCTGTTCAACTGATGCTTTGAAATAAAGACTCAGTTCTTCTAATAAGCACCGCTTCAAAGATTCAACACTTCTACCTGCCTGTGTTTGAAGCACAATTCTCAGTAAAATTCTCAGTACTAATATTAAGAACTCTGAATGTACAAGTCATGCTGTGTTACTGTCTTCACTCTTTTGAACTTTTACACCACACAAGGCAAGTGACAATTTTGATTCTAACCAGCTGAAAAAATTAGAATTTCAAATTTATAAATAAATTCCTAAGAAATATGGAATGAGTTCTGGAAATTTTTTCCTCATTTGTAATCTAGTTATGGAATGGCTTGATTCCATGATGCTCAAATCATAATCAATATTTCTAACACCTACATAGTGAAAAAAGTGAAATACCTTTTCATTGGGAAAGCCCACTGATTAGCACACATAAGAGAAGTGAGAACGACAGCTCCTGCTATACAAAACCTGAGTGAATGAAATATGAATTCTTCGTAACACAAGCACTCAACTGAGTATTCAAAGTCAATAAAAATGATTGAAAACCCAAAGTACCTATGGCAGAACCAAACACACTTGGATGTAAATCTGTCCTGCATTCAAACTGCATTGCAAAAAAATTCCTCATCCTACATCTTGTAGTGACTCAGCCCAACACTGCCACTTTTTAGGAAATGTGAAACCATTAATTGCCTTATCTGATGAACTAGAGTCCTGCTAATGACTTATCAATTATCACAAGGCTTATCTTTCAGCTTCTTATTAACCAAAGATGTTCTGGAACAGACTATCCTTGGAATTGCTTAACATACGGAGACCAGACTATTGTGGGGGAAACAAAATATTTTGTGTTCAAAACACCCAAACACCACAGCATTAACATTCCAGGAAAAAAAAACAACACCAAAGCGGATACTTTTTAGCCACATCAGAGCCACTTTTGTACTTAATTCTGCATACCACCTTCACTTCTGGGATAACTGCTGATAAGTGTGATTTGGTACAAGAAAACAGGCCAGATTTGTAGGAAGAGATGGTCCCTTATTAGTTCAGCCAATGTCTCTGGAACAAACTGAGGGGCTCTGTAAAATGCAGACCCCTCTCCAGCAAAAGCTTCAAACAAAAATTTGTACTTGCTTGTGGAGCAGGGCAATCGTAGATGTTCTGAAACACCTCAAATTTGACATCAGGTGATTATCACCTCACACCAAGGAAGGCAAGAGTGCTAGAATACTGGTTTCACTTACAAGCAAGTGCAGAAAGACACCGGCAGGTGAATGGACAGGCAATTCATGCAGCTGTTAGGTACACACCTACAACTGCTTTGAGGGAGAATAAGATAACATGGAGTTAAAAAAATAACTCTAAAAGAAAATTTGATGTTAAATCTTGGATGTATCATGCCAAGCACTGGTAAATTAGACACCAAAAAAGGTACATGCCCTGTCAGGAAAATTATCTGGCTGCTAGAGCACAGGTCTGGCAATTAATACATCTGAAATCCCTGGCTTTGCCCACTGCTAAGGCAGGTGCTAAGGAAACTGTGTTGCCACGAAGAGAGACTTTAGCTCTTTGTGCTGCTGTTTTCACCAAGAGGACTGCATAGATGAGTAGGTGCACAGGCAAGAGTAACAATAAGGCCCTATTAGACTCTTGAAATTTAAGGTATTCATAAATTAATCTCTAATTCAATAAACTATTGAGCACATAGCTATGCTTATTCAGACCTTATGGTCATCAGGAAGTATCTGAAGACACTCAGAAGACCTTTACCTATTCTGGGTGGTCCATGTCAATTCCTTTTTCTCACATGTCCTTTCTCTTTGCTGAAAAAACCCCAAACAAAACCCCACCCCCTAAAATTCCAGACCACTGTTGATGGGGACTACAGTTGTGATCTTTCAGATCTCAATTGATAGCTACATAAAAGATCAGAAATCCTTCATCAAAGCTCTTCTTGCACCTTGCAAGACCATAATCCTGTGACATTTAATCTAAACCAAAGGCAAACTGTTAGCTAGGGATATTTTCCCTCACCAGTGCTCTAAATGTAATAATGATTTTCAGAATGTGTGGGTCTGGCTCACTTCAAGTGGTTTTGCTCCTTCCTTGACTCCAGCTGCAAACTACTAAACACATACTTTTTTAGGTCATTATGGCCTAATGTCTGTGGCATTACATTATTTCAGTGACATATCTTTGAACATACCGTAATTCCAAAAACTGCAGGTCATCTTTTAGGCTAACTGGAGAGCAGGATTTTATATTAACTCCATCCTTTGTCTCCATCTCCCTTTTTAAAAAAGGCAAACAAAAAAATCCCACTGAAACTTCCTTTCCCATTATTCCCTTCATGGTAATGAGCCTTATGAACTTGCCCTATTAGGAAAAACCATTGCTAGTGGCAAAAAGCACACCACGACTGAGAACGTCCTCCATCCTGACAAATCCTGGCCCAGAACCAGGCACCAGGATAACTAAAGCACAACATTCATAATCAGAGATTCTTAGACAAAGAAACCTTGCCAAAGAAGATTTCTACTCCTCCCCTTAAAAAACAAACAAAAAACTCCATACATGCACCCAGGCCAATAAAAGATGACAGCTGTCTTTAGAATTATACTTTTTATCGTCTTTTTCAAAAGGGATCAAGGAAACAATTTTTCATTTAATTTCCTCAGGTTAATCCACATTCCTTAGAGACATATTTACCTACTTAAACTCTAATTAGCTATCAAATAAAATTTATCTGGGTGGTTCTTGTTCGAGAAAGGAATTCTCAGAAGAGCAAAACTTCTCTAAATTGGGTACAGATTCTGTCATGGCTGTGACAGAACACCACGAGTTGTCAGACTCACCCTCCCGGCTCTAAGTGACAAATTTAGTGAGAGTGCACACACTCAGACATAATTCCAGGCAGAATCTCTAAGTTAAGGTATGTCAGCTGTGTCATTGGGCCAGTTTCACCTCAATGGAAAATGGGAATTCAGGTATTTTGTCAACATAAGCTCTGTGAGGGACCATTTCCTATGAGCTGAGCTCTCTCATAAGCAGAAAATCACTGGTATTTTGCACTGGCAGCAAAATAAAGCATCATTTGAACTATGCAAGCTCAATACATTGAAGGATTCGTTCTCCTTATCTTGTATTCCTCTTGCACTAGGGATTTTTTCCAGCAGAAACCAAGCATAACAAGGGGAGTTTTGTCTCCATATCGGTTTTTCATACCTCCTAGTTTTCACCATGCCCAACCATAGTCAGATTCTCCCAGACACAAAACTGAAGCTTCCTAATTTTAGTAAGGGGAAGGACATCAACTCTTCTCACATTCTCAAGCACCCAGCAAGGAGAAAAAGCAGGGCCATTGAACCAGATGAGGGAAAACCCTAATCTGAGAAGGACTGGAAGGTAAAGAAAATTCCAGATTTCATTCCCCACCATCCCTCTTCCATGCCCCCATGCACACATCTGAAAGGAAACTGAGGGAAAACACCCGAAAAATTTTCATGTCACTCCAAAACAGAAATTTCTGCTTTGCTACCAAGGCCCAAAGTCCCTCGGGAGCCTCAGGGCACAGGACAGCCACTCCTGCAGCAGGAGAGGACGTGTCAGAGGTGGACAGCGGCCTCAGAGAGCCTCCTGCATGGAAGCAGAGTTGATGTCGAACTGTTCTCTTTACACCACCGTTTTGGGAAGCTGAGCTCTTTCTGAAGGACACTTGCTTGTTGCAAAAAGCCTCTGCTGCTGCTCCTCAGTTCCTCATTCCTTTTCCAACATCCTGGCTGCTCTGGCACTTTTGGCTCCCCAGCACTGGACGGGCCTGGCAAGGCTGCTCATTTTTCAGCACACCCTTGGTGCAGACTGAGGAGCTTTAGCAAAGCAGGCAGGCTTTGGATGCGTATCCAAACCAAACCCAAACATCTTGAGATTCCTCCTCCACTAACTCTAAACACATTTGATATGCTTAAACATGTATTGTATTCTGTCAGGAACCAAATGACTATTTTGCTGTTCCAAATAATCAGATCTATTTTGCTGGATGATTAACAGGAATCTTGCTCACCCAAAGCAATCAAACTTCCATTTACATGTTTAAGAGCCTGATCTACAGTCCCTGGACTCCCTGGGACTATTTCCAGTCACTTTGACAGACCCTGGATCTGGCTTTAAGCAATTTTTTCCCCTAGATATATTTATCCATTGAAGACTGAACTCAGTACTGATTTTTTCACACTGTAGCTAAAGAATGAATATACTTAAAGCTCCTTGTAAGGCCGGATATCACTAGGTAAATTGAACACAGAGGCTTGTTTTCCTTACATTTGGTTTTGATGTTCTGTTCACTGAGCCTAAGACTGCAAAGGTTATAGATGATGCAATTTATTTTCCTTCTGCTTTTTACCAGTAGAATACTGCTCCTCTTCCTAGATTAAACACAGGCTTTATTGCACATTTATCTCAAAATACATGTCTTTGAAAGGTCCAAAATCTAACAGCATGTTTCACATTTGCTAGTAGTCTCACTTTTATGCTGGTTTTCTAAGGAGTCCGCTTCCAAATCAGTTTTGCCTTTCTAATTACAATGGTGTGTTAATCCAGACTTTCACAGAACGAAATGCTGATCCTAAAACCTTTGGAAGGATTCTGTTCCTACAATAAGCACTGCAGACACCACCATTCCAGCACAAATACAAAATTAAAGATATGGCAACAATGTAAGATAATAAACTCTCTCAGTTTACAGTTGATTTTACTTTGTTTCTATTCAAATCGAAGTTATGTACACTGTTCCTTTCCAGTGTTTATTTATACCTACTTACGGGCATAAGCCTGCTCATTTTCTACTGAGGATTGCAGAGTGTTGAATTAGCTGCAGAATGCTGATCACAATGCTACGTGCTATGCTTTATTACATGGGCATTATCTTAAAAACACAATCACACTGCCCCCTAAGTATATTGGACAACATGTAGCCACACAAACTGCACATCTTCATCTTCACAGTGCTTTTTGTGCCTTTCCTTTCTATAAATACAAAACTGAAATCCAGCTCATGCTGAGAGTAACTGGGTAACGAGCAGTTTGCCCACGGGTTTTGTAAACCAGACTTTTTTTGGTTCTATATTCACCAGATTTTTTCCTTTAAAAAAGGGGCTATTACACCTCATTTATTTTTTTCAGAGAAACTGAGATCTAGCCAGTAACAGGTAAGTTTATGTAGTTTTGACAATAACATGCAGTAGGATCTGCATTAGGAAATCTAACTGACACTGCTTTTACCTCAGAAGCTTTCCAGTTACATGATTTGACCTCAATTAGTGTTTAAAACTGAGGGTAGATCTCCTCATTCATGGGTGTCACATTGCAAGTCTGTTTTACAGTATTGCTCTGACACCAGCCAATTACATGGACTAATTGAGAGCAAAACATTCCTCCAGTGCTTTGTGTTAGGCAGCTCTTCAATACTTTCCAGAGGTCTATTCTGAATATATGCCTGTATGCTACCCTAAGCCCACAGGCTTTTAGCAAAGCCCTTAATTGGCCACAGTTATAGGTTGAGCACCTAATTATAAGTAAAATTTTAACTTGTATATTCAGCATATATTTATTATTTTTTTCACTTTTCTTATCAAGGGAATAAAGTTAATTGTAAGCAATACAACAACCTAAAATAAGTTGTAAACTTTCAAATAATGGAAGTAACTGTGACACTTTTGTTCTAAGCACTGTTCATCCAGGGTATAGGACACTATAGTTAGAACAGGTTTTTTACTGAAAAAAAGAAGGAAAATAATGGTAGGCAGTGTTCTTAATTTTTAATTACTCTTCCTGTTTTGAAAAAGCAGCAATGAAAACAGTTACTGATGTGCTCCCCCTCTTGCTCAATCTACTGCTCAAAACCTCTATTACTCACTTATCACTTCCACAACTTCATACTTTGATTATTTTCACAGCTACTGCAAAGCAAAACTTGTTTACAAATCCACCATTTCCATGTAAGAAACAAATGAATACTCAGATGTTCAGAGAAGCCAGGACTGAGAGCAAGTTTTTCACAGCCTTTCTACCTTGACAAGAACTAAGCATTTCCAATGATTTTGATGAGACAACCAGCCAGGATTTTCTCAGTTCAGCCTCATACGTGATCAAGATTTGAAAATGCTTTAGGTTCAGAGAAAGTGAAAACACAGGCTATGGGCTTGATTCAGTTCCTAAAGAAAGTGATGGAAGTGCTCTCCTGAACCTAACAGTGCCTAATAAGCTCCTGAACTTTTGTCAAGCACTGTACAGAAATATTTAAATCTCTAGAAATGGGTGAAATAATCAAGAGTCAACAAAACACTAAAATAACATGATTTTTTATGACGTTCAAAATTGAAATGAATAAATATGTCTGAAATCTATTATTTCTGTTTATCAAGGAAGAAAAAAAAGGAAACCTTAAACTACAGAAACACTGAGATGTGCTTTCTAAACTAGGCAGTTAAGAACAATGGGCAGTATCAGGTACTATGCAAGATGAAATAAATCAATTGCTTCTCCCACTGACCACAAGTGAGACTTTGTATCAAAATTATTTTCACAGGCAGAGAGATACAAATTCAGCTGAAGCACCTAATAACCTTTAAAAATTCATAGATGAATATGTAAAGCGTAGGAAAATCCAGATCCTTAAGATGCGTGCCATAGAACATTGATACATATACCCATTTTATTCCCCATACTTTTGAAACATCTGCAAATTTTTACAGAAAGGACAATTACTAGCAATAACCTGTCGAGGAATTGTTGTAATATGTAAACAGCATGTAATGAAGCTCAAGTTAGCTCTCACTGAAGTCTCAGTGAGAATTTATTGAGTAGATATGATAATCTGCTTTCCACTACAGCTGATTAGCAAAGGATCTACTCATCACAATCAGGGTAAAAGATACCACTTGCTCTCTGGGATGAGCTGAAGAAGGAAGTGGGTAAGGGAAAGAAAACAAGCTGCAGCCTCACTGTTGTCTCTGAGACCACTGCCCTCCCATGCTGACAAGGGACAAACTCCAGAGTAACCAAAGCATTTGGTTGCTTTCTCTCTCTCCTCTGCTCTCTTAGTAAATATTATCCTAAGTACCTCTTCAATAAACACTGCTGTAAATAGGCACCTGTTCACTGCAGTGACACTGAAAAAGCCAAGTACCAGCTAACTTCCTTCAGAGGAGTTTACACCATTTTCAAACCAGTAAGATAGGCTTGAACTAATCTGCTTCTGCAAAGCTTCCTTTGCTAAAACATGGATTCATTAACTGTTAGACCTAAATAAAATTTACATCCTAATCACCATTGAAGTTGCATTTTGTTAAATGCCTTTCTACGTCTTACTCCTGTATTTGAGAATGTCTGGTTTTTGGGTGTTTTTGTCCAAGAGGACAGAGATGTCACTAACGCCAATCCTGACAAGAAGAGCAGCCAAAAGTTACTACAAGCCTAGAGGACTGTGCTCTGTAAGGAAACATTCCAGGTTTAAGTTTTAGATGCATAATTTGTGACAAAGAGCACAAGGAGCCCTCTGTCCTACACAATTCATCTCAGCTAAGTAGAAACAGTAAGACAGGGACTCACATGGTACAAAAATGAGCTAATGCATTTTAGCAAGCTGTGAGAAAAGTGACCTAAAGTTATTACAAACACCAGACTAACACCACCATATAGCCAGTAACTATGCACAGTATATGCACATCCTTGCCTGAAAAGGAGAATGCATCATTTCAGAGAAAGGCTCCGAGACAGCCCAGCAAACAGCCCTTTCTAGGCACCACAGTTCAGTTACCACAAGCGTGTCCCAGAGTAGTGGAAAAGCTGTAGTGCATTCACCAAGCACTCTAGAGATACTACTTGATGAAAGAGGCTACTGCTTCTCACAGCAGCTTCCAGGGAATCCCCAGAGCAGCATTACTGAGGGAACATCCAGGTGTTGCTGAGCTTGAACAGGAGAAGGGTCTGGGAATGAGAGGAATTCTGCTCTCCTGCCCACCCCTTTTGTTTCTCTACTTTTCTCTCAACTACCACCACATCCCATTTCTGAAGAAGTGACAGACAGCTCCCAAAACTTGACCACCTGGCCTTTATCAATAGGCATAACCATAAAGCCCTCAGGACCCGGGCCAGATGGAAAGAAATACTCAGCAACATTTGCAAACAGAAGCACTTACACACTAAAACCTTGTTGTTTCTTGGTGAAGTTTAGCATTGTTTATTGACAGGTCAGCACTACGAGTAAATCATCTCCTCTAGGAATGGGTGTCAGCACATCTCTGAGCACTGCTAGTTGTTACTCTATATTTATGTCACTTACAGACATCACCACAGGAAAACACAGCCAGTAAATTTCTTCACTTCATGCAGCAAACCAGCACCTGAAGTCAAACACAGTTTGCTCACTCAGCATTTTAGCAGTGCACAAAACGTGCTGCTCACAAGCAAGCCTGAAAGCATTCAAACAAAATCTGTTGTTTACTTCATGATTAAGTAAGAACAAAGTTTGGGAGCTTTTCTGCTTGTTTGTACATCTCAGCCATGCCAGTTGCTAACTCTGATAGGTAACAGATTCAGAAACACAAAAACGTTTCCACTGAATTTTGTCACTTTTTGTTCACCAGTCTCCTGAGTTGCAATAAATTAATTTTTTACCAAATACTACTTAAAGCTTTTAGATTATATGATAAAAACTTTTAAATGCTGCTTGCAAACACAACGTGTTAACAAATACTTTGTTTTATTGAAAGAGGACTTGCAAATCAACTTTCAAACCCCTAAGAGGAACATAGCTCCAGTGCCTTGCAGGGGACACAAGAGCAGGATGACAGGAGATGGCAGCAACAACAGAAGTCCAGGGAGAGCCCTTCATATTAGTGCTTGTTCATTAAATACAACAAAACTACGTTAAAGGTTTGCAGGTTCCATCATCTGTGAGAGTGATGGCCTCATTCCACAGAAATAGGAAATGCTGTTCTTTACTTCAAAAGGTTTGAAATATCCGTGGGAGATATTTTATTTTAATCAAGCCCAGGATATTCAGGTTCCAAGCCAGCACACATTCCCGTCCCTATTTTTTTTTTTTAATTAAAAAAAGCATGGCCTCAGGAAGAATATTTTGCACTTAAAATTAACCTAATATGTAACTGTTTAACTTTTTCTCCCCAAATATTAATATAGGAACAAGTATGAAACAGCAATCATATGAATCTTATAAATAAATATTTACAGGGTATATAATAAATTAACTGTTATAATATTTGTGCTTTAGAAATCAAAACAAAATTAGAATGCATTCTTAAAAATGATGCTCACTATCAGACAGGTAATCTTCATGCTGCACATAATTTCAGACCCCAGAAATATTTCTCAATAACAAAGGACCAATCTAGACGTTATTCATGTGGTTTCAACAGGAATTTCATAAGGCCAGACCTTACCTCCATAAAGAGATAAAAGTGGATCATGTGGTTCCAGAGGCACAAGCTTCTGAAAAGTACTCATACATTGTTAATCCCTAGCACTGAAGACACCAATCTAGCCTTGATAACTTTCACTCTCAAAAATGTCATGATACATAAAAAAACCCCACACCAACTTTGTGTGAAACTAGCTTTTCTTATCTCTGATGATGCAGTTTTCCATTGCTGGAAGCTTTTGTTTTTCACCACGAAAGCTATGAAGTTATTAGTCCTAAGATTCTCTAACTAATCTTAAATTAGTGTAGGACCAGTAAACTTCACTTTAAAGAGGAGAAAAAATTACAATAAACCACAGGCTTAGCATGAATTTAGTAGCTGATGGTACCACAATAGAACCCCTTGTTAAGCTGTTACAGAGAGGGGCCAAACAAATCCTGAACCTTGCTGGCAGGATATCCAGACCAAACAGCTTTTCTGCTTCATTCTAGTCGCCCCTCCTTCAGAAAATAAAGGCACACACCCAGAAACTTGAGACTGCTTGGTGAAGCTGTATCTGTGACTATGAGACATCACAAACTGTTCACCAAGTCTCAGACCACGTTTTTATCTGTGTCTGTCTTTCCCTTTATACGGCACCTTCAGAGTCAGGAATTCAGCATTATGAAAGCAGCAACAGCTTTGCCCTGTGTGGAGGGACTGTTTTGCAACAGATTTAGTCTTGTGGGCATGAATGGCTCCTAGACATGGAGGACAAAACCCTGTGTCAATAGTACGACAGTCTCAGGGATTCACTGAAGTACCTTCTTGCCTTAAAAAAAGGCAAAAAGCTTGTATAAGAACAGATCCTTATTTTGTTAACACTCTGTAACACTCTCATGCTCCTAATACTCCGTAAACTGAATTAATGCATTTTGTGGTGTGCTATATTAGAAGTAATTCACTGCAACAATCAAACCCAATTCTTAGGTTTTTGGGCCTTTCCTCCCTTGACTGGGCCTATGATCACAAATTCCCTTCCTGGTCCTATGGCATAACAGAGAAAGAACTGGAAGGAAGAGGAGTTTTTCACATTGCACTGCTGGAATTTAAATCTATTTCACTCTCATCACTGGCTTAAAAGGTTGTATTAAACTTTCATTTTAAATTTGTGTAGCAGCAAGAACATCAGCACAAAACAGAAGTATAGACATTTTCACTAGAAACACTATGATTATTTTAAGTTGTTATAAAATAATTTCCACACTTCTTTAGCACTCAGCTTATCTGAAATTTGTTTTTTGAGATCATCATAGGTAACAATGGCCTGCTTTAGATAGATATAATGATGCGACAGCCTCTTTTGTTTCAATTGTTTCAAAATATAGCACTTCAACTTATGTTATAATTAAAGAAATCTCCCCTAATACCTGAAAAACAAGTGTTATGAACGTGTTATGAACACATAGAATTTTGCTAGTATACTAAAGGTGTAACCACAATAATAAAATAACTCTACATACCTGGAAAGGTATCTTGAATGCTCATTAATGTTGCTTCCGCATTATAAGGTGGGAAAACTACCCAAACTATTTTTGTATTTTAGAATTTTTTCAGTTTGACGAGGCATAAATATTCTGATACATAAACAGGACTAACTCTAAAAATTAAAACGTCACCCTAAAACTTCACTCATCGTAAGCTAAACAGTAAATGTTAACTAAGAAGCTCTGAGCTCTCAGCTAGCCAGACTAGGAACTGAAGCCATTCTCCTGGCATGACACACTTACATTAGCTTTGGTGGGGGCTGTGATTACACTAATTGGCCTTAATTGCCTTCATTTGCCTCACCTCATAACCCTCCCACTCCAGCAGAGACTCGTTGTAAACTCAGGCTGAAATCTGGGAGATTGCTATGGTGTCATTGTAGAACTGCCCCTGAGGACCTGAGTACACTCTGGGTCTCAGGAGAAAACAGGATTTTAGCAATCAAGTAAGAGACTTGCTCTCTCCTGCTAGCCAAGGATTCTGGTAAATTCTGTTATTGGGTCTGCTGTGCGCAGGATCTGCATGTGAACTTTGGTGCCTCCAAAAATCCAGGCTTTGCCTCAGTGTACTTAACAAAAGTATTTTTTCCTCCATGATCTGGGATACTGAAGGTGCCACTGCCTCTCCTCTCCCTCTCTGTCCCTGAGAGATATCATAGAGCTCAATACATTTTTACTTCAGTTCACAAGTCCTATTTCTACTTTTCCTTTTACTCCTGTGTCAAGTTAAATATGTTCCACATTGAAAGACACTGATAACACTGACAGAGTGTGCTCTGCTATTCTACCCAACAAAAGCTTTGTCTTGAAATGAACCTTTCCCTCAGCAGACAAAACTGAAGGGCACTAATAGCAAATGAAAACATGTAGCTCTGTTTATTAGGGCTGTTGGTTTGAATGCCAAGTTCTGTACGGGATTAAGTGCATTTTGTATGCAGCTGGAATATGTCATAGATACATTTAGGTCTTTGAATTTTAACATTCCCAGGTGATTTTTTTTTTCCTTCTATCCTAGTCTTTAGTGCAGAAAAAACTGTGGATACATTTTAAGTTCTCCCATTGTGAAAAAAAATATTGTTATTAAAATTATTGCAGTATTATTGAAAATAAAATCTATTTTCAAATTGAATTATTATGAAGAAATGTTAGCAAAAGAAATGCTAAAAAATTTCAGATTTTATATACTTTTTTTGAATGAAAGCATTTTGTCTTTAGTATCTCTTCAAATATATATTCCCAATACAATATTTGGTGTTGTGACTCTTTAAAGCAGTGGTGAAGTTTTCGAATGATTTTATTCATATACGCCCAGTTCCTCGCAAGTAAAATGAGCAGAAAACTTCACAACTGTTTTAAAGCTTTGCAAATTTTCTAAACAAAGAGGCAGCCATCTTCTTCTGCATGCTTTTGAAACAATACATTTGTTCCACAAAACGAAATCAGGGTTTGTGCCTGCTGTAAATAACTGGTATATTTTATAAAATATGTTGCTCACTTATGGCCTGATGTAAACCCTAGCGAATCGTAAAAATAAAAATATTCCATCCGTTTCTGGGGACCTTGGATATAGTCCTTAGGCAAAGTAATTTCTTAGAGTTTTGTTAAAGTAGCTTTTTGGAAATCATGATGTTCTGCATGTGAACATCAAGGGTTCTTTTATGTGTATTCTGATTAGGTTGGTTCCAGCTTTGTTTACCAAATAATATGAATAATGGTCATATAGGAATTTGAGTGGTGTAATTAAGAGATATATAGAAAACTTTTATAGGAATACAAACAAAAAGGAACTGAATAAATGAACTGGATGTTTCATATATATAAACAATTCCTATGATCATCCTCTGGCCTGCCACCACTCACGGCCAGCATGCTTTTATCAGCTATGTTTTTGTAGGAGATTTATATATTTGGGAAGTAAATGAAGACACTTATTAGCATTTGATCATCATTATTATGTATATTATTTATTCAAAGAAATGTCCCACATACTCTTTTTCTTTATATGCATCGTGCCTTAGGAGTTTTAGGCAGGAATGGTGGCTTGTTATGCTCCTTCTCAGTGTGTAGCTGGTCAAAAAATGGAGGCCTGTCTGCTGATAAGGACCTTACCAGAGTTACTTATGTCTTTGACACTTCCATGCTGTTTTACTGCACTGGCTGGTATTTGAAGTCAGCCTTGAAGACCACCCAGAAGTAGCAGCTGGTGCAGAACTCTGCTGCTCACATTCTTAGTAGAAAGGAGCTGCTATCACCATAAAACAAGCTGTGCTCAGTGTTTTGCTCTGCCTATCTTTTGCTTGGTGCTACAGCAGTGTGCAAGTTGTCCTGGGGAAGGCCGGATCGTCTGGCAACTGATTACTTGAAGCTGCCTCTCCTACTGCTCCATCATGGCTTGCTTCTCTCAAGCTCTTTGATAAAAAACCTTTAGGACCAGAGGCAAGCCACATTGAGTAAAAGATCAAACTCTTCCCCTCTGGCAGTTTGTCAGCACGAGAGCTTGGCAGGGCATAGTGCACATTTGTTATGGCAGGTTTTTAATTACATCTTTGATACAGCAGTGATAGGATTCCATATGTGAGAGTAACGCAGCTTATGAACTGGTACATCAGAGTTGAAACAAATTTAGGTCAGATTCTCACCTGATGTAAATTAACTGTTTCACTGATTTGAAGGGAATCCTGTGTATTCTTACTGCTGAGAGTCTGATTCCTGGTGAGATTTTACTAAAATTTTTTACTAAAAAGCCATAAAAACTACAGACACTACAGTTATTTTACATAAATGCACTTTTCTTTCTCTCCCAGCCCTGGAGCTCACGATGTTACTAAACTGTTGGTGAACTTTGAGAAGAAGTAGACCATGTGTTGACCTGTGTAAAACACATGAAACCTTGAAAATATTAGAAGGTTGTGGACTTTGGAACTGTGAACCTCAGCTGGAACTTCCTGCTGACTGCTCTCCTGGTTAGGAGGCATCAGATCGAGTTTTGTGCTGTGTAGCAAGCAGCATGTCTGATCACAACTGACAGACTGCTTCCACAGCACACATCAAGGATGAATGCTTTATCTGCTCCAGAGCAGGACTCGAAAAGAGTTTCCAACTAAGGGAAGCTAGGAAAATAAAGCCCATAGGGGTAAGATGATTTATTTATAATATAATGTTCATTATTTATTAGCCATAAATGACAACAAATTTGTGTGTATATGTGTGTCTATAAATTTTGGGAAACTGATCAGTTCAATTTCAGGAAGAGCATCATTGAAAATAATCTAAGTTTCTAAGTAGTGTTCTGTGCCAATCTTCAATTATATAAATTGTGTGTTCTTCGTATTACACCCTTGTTTACATTCTGTGCATACCAATTGAATTTTATCTAGATAAAATGTTCATAATAAGGCAATCCCACTGCAGCCTGCTCGCTGCAAAGCTTGGAGTCACCCCACAGCTCCACACTCAGCTCCTGGGACTCAGCGAGCTGTGCATGGCTTCCATCACTTCTAAAGACCCATTGCCACCAGTTTAGGCTCTCACCGCTAATTTTAGACCACAGAATGACTTCAGAGAAGGAGATCTTTACTTTGAATGTCCCTTGTAGTTCTCCTTTCCTCTTTCTCTCTCCACCCTGCTTCCTTCCCATTATCTAAAGGTCAAGTATTGAGGTTCTTTTCCAGTCATGCTGACCAAGATGTTATTTCACTAACTGCCCCCAGAAGACAATAGGGCTGTTGTCAGTGTAAGACCAGAAGTGTAACTGGCGCAGATGGAAGTGGTAGAAACCAAATAAGAGATCTAGGTATTATTCCCACTGACTTTGGTAGGTCCTAGCCTGGTGAAAATGATGTGTACATTGAAGTATCCTTAAAGCAGTGGGCTCTATGAAAAAGTGATTGTTAATTAGGGTCCCATGCAAAGAATAAAATAATAGGAATGAGTTTCAGCTACTACATTAAATCCTGCTCTGACATAAGATTCTACATGTATGGGTCTTTTTCAATTCCTGCTCCCATAGGAATTGGGTCATCAACCTTATCACAGAAGGGAGCAGGAGCCCACATCACTGTGCCAGTGTGGAGAACAGGGAACAGAACACTGCCTTGCTCTGACCTGCCCTTTGATTTGAAACCTGGCTCCTTTCACAGTTCTGCAGCCAAAGCTCTGCTGGGAATAAAATTCCCTTAGTAAATGACATAGTTTTCATCTCTCTTCTCTGGATGTCCAAATCTGGATAGGACCATTGCCAGAAGTTTTGAACAGATGGAGGGAGGGATGATGGCGAAGTGTGTCTGACTGTTTTTGTTCAACTGTTTTTGCTTCTATGACATTATCAAATATGGGAATTAAGTTGGCATCTGAACTTCAGCAGTTTTTGAGGGACTAACCTCAGTCTTCTGTAGAGGACTGCAAGGGAACAAAATACCTGATGTGTGTTGGTCTTTTTCAGGGAGAACCAGCACACAAAAGCAGTGGACGCATGTGTGTGACAAGACAGGTAGTCAGAGGAGACAGAATGCCTGACTATCAGATTTGTCCTCTCATTCTTCATCTGTGAGCTCAGGCCATGACTTGGATGCCTGAAAACATGCTGAGATTTTAGCCCAAGGGAAGAAAATGACAAGGCATTGACCCAAAAAGGGAATGTTCAAGTCTTATGAATACTTTTGTCCTGTTTATCCAACAGAATCTTCAGCTTTTCCAAACAGAGTATTTTCATTTCATGCTTCCATTTTCTATATCACGTGCACAGAGAAAACAACTGAAAATGTCCTAGAAGGATCAAGAGTATATTTATTGCAGTAGAGAAACGATTCACTTTTTATGCTCTAGTTTCCACCAGTATCCCTCGCGTTTGCAGGGATAGCCAGTACCTGAGGCCTCATGACACTGTTACCATGAGCACGAGGAATCAGTGACAGAAGTTGCTTCGTAGATATACGACTTTATTTTCCCACTGGAGTTTCTCAGGTAATTTTGCTCTGCCTGATTAAAGCCGTTACCTCTCAGGTTTTGTCACAGTTAAGCTCTAGAAGGCAGAAGAAAATAGCTGGGAAGAAGGTAACTGTGACGCATACAACAGGGCATGAGCTGTAGATTTTCAGAAAGCAATAGAACCCTCAGAATTTCATCTTCTAATGAGCAGGTGAATCTGAACAGAAGCTGCTGCTCAAACAACAGCATACTCAATTTCCTCTGTAAATTGGGACTGAGGAGGAAGTGACGAGAATTTCACAGAGCAACAAGCAAAGAGAAACAATATTGCTTCTTTTAGCTCTTATGAAAGTGGCAGCTACATGGACCTGAACTTCATGACCAAAGTCTCATAAACAGAGACACAAAGAAACAGCTCTTTCCATAAATGAAGAAAAGTAACCTACAGCGACTTGTCAGAAAAAAACCCCTTGGGAACATGCAGAATTAACCCCAGCCCCGGACCTGTCTAATGCATGTACCTGTCATGATGCACATGTAAATCGTACTTGTTTGTCCTTACTGAGGTGTTAAGAACTGGCCACTCCTCATCTTCTACTCATCTTTTCTGTGTTATTCACCTGTTCGAAACATCTCCTTATAATGCATTGGTCATCCTTTCCCTCCAAATGAAGAGCCTGATCCATGTGCTACTGAAACAGTGGCAAATGTCCCACTGCATGGAGTTAGTCTTCAATGTGTGTGAGCAGTTCCATAAGAGGGCAGAAGAGACAGTAAAATACACTTACCCAAAACATTTGTGAATTTTCCTAAGCTCACAGGTGAAGGAGCACAAATTTTTAAAAGTATAAATAATATACCAAGTAACTTCAAAGTTATATCTTGCCATGTATAATCCTCAATGTTACTAAATCATATAAATAAATCTCCAGCTTTCACACCTTCAAAAAAGAAAGAAATCACCAGAAAAGAAATGTTACAGAAACATTACAAGCCACAGAGGAGGGAAAAAAGTGTCTTCAAACTGATGACCCAATGAGAACCATGTTAGTCAGGATACAGGAGAGGAAGGGTTATCCACCTTCATTAAATTAATGGGGCTTTTCTCTGTCCTTATTTAATTAAGGGCTATCAACTTAATATTTGACCAATAAACATGATGATAATGGTTATTCATCAGACTATAAGGCCTCTCATGTGGATTTCATACTGTTAGAGAATCTGTCCTATTTCACAGCTTGTCAGTTTAAAAATACAACCAAAAAAGGCTTATCCCAGCATCCTCTGAAGCCTTAAGTTTTCTTTCCCACTATTTGCAATAACCATCATGTTGGCTTCCTAGTGGAAAAATTCTCAAGTGACTTACAGTTTCAAATCCACATGGAATGAATAATACCATCACAATTATTATCAATATTAGTGGTATTAGAAATAATACAATAATAAAGTAATAAATAAATAAATGCATATTTGTGCAAAATTTGATCCTGTATATCTAAAAACTGGTAATGAAACACCCTGTCATTTACAATTGAATGTGCTGTAAGATTGCCATGCTGAATAAAACAAGGCATTGCTGAAGGAATGCTGGTTTATTGGCTTAAATGTGTGTTTACTTATCCCCAGTGCTATGATGATATGCAAGCAGCAGCTCGGCATAAAAGGAGTCTAATTCCTCTGTGGCATAATAGAAGTGAAGTAAGGAGGTAAAAAGGATTAAATGAGATAGAAAACTGTTACCTGCAAGCACCAACACTTGTCATTGTAGAAAAGATGAGGGCTACAAATGGGGCCTGCATTTACCTCCAGATTAAAGGCTGCATATTTTGAAAGGGTCTCCTTTTGGTCTGTAGGAAGGAAACAGGAGAAGGAGTCAGTCTTCATCTTAAATATTATCTCAGACAGGAAACACAGCCTCTACAAAAAAGTCAAGGAACTCTCATCAAAGCTTAGCTGAAGACATAAAATAAATAAATAAAAAGTCATTCCTTTGCTAGGATCCCTGTGAAAGGGCACTGAGCTCTTGCAGCAAGGTCTCTTCTTTCTTTGTTCTTAGAAGGGCTAAAACTGTCCTGGTCAGTCCCCAGGGACAGGGCTGTGCTGGATGCAATCTCATGTATTTTAAATGGTTAAAATGGCATTTTGTTCCTACAAGGGGATCCCAGATTGCCAAATGTGTCCCTGCTGTGCTTCCATCTCCTCATGACAAAAGCAGTGCAGCCTGGGAGGGGGTCATGCTCATCCTCCTCTGATTTAGACTAACAGGTCCTTGCTCTCAAGGGCAGAGGAAAAAGAAGAGGCTCCAGCAGCTCCTTCCCTTGCCTTCTGTGAAGTTGGGCCACATGGAACAGCTGGAGCTCAAACCCAAAGTGCATTTGCACCCCTAAGGGAGATGCAACTCACACCATTATAAAGCCCCTTTGCTGATACAACTTTTCCAGTGCTGTGAATTAAATAACTTATACCAACAAATTAGTTACAGTCTTCTTGTCAGCACTGCTTTGTCAAGCAGTGGAGGGAAGGATCAACGTCATGAATCAGGGGTAACTGCCAAGAATTGCCTCTGAATTACCCCAACTTCGGCAAATAACTGGGGCTTGTATTCTGAGGATCAGCAATCACCACTGTGATAGAAACGTAGCTGTTTATATTCTGTGCATAATGAATAAATTACTCAAATGACAAATTTTAGATAATATTCCTCCAACACAGATTTCTCAGATTACTGAACTAGACATGTTCTGCAAATTTTCACCAGTGGCAGTTACTCATCTAAGCCTTCAGTCCTCAGTACTATCTTTTTATTAAATATTCCCAGTATGTAAAACACACCCTAAGAACTCAAAGAATTTTTACTCCAGTTCATAGTTTCTGCCTAGTATAGCTTTTCACCAGGTGAAAGCATATTAGGGAAGGGAATTCTCTGGATTAAGTGTTTTAAAATAAATCACCAAAATGTTTCCAAGAATCATTGGTAAGAGAATAAACAAAATTGAAAGAGAGGCAAAGCAAATGTCTGTAGCAACTCAGCAGTAAAATTAAGTACAGAAATCCTGAGCAAAACCACTTGAAATCAAAGTTCCCAGGAGATCATGACCTTTGCCTCCTGTGATTTATCAAAATAATAAGTCTTTAATGGAATTATCACAGAAGATATTAATTTGCCCCACTGGTTCACAGCATTAAACACAGCAATTACACTGGCAAGCCCCCAGATCATGTGATCTGCTCTTCCAAATGGCAGTAGTGATGATTGGCTGCATGCTCAGAGCCAGTTTATGCCTTATGTACTTAAAAAATCAACTATAGGTCCTCGGGAGTGAATTGATCTTTTTATTCCTGATATCTTAAAGACTCTCTTCACAGAATTCACTCAGCACCTAAACGCTGTGCCCGTCCTGATTCAAGTTTAGATTTTCTCTAAATAATTATAAAGAAATAATAAATATTACTGGGAAGTTTTATAACTTTGTCTTAGAAGGAAACCCCCTTTCTGGACCTTACAATGGTAAGATTAGCACAGTCAGAACTCCTCCAGTCTCTGTCCAGGGCATCCTCAGAGGAAGCTTGTGTGGCTTTTGCCACACAGTTCATTTATTCTGCAGCTGAGCTCCATGTACCTGACACACAGAGCTGTTAAGCTATGCAGGGACACTGTGATTGGAAAAATGACAGCAAAATAACTTCTTCCCTATTTATTCACCTTTATTCAATGAAAGATACACAGCAAAAGACCAAAAAAAAAAAAAAGTTTGCATGCAGACTGTGCTAAACCTGACCTTTCTTTGCTTTCTTTTCTAATCTGCAGTGCCTATGCTAAAGTTTCTGTGAAGATCCAAATTAATTTACTGTAGCATGCTCCTGGTGTTCCTTTTGGATATTCATTTATCTTCTTTCCCAGGCCAGGATCATTAATGGTTTTGCCTTTTATTTGCTCATAGACTCCAGTTTAAGCCCCTGCTAGCTCAGTTACACCCAGTTCCCCAGGCATATAAGCATAACTCATGATGTGATCAATTCATTGCCACATTTTGTTTTCTCCTTCCCAACCTCTTCTACTTTAGCTCTATAAAGCTGACCAGGATAACATCACCTAAGTAAAATGAGATGCATATAATATTTACTAAAAAATAAAGTAAAGCTAAGTCCCAAACCTGCAGACATTTTCATTTCCTCACTAATAAATGGAATTTAAAAGGTCACTAGCTGAAAACAATTTAAAAAAAAAAAGGACAGATAAAATGGCAGGACCTTATGAAGTAAAATGACAAGGTCATACACAATTATCGTTCAATTATCTGCACACCTTAATTTTTATTTAGCTATGAAAGGAAAGCTCAAAAGGAACCAAGAGGGTTCAGAAAAGCAATCCTCTGTTGAAGAAGAAGCTGAAAGAGGGACAAGATTTTAGGAATGAGCATAGAGAATGACTTCCCAGATACAAAAATTGTGATGTTATCTCTTCCACACTTTAAAGCTCAGAGGGAGAAAAAGAAGCTTTCAGTACTCTTGGGAGGTCTGGCAGATTTACATTTCTGGCTTAGACGAGATTTTAACTTCCCAGTGACACACTGATATTGGATAGACTACAACCACACAGAACTATTTTGCTTCCTCCAATATTAAATGGCATGTGAGAGTGGAAAGTAATCATAATGGCAGAAGTTAGTTGCCTAAAAGATTCACACCAGATGACCACATTTAAATGTACTCCAGCTTGTTTCTTTTCATGTTTGGAGGGAATATGTATTGCACAAGATAGAAACATAGTGTAATTAAACACAAATATATTTTAGCTTCTAAAAATAGATACTGCTTATATTTCTCATCATTCTCTAGATTGTTTCTCAGTTATTTCTCTGATTCTAAACATGCTGCCTGGTGGCTATAAAACCTTGTGCTCTTGTCTGCATATTTCTGTAGTAATAAGAAATTGAGCCATCACAGATAGGATATGCTGAATCTGGCCTGTATGGAAAGAACATGAAAATAGAAGTAAATTAAAACAGATGTATTTCACAACATCTGAAGATGTTCTAGATGGTTTTTATGTCTATATAAACTGGGTACATCAGTTTAGTAACCTGAAATTACTTGGTGGCATTTACTCAAGGAGTTGAAGACAGCTTCAAATGATTATTACTGTAAATACAGCTCTTGGAGCAGGTGTGTAGTCCAGGTAAGTATTATCCATGGATTAATAAACTGTAGGATGTGTGAAGACAGCAGTTTGCAGTCACACTGGTAAATCAAATTCATGTCTATGTTTTGCCTCACAAACATTAAGTGATGCCACAAAATTTTATTTCCTGATTTGCATCCAGTCAGAGTCTGTCTTGGAAGTTCTAGTAAGAGACTTGAAACCAACCACAGCGAAGGGATCTTGCCAGTTTCCAGCATTTCAAATACATTTCTTAAGTAATTTTTTCCAGTCACACTGCACAAAAGACTCTAATATTCTTCTGCAACAAAACAAACCTGTTTAAACATAATAGATTCAAAGATAATTTAATTGTGTCTGTGTTAGAACTCTTTAATACTATGATGGAGAGTAAACAAGGTCTTTAAGAATATATATATCCTGATTCATTTCTATTTCTATTATAGTTTCTTATTGCTTCAATATAAGCCTAGCTAATATTATTTGAAATGAACAGAAAAGCTTCCACTATGAGATGGGCTTTGTATGCCGATTTTTCCTACGTCACTGCTTGATATTAATAATAATACAGAAGGACACATTTTCTTCATGTCTTTCAGCAAACTCTTAACTGGAAGGAATATGTACATACACATCCTAAAAGAGAATGTTTAAGAGTTCATGTCCATACTTAGTCACCTAAAGAAATTCTAGACTTCAACAAGCTCCCAATGACTGTTTTCAAGTGCTGAGTATCTTCAAATATGATTTGGCAGTGTTGCAGAAAACAAGAGAATCAGTACAACCACAAAAGTTGCTTCAATTTAGTTTCTCCTTTTTTTCCAAAACAGCTTCCACATTGATAGCTGTTTTCCTACTCAGTCCTTGCATATGTATTCAGAATTCTGGGACTAGATAAGACTACTGACTTCATTTGAGTGTATCACAAGGCTCCTGTATTTAATTTATTGTGATAATTTTGACAAGACAGAAGATACCACATAAGTAGATTCATGAATCCATAACCTAACTCTTGGAGATTATCACTGTCAGTAATGTACACAAAATTTAAACGTTGTACAACTGCCAATGGAATGAAGTTGAGGGATGAGATTGGACTTTTTCATTATTTATATAGACTCTCACTATCTTATGCACAAGAGATTAATTTCATCAGTGAACCCGGGATACATGTGCCGGCTGAATCAGCCTGCTCGGGTCAGGGAGAAGAGGTTGAATCAGCTGCCATCCCATTGATATCCTATGCCTTTGGCTCAAGAAATATCTTGCAGAAGATACAAAAGATAAGCAAAGATACAGAAGATAAATATAGACTTGCTGTGTTCTCATCCTTTTGCCTGGGATTCCTACAGTATTTAAGACAGAAAAGTGGGCTGGTCTATATTTCACATGGGAGGTGGCACATGCAGTCAGCACAAGTGAAAAAAGTGATCACTTTTCACAGGTTTTCTATAATGAGTCCTAGAAAAGATGGCATTGCCACTTTTCCACTTCTTGGAGTTAACCAACACCTCCAACAGTTTAGACATGAATGAATACAGAGAATTTTGTGCAGTTTGGTTCCCCTGACATTCTGAGCAAACAGCCCGTGAGGGTTCTCTCTCCTCTCTGCAGCACACTGGGAAAGCGACCACTTGCTACATTATGCTGATGAGGAAGTCACCCACCTTAGAGTAGTGGAGAAAGTACAGCTCAGAAAGCACAGTTTGTACAAAGCATCGCCTTGTTATTACAGAGTCAGGGGAACTGCTCAGAGTTACCAAATTCCAGCTTTTGTCTGAGCTCTGAGACAAGAGTAGAACTCTATTTCTCCACATTCTCTGCAGCAGCACCTGCAGAAATCTTTTCCCTTTAGAAGGCTACTCCTACTGACACTCCACAAAGGGACCAGCAGGTCCAGCACCCTGATGTATCGAGTTGTCTGAATGCTGTCACCTCCATTATGTGAACAGGAATGTTATAGTGGCAGTACAGGTTAACGATTTGCCAGCTTTATTGAGTCCTCTAATAATTCTTTAGTAATAAATTTAGGGGACTAGATATTACTAGATCATTTGGAATATAACCTGTGTAAGGAGACCCCAGTATGTCCTAGGAATTTTGTAAATACATTAGTAACTAAAGAAGGTGAATACAACCATGTCTGGGGTATCAGCCAATGAATGGGAAAACTTGGGTTCCCCATCCTGGTCCCACATGGACTTGCAGGGTGAACTTGGAAGAGTCATTTAGACTTTTGATGCTTTTCTTAAACAGGCGCGATGTTCATTTTTGTGGGATTGCAGGGACATGTACCACAAAGCCTCAGCTATCTCTGCAGTGTTGCCCACAGACATATCTAAGAGGAGAGTTTCTTAGCCAGAGCCTATTAATATTGACCACACAATATTCCAAGAAACATCCCCAAATCCACTAATGGATTAGCCTGATAGATAATCCAGGATACGACTGAAAAGACATATGCTTCATTTGGGGCCAAAAAGACTGAATAAGGTTCAGTCACACAAGCTGTTTTAAGTTTCCAGGGCTTGGAGCATTTTTTAGTTCTCCTTAGTTTGTAAACAGCTTTACAGTTGTTTATGCAATCACAAAAAGTCCTGGGGTAAATTTTATCTTTAAATATTAATCACCATTAAAGGCATTTTTTCTCTCTGATGAATTTATTTATAGTCTGCTGGTGACCCCTTTGGGTGTTAATATGATGAAATATAGTAGCACTTCTCCATTTTTCTATCCTCTTGATTTCTTTTATCTCTGCATCATTCACTATATGTCTTCCAACTGATGTAACAAAGAGACCCTAGAGACAACATTGGTTCTGACTCATCAGCTGTGCCATCTCACACAGGTCCAGGCTTTCTCCTGAAAAATGGAAGGGTCCTATGGGAGAAATAGTATAGTCTCCTGCTCTGGAGATATTAAAGCAGGTTCTGGGTGAACCTGCTTTAGCAGGGGGGGTTGGACTACATGATCTCCAGAGGTCCTTTCCAAGCCCATGATTCTGTGAAAATCATAGCAGCAGGCTTGATGCTGGCATTCCCTTACTCTTCAATGCTAGGACTTCAAAAAAATCATTCATCTAACTCTACTGTTTTGCATTTAATAAGGATGTTCAATTCCCTGACAGCAGGTGATAGAGAAGCCAGATAGATAGAGAGCTTGTGAACAGCTGCAAAATATGAATGTCAGCCCCTTGTCAACTTTATTGCTCAGTTCTGGAATTACCTGAGTCCAGGCAGCCTGAAGTTTTCTCTCTCACCTCTCCTGTGAAATGACAATCACTGTATTACCTACTGTGGAGAGATCCTCTAGGGAATGAGTTTCAGGGCTGCTTTTAGCTATTGACTGGAAAACTTTGAAACTCTCCATGTATAGTGGTATCCTGTGTAGTGCCATTTAAGGACAATGGGCTATTGGATCCATGTAAGGGCACATCGGGTAGAAGGTTTGTTTGCCCTTTTACGCTTTGCCAGTGACTTCCATTCTTTCTCTGTAATTTCTCAGCAGTGAGGCATTTTCTGATGAAGGCAAAACACTAGAGCATCCAGAGACACTCAATAACCATGCGGTATGTAAGAAGAAAAAGGGAATTATTTTAATAACAATTAAATGAAATATCCGCTTTGCCTGGCAGGCTAAAGAAAACAGGAAAAAAAAAGAAATTACATCTCTGGTATAGGATAAAGAGGGGAATTTGTGATATACTTGAATTTTAGATTTCTTCTCATCATAGTTGTATATGAACAATCCACCGTCGTTATTAACTGGGGATTTGTTTACGGGATTGTTTGACTTGTATAAAGTCTAGGCTTTAGTTTCTGCATCATACAAATTTCACGTATTTTTTTGACTAAATTCAAAAACATTTATCAAGAAAGAATTATCTTCTGGGGGAGATGCCCATCTTCCACAGATAAAACATCGCTCTTTATAAGGTTTGGTTCCAGCTCTGCAGCCTTGGTATGTCAGACGTAGGAGTGAAATGCAACTTGAAAGTCCTCATTGAATTCAGTGGGGCTGACAATGACCCTGATTGTTGGGATAGTTGGTAGGAGTTACTTTTGTGGTCACCATAGGACACAAAAGGTCAGTGACTGTGCTTTGTGTACCCTCTCCAAGGCTCTGCATCTGCTCAGGACCTCCAGCTGACTGCACAACCACACTATTCCTCCCAGCCAGAACTCTTATCAGTCCAATAGGGATTATAGTTGCTGTGTGCTGGTTTAAAAGAGAAATTTCTATACCCATTACTCAGTCCTTACTTACTTTCACAGTGAAAGATTTCCATTGTCCTGTTGGAACAATTGGAGATTGAGCATGGTGAGAAAAAAATCACTCCTGTCTGTCCGAACCTTGAAGGCAGCTGCCTGTACACACCAACTCTTCAGGGTAAGACGCTGAACAGATCCTGAAACCCTTTGGAGCAGGTACTAAGTTCAGGAGATTTGTGCTCAGCAAGGAAGTTATTTGCTCCAGAAAAGTTTAATTATTGATAAGAATGATAATGGTGTTCTAAAGCCAACTGTTTAAGGTAAACTCTGATTCATGTGTGGTATATGCATTGAGTGAAATGAAAAGAAAATTGCATAAATATTTATGTTAGTTAATTGTGTTTATGTTAAAAGTTACAGTGTTTGTTTAACGTCTTTGCAAAATGTGTAAACTTGGCTTCTGGATAAAGGCCTTCACAATACTGTTTAGGGTTACAGGCACGTGTTCCTGTCACTCACTTGCAGCACTTCTGCAGCAAAAACCGGGCCTGTTTCATTCTCAGGTATCCAGTGAACTTAATACTGCCTGTCCTGAAATAGCCACTGAAACATTTCACGCATTGACACAGAAAAGACAAACTTCTCTCTGTGACTGAGAGAAGGATTTCGGACTATGAACCTGAGGGTCTTTTATCCTGCCTTTATTTCTGTATCTCCCCAAAGGGCTTTTTCTATTTAAATGAAGCAGAGACCTTAGACAGAACTGTTATTTTTCTCTGATTCATGAGCACTCTCCTTGGGCTCAGCTCTGATGAAAAAAAGGCCCGTTCTAACACACTTGCTGAAGCAAATTTTAAATTAGAGAGTCATGAGCGCGACTTTGTTAGTTTGTATCATCAGAGAGTTTGGTTTCAGGTGGGGCACAGAGTCTATTCAGACACCTTTGCTCACTGTTACCTTCCAGTGGATTTAAAGAGAGCTGGTTCAGACATACTCCCTCCAGCTTTTACCACAACAAACATGGCTTCTCCTCAGGTCCCTAGAAATATCTAAACCTGAATAGATTTTACTTGTATCTTAAGAATAATCACTTCCTTTTTAGCTTGAAACCTAATTATGTGCAGTTCTCGTGAGACTCAGAACTGTGTTAGTAAAAATATTTCATAAGATCAGCTGTTCTCGTAGGACAGCCTCAGTCTGGACCTTCCAGCTTCTGTTTCTTGCTGATATCCACCATTAAAATGTTACAAATTTCTGCTCCAAAGCAGCCAAAGACATTTGAGCATTCCCAGCAATGTTTTGCTTTGCCATCAGAAATGTCACAGTAAAAGTACCTATCTGCGAAGCACAGGGTGAAAGCTGGGCTGGCACTGGATAGACTTTGACTCCCAGTGGAAAGTCTGTACATTGATGTGGTATCAGAGCTCAGTATTTACTGATTTCTCCAGCAGAGCAGGTTTCTGCTCAATACTTGGCTGCAGCAGAGCACCTAAGCATGTGTTTAGGCTGGAGCAGTCAGTTCAGTGCTAAAATAAACCTGCTTTTAAGAGCATATTTGAAGGACTACCGCCTTTTTCCATCTGCCCAAATCTTGCTGGCACCAAGTACGTTGTGCATTAATAACTGCCACCAAGTCACCAGACTTGGTATCAAGGAGACTTTAATGTGAATATGCAAGCTCAAATACCTTCTGTATTAAAACTTCATATTGTTTTTCTCTCTGTTTTTTTTTTTTTCCACAATGTGAGAACATGCTGACATTGTTGAGGCTTGTCCTTAACATGCAAGATAAATTTCAAATTCGTTCTATTGTTTGTTTTTAATAAGAAATGTAAACAAGTAGGATCACTTTGCAGTGTCCTCGAGCAGGCTCTTCTGTTAACAGTGGTAGGGTGCCTGGGACTTACATTGTTGGGAAATCACAAGTGCTTTCCCACCAGGCTTTGCCATTTTCAGGGAAACTTACAATAGATTAGGAAAGCTGATTAATTTGTACTTTAGTGTCACTGGTTTTCAATCTTATTTTTACCCATAACAGAACACCTAAAAAAAAAAAAAAAAAAAAAAAAAANAAAAAAAAATAGAGTTCAAAGGCTCCAATCTATTGGCCTTTGGACTGACCAGAATGTGTTTAGTTACAGTTATTAATACCAAAACTGGTGCAGAGAACCACGAAGGAGAGACTGTCTTTCAGTTCAGTTTGTAAAGTCAGTGAAGATAACAGGTATAAATGCTTTCATGCTTGAAGATGCTTTTAAGTTTCAGGTTTCTAAGTACAGACATACACGCAGAAAGATTTTTAGCACTCTTTTGTTTTTTCCGATTAACTTGCAAAGAAAGATTAATCACTGGTGATTTTTCTAAATAAAAATGTAGGAGGGCATATTCTACACATTCCTCAAGTCATGCCCAGTGCACAGCATCACACGTAGTCTGAGTGCCCTCTCAAGGTCTGCTTAGCTCCAGAACACACACTTTCAGCAGTTCAGCACAATCCTGGCTGTGCAGAGCACTCGGATGTTTTCATGGAAGATGATGAATTTGGATTGCTGATTGGATGCATGTGCTATAAACAAAGATCATGTAAAACCCAGCCTTTAAGGTTCACAATCCCTGTCGGCATCACACCTAGGAATGGTTTATTGGGAAGGTTCAGGTTAGACTTACCTTGACTGCTACAAAACAAACCAAGAACGCTGGTTTCCAAAGGCCTCTCTTGGATGGGTGTCTCTAGAAGGATGCTTAATAAGGCAGGTGTTTCTCATCCACCGCCGAACTCACAGTAATACCCACTCACTGTCCACATGTTCTCTGTAACCCTAATCATTTACATGCAGTCCTAAAAAGGGGACCTAAAGCCCAAGTAAGTCAAATTCCATTTTGTTGACACAACTCAGTTCAGCTGTTACTAAGGCAAAAATGTTACTATGCTATAATTAATCCTGAGACTTAAGAATGTTATTAAAGTAAGTTTCTGTCACTTCTAAACACTGCATTAAGGTATAGTAGATTGCAAAAAGCAGAGCAAAATTAAAATCAAATGCAGTGATAGCTCCCAAAAATGAAAAACAATCTTATAAACATCAATAATGCAGTATTAGTATACTACAAAGCCAAACAAATGCGTTAAGAGAAGAACTTAGGTTTCCGCATTCTGTACAAAATATAAGCTGGTGTTAGGAGAAAACCCCTATTGGCAAAGCTAACTATGGAGCACCAGAATTAAAAAATAAAGGCTAAATGCCTGCAAAAACCAGAATGATTATCAGATCCAAATAAATATGCAGCAGTTTTGACAAAATTCCTCATGTAAAATGCTAAAAGACTTCTCAAACAGCCTTTTGTCTTTTTGTTGGGAAAAGATACTGAAGTAACAATACTTGCAAAATTCAAGGAGTTTGAAGGGTCTTGCACATCAGGACTGAACTCCACATTTGTCTGTCAGAAAAACATTGCAGCTGCCTTCGAAAAAGATTCATATTTTGGTGTAATGGGTTTTTGCTAAAACAACAGAAATTAAAATTCTCCTTTATGATGAATCAATTCATTATTATAGAGGGGGGAAAAAAATCACCCACAAACCATGTCCCTCCACATCACGGGACTGGAAGTGTTGTTCGAGATGCTCACAGAGGCCAGGTGTTCAGGAGTGCTCAGCAGCATGTGAAGTGCTGAGCTTCATCCATCTGGTCAGATGCACCACTGGAGCATGGAAAAGAAGAGATCTGGACTCCCCTTTTATAGGGAATATTTGCTACCACAACTACATCTCACAGGATCTATCAATATCTCGGTTATTACTGAATACAATGCTTTTATCAACTGAGTTGCTTCCTCAGGCTCTCAGAAAAATCACCTTACATATCAAAATAGTTTACAGAAAACAGAATCCTGATGCAGGATCAAAGGGCACAACTGTTTTTCAAATCACTCTCATGAAACAAAAAGGTTTGGGAAGGGCCAGGAGCAGGGACTGAAAGCGTGGCTCAGATTCAGCAGGACTTGCTGCATCAGGTGCAGCTTCCCACGGCCAAAGGGACACAGCTCCCGAGTGGTGGGGACAGGCAGAGCCCTCAGCCTGCCGGGGCTCCCACAGATGTGCTCCCAATCCGGCAACCTGGGGGAGAACAGGCAGAACTGATCTGTGCTCCTGATAGCAGGCGCTTCACGGTGCTCGTGCTAATCAAGAGGAGCAAGCTGGCTATTAGTTAATTGCATTAAAGAAGCATCAGAGGACCTGAGCTGAAAGATATAAAGAAAAACAAAGAAAAATAGAAAAAGATGGGGATAAAAGACTTTGCTAATAATAAATTAGGAAGCCAATTATGGGGAAGGGATGAGTCCTTGACAAAAGATCTGATAATTATTGAAATTCAGGGCAAAAATTTTGGAAAGAGATATAAGAAAATCCAGAAATGAACATTTGCCAATTAATGAAATTCACACTGTTCAAGAATGGAGTTTATGGAAGCAGCCAGCTCTGGTACAGTATCTCCTAAACAAAATTCAAAGTATTTTAAGAAAAGAGACAGAACACAGAGGGAACTCACAAAACCTAACCCAAACACGTCAAAAACATTGCAGAAACCATCTCAAAGTAAGGCAATGACTGGCAGTAGGAAAAGAAGACTGAAGAAAATCTGCAGATTACATTATTTCAGAAATGCTCCTCAGCAGCAGTAGAGGGTGGTGCTACTCAGGTAGAAAGGCAAAAGCAAACCAGCTTCTTTGGAGTAAACGGCAACACTGTCAATGAGTCAATCAACCCAGAAGCACACAAAACTCTGCTTCCCTCTAACAGGATATTACAGATTATAGCTGTGTTTCATCAGAGAAGAAACATTGCAAGTAAAAATAAATAGAAATAAAAGGCTCTACAAATAGATAAGGTGATACATATTTTTAGATATAAGTAGCATCCAATGGATACCTTTGTATACATCCAGTCTTCTTTTCGAGAGACATAATGTCCTTTTCATGTCATGTCAGTTATGTTCAGTAGCAGAAATGAGACACTTGAAAATATACTATAAATGTGAAAGGCCTAAAATACAGTTATACTTTAACCCACAGGGCAGAGGACAATAGAAGTGTGGGACCAGTCATAGTCTCATGTAGGTAGGGCTGGAAGAAAATGTTGCCAAAATAACAAATTGCTTAAATAGAGCACTGTGAAGATCAGGTGATGACCTGCACATGGTTCTATCAAATTGCAAGTAAAGATCAGGGTGATATTGCCTGTCAGCAGCTCATGTTTTGTTCAGGAAGAAAAGTGAGAACCAAAATAGCGGCACGTATGAAAAAGATACAAAATCACTAAGGACTGGCAACCCACAGTTAATAGGAAAACATTGAAATAGTCTGCCTTATTTGATATTCTGAGATACTCCACCATCTTTTGTAAGTGTTGCTCTACTTCCCTATGGCTACAAACAGGCTAGGAATGGAGATGGTAACCTAAGAATTTGTTCATGTGTGTCTCTATGTCCTGAAGAACAGATACAATGGAGGAAAAGCTTACACAGATGCCAGAAAAGAGAAGATTAAAAGGGACGTGGTGCTTTCAGTGCTTTGCCTTAGGCAAGAATCAGTCTCCAAAGGTTGAGATAGCAGGGGGTGAGGACATGAAACAACCACACCAACAGGGCCCACAGTCTGGTAGCGCTGGTGTTCAAATGAGCTCTGGTCTGAAGAACTTCTCAGTACATCTCAAACACTAAATGGGCACTCCTAGTGAACAGTGAGCATTCTGAATTCTATCTGGCGTTATTATTAGCACTTTTATTTGGCACTGAATATGGTGCTGGAGCCAGGGACATTAAAGGCTGGCTTTTCCATGCACCAAATTCAGGTGGGGTGCACAGCCAAAAGGAACAAGGTGCAGGATAAATTAGATCTCTTGAAAATACAGTCAAGACCAAACATAACAGAACTCATAAAGTATAGTTGGGATAACAGGGATATAGTTGGGATGATGGCAATGGCCACTCCAATAATGGTAGTAGGGATGGACATCCATGACAAGACCGCCTAGAGTACAATTGTGCAGAAGTGCCAATAGCAAGGTCTTGAGGAAAGCTGAGACTGTTACCCAGTGTTATCCAGTGTAACCTCCCATCACCTAGAAATCAATGGGTAAAGAGCTTCCAGAGATTAAGTCAGCCCTTTGATTAGATGCCACTCATGACTACCTTCCACAAACCTTTATAGTTACGTTTTGAGACCCTGTTTTACTCCCAAACATCTGATGGTTACAAATTTTATTGTAGTTACTAACTTCATGAAAAAAAGGGTTTTTTTGGTCTTAAATCTATTGTCAATTTTACGTAGCAGGATATAAGTCTGATTTTGGGAGAAACAATGAATTAACATTTCTAACTCTCCTCATTCATAGTATTTACTTAATATTATTGCAAATTTTATGTGAACTTCTGTCATATCTAATGTCTGTCCACCAACTATCTCTTTCAAGCGTAAACCAGCGTATCCTCCTTCTTTCTTTCTGTTCCCATGGCAAGATGAAGCTTTAAATGATGTTTATAAGTTAAAATCGTAATTGTTACTTGCTCCTTTGGTGCCCCAGCTCTCAAGATTATTCTAAAACAATTTATAATGTCAAAACGGGTGTAGAACTAACAAATTACAGAACTGAAACAAAAATGTATATGAAAGTAGTGCTATTAAGGCTGAAAACTCCTCCTCTTTCCGTAGCCAGAAAGTTTAGAAAATGTAGAGGAGTTTTGCTACAGATTACTGTCTCTGCTACTCTAACTTTCCAGGTTAGAAATCAGGGACAGCAGCAAAATAAAAGTGAAAGAAGAAAGTATCTTGGACATTATTCCTGTTATTGGACTCAAAGGCATAAAAGAGGGACAAGAAAAAAATCTGAAAATTCTGAAGATTTTAAAGATTAATCTTTTCTATCATAAAATAACGTCCAAGAAAAATTCAGTTGAGTTTCAACCTTTGCATAATAGAAACATCTCTGCAATTTTAAAATGTTAGACTAAGTAACTTTTTACTGGTTTTAAGCAGTTATATAACTGTGGGTGTTAGATGAGAGCCTCTTGCCCCTCTTACTCTGAAAAAGAGGATGTAACGTAGGTAATAAAACACAAAATGGATGAAAAAACAACCACCTCTCACCCAAATAAATAATTCCTAATCCAATCTGAGCCATAGATTTCTTAAGTAATTCTAGGTAAGTCACTTAAACCTTAGATTTCCCAGAGGATCTCTTGTTTATAATCTTGCACAAACTCTGTGTGTTTGGCTCAAGACAACAGAACAGTTATTGGAACCTGCTTTTCTCAAACTGAATGTTTTTCTTCTTTCTTAGCTGCTTTTTAAGTTTTCAAAGATCTATGATTTCCTTCCGTTGCTCCTAGGCCTTTTAATCCAATCAGAGGGGAACAGTAGGATTAACATCTTTACCTGCTTTTGAAGCCCAACTTTTTCCAATCTGATAGAGATATAAAATTTGTCACTGAATATGCATGGTTCAGTAGACCCATGTATACATATTTAGTAGACTAATTCCTCCTCAACCAAAAATCATTTTAGACTTCTACTTCAAACAAACAAAAAAGAAGTAAATCTGTCATATTAATTCAGTACCCTGATCAATCCCTCAGGGAAAGGGCCAGCATTGCTTTTATTTTAAAAGCTCGTAAGATGTGTTTAATTTGGTTCTGTAGTTATTTGTTCAGTATGCAGTGCAAATTTTTCTGGCTACAGACATGGGATATGGTAAACCTTTGCCTGGATCAATGTCCAACCTCTTTTAAGTTGGGGAGAAAGTTACTCTCTCATAAAGTTCAGACCTGCCAGACTCAATAACTCTACAAAAATGTTCAGATGAAAATTGCTTCAAGCAATCCTAGTAGAAAGCCAGCACCTCACCCCTAGTTTAAAGTTATGATCCTTATCATAATTAATTCAATAAAGAAGTAATGTACTTCAACCTAGGCATAGAGAATAATTTTCTGTCCTGACTGGTATAAACTTTCAGCTAGGGACATTTAAACTTTGGACCTGATCTTTTACAGCAAATAATAAATTACAGACCTAGAGGCTGCAGATTATAGCTGAAGTTGAACCATCACAAATATGTCGCTCTGTTGAAGATGAAAAGGTACATAGCATAGGAGTGATAAAAAGTATAATACTATTTATAAACATAAGAAAAGTGTTCTTTTACTGACAAATTAAATGGTAATAATACTTTCGAGCTGTGAATGCATTGAAGAGTAGGAATTTCTATGCAATTTTTGTAAGCTGACATACCTTGCATCTTAAATTTATAATCAACATTTTTCTACTGGTGAAATATAGAACTAATTCACCATCAAACAAACCAAGATGTTTGAAAGACCCAATCTCAAAAGACTGAAGTATTTAACTTATGACTCCCATTACTTTTGCCTAACGTTACTGCTCTCTTGTCACACCTCTTCCTTGCACTCCTGTCAGAGGCAGCTCCTGCTGCAGAGAAGTGCTGAAACACCCTCAGCACCCTCAGGGCAGTGAGTGGCCTTTTCCCTGCCTGCCCATCTGAACATTTCCATTCTTTATGGAAAGGAATACTCCTCTTTGTGGAGAGGACTATGCACTGACCACAGCAGCAGAGGTGGAGAGCTGAGTGAACACACTGCAAACATCCTTCAGCGTGTTCACTGCTATTTTCACATGTGCATTTAGCAGCATGAAAAAAGGGGCTGGGTTTGGACACTTAGGTAAGTGTTCTTTTCCTCATTTGCTTCGATATGTTAAAGCAAATGGCCATTTGTTTTAACAGCACAGATGCCATGGTAAAGTCGAGTGTGTACTTCTTTAAGTGTTAGCTTTTATTTTATCAGCTCATCTCACATTCCGTCTCGTTGCATTCAGTTGCGTCTGTGCTGTAGTGTGACATAACTTGCTGCAGTGTTAACAGTTCCAAAACACGTAAATTGCTTTTCCAAGACATCTTGTTCAAAACAAATATCCCCTTCTCACTAATTTAGTTTGATAGATAGATAATCTTTATGAGACATACTTAAAATACACATACTACTTTTATCACATGTAAGAAATGTATTTTTATCCCAGTATGCAAGGATTTGTCTGCTGTTTCTACTGTTTGTCCTTACTGTTGCCTATATCTATTTATATTTTATTCTGTCGGTTCTTATTGTATAGACATTAACCATCTCTCCACCTTTCAAATAGTGAGAAATGCAAACTGCAGAACTACTAGGAAGCATCTTTGACCTAAGATTTCAATTATATTCAAGCACAGCCACATTATAAATTACAACTGCATATGTGTGGTACCCTGACTTAAAAATGCTCATTGAGGTGAAAAATCCCAGTGATGAGGAAGATTCATTTAGTTTTATTGAAAGAGGGAGAGTTTGTGGCATTTTAATTCATAAAAACTCTCTTAATCATACAATTATATTAAAGCAAAATAAAAAGGAAACAAAAAATCTTTAAAAGACTCTTTGAGTAGAATATAAATTAAATATTTTTTGCACAGATTTTCTAACTCAAAACTGTTGCTGTGGGTCTAACAGGATAAACCAAAAGCACATTATTAAGCTTTAAGAGCTACACTTCTCACTTCAATTCTCTGTTGCTAACAGTTGTGTTGTAAGTTAGCTCTCCTCCACTGAGTAGCATTTACACTGTGCGAGTAGTTTATATTATAGGAACTACAGCTCTCAAGCTTACTTGTGTACGTGATCCGGCTTAGATAATGTCAGTAGATGTTACTCTTTTGAAATATATTTGCACACTTTTACTATTTTGAAAGTAACACTGTATGAGATTTCAGGTTCTTTTACGCTAAATTACCTCCACTTCAGAAGTGTCTTAAATAAATTCAAGCTCACATATGTGTACAGAGAACCACATCTTCTACAAATTTAGCCAGCAATTAAAACCCTGAAAGCAGTTCAACTGATTGATCAGTTATTTACAGTATGCACAAACCCAGAGCTAGAGGAAATAAGTCAACACACCAGAGATTGGTTGCTGTTACAACAAATCCCTTTTTGCCAGAATGTTTGACCAACACTTGCAACCCTGCACCCCCACCCCCTTTGAGTCCCCCTTGGATTGATTAAATTGGCTCAAGATGACACCAATAATTGGCTCAAGATGCTGCTTCGACAGACCCAATGATCCATATCTTTGCATTCCCTAAAATCAGTCATTTCAGCTCTGTGTTAGATTTAGGATGGTTTACATTGGCTCTGTCACAAACATTTTAATAAAGTCCCAGAGAAACCTCAAACTGGTGACATCATTGGATGGTGTTAAAAAAAAGTTCCACTTTGCTGGTTAGTTGTTAGCCTTTATAATCCAATCAGAACATTTTTTTCCACTATATTTTGTCATTCCTTTATAACACTCTGCAATTAGGACCATGGTACTAAAAAGGAAAAAAAAGTTAATATTAGCTATAAGGAGAAAACAATTTTAAGTATTTTGACATCAAGTAGTAAAATGAAAAAAGCCAAGCTTAAACATTTACTGTATCTTAATGGCAGGAGCCTGAAGCTGCTGGGTGTATTATTTTTGAACTATTAGATGAATTAATTACAATGAAAGTATTGGCTGTTCTCATGAGGCTATTGTATAAAATAAATAGTGTTATTAAGCTCACTGGAAAGGCTAATATTCATTTAAGTACTTTTAGAAAATAAGTTGCAAATTTTTCAGCGTGTCCCAAGACTGTGTATATTCCTGGGTTCAGATAACGCACACAGGGCCTGACTCTCCTGTAGTTTGTGTGCCTAGAAAGGCAAAGATATCCCTCCTCTGTCAGAGGAACAGTGCCAGTGTGAGGCCTGTGGCTGCTGAGAACCATTCCCATGCCAGTTGTCTATTTTTTCCTGAATGCACAGACTTTTAGCAATTAGCATTTTCCATCATTAATTCACATCCACCTCAAGAATGGAGTTGCTGCGGTGCTCCACCACGCAGCATTCTTGTTATCTGATATCCAGGCTCCTTGAGCTTTCCAGTTTTTTGAGTTTAAACAGATGACAGTCCTTGTGTCATCAGATGTTATTACTTAATTACTTCTAGCAGTGGACTTTATATAAAAAGGATACTCTGAGTATTTTTTTCCAGAACATGCTGGAAAATTTGACGTGCTTTTCCTTTTCAAACTCAAAGGCTGATTTCATGTCCTGAATTTCCATACTATTGTCCCTAAAAATACGAAAATCCCAAGTAAGTGGGAGCTCAAGTCCCCATCCAGTTTAAAGCACAGGAACAGCCTGCCAGGTGCCAGCATTTCCTGTGATACCTTATTTATAAAGCAGTAACGTCCTGACACTACAGCACAGTCCGACAGCCACTGATGCTAAAGGCTGTACTGATACGTGGATAATGCTTCAAGCCCTCATCCCACTCTCCATAACTGGAACTCAGAACAGCGTAGGACAGTGAAAGAGGGAGCAAACAGATAGGAAATTCCTTGTTTAAGGTCAGTAGCAGAGCCAGCATTCGAACCCCAATTTCTCCTCTTTATGGTGGTGCATTATTAGGAAATTTCCTGCCTTATATTTCCCAAAGCTGTACCAGACCTTGCCTCCTCACACGGAACAGGGGACACTCAGCTGGTCACAGGCACAGCGAAGGAGCCTACAGGCACCGCACGAACTGCTTTCTCTTCCCTGTGCACAGGCAGCAGCGGCCCTTTCACACACGAGGTGTTGCAGAGCAGAAGGTCGTGGGTTTGCCTTGGTGCTTTATAAAACAAACCCCGTGTCCAGATGCTTGGCTGGTGCGACTCAGCGTCAGCACATTATCATCCTCAATTTACACTCCTCACCGAGGGAAAGGGAGGCTGCCTGATTCCTGCAGTGACTCTGAGCTCCTTTCAAAAGTCAAACACAAAGAAATGGGCTTTGCTGTCAAAACACAGAAATATTTATTTTTAACAAGTTAGTTAAAAACTTGAGAGCATGCTTTAGTCATCAAAAAAATAAACTGGCTTTCAAAATCAAATCAGCTTTCTCAACAGATATAATGCTTAAAACCAGTGTAAGACCATAATGATACTGTTACACAAATATTAGGTAAATATAATGGGCTTTTTTCATTCTGTTCTTTTCCAGCATTCTTTACAACACTGAGGTAAAACACAAATATTTTTTATAAAGCCTACTTTCTTTAAATATTTCTAGTAAATCTTAAAAACCTTACTGTTTTCTTCTGGTTTTGGTGGTTTTCCTTTTTTTTTTTTTTTTTTGCTTTTCTTTTTTTTTTGTTTTTTTTTTTTTTTTTTTTTTTTTTTTTGGTAAAAAAAACCCACACCGGGATAACTGCAAGCATATTTCCAAAATAAAACAAAAAAGGTGATTTTCCAGGTTTCAATAGGTAACAGCTTTTTAAATTATCCAATACGCTGCCTTGATTCTGTACAAATGTTCCCTTCCTTCAAAGAGACAAAAAAGCATGTACTGCCAGATCTGATTGTATGTGGAGAGTGGATCTGATCCCCTTGTCACTAAGGTTACTAATCAAATTTCCATCCAATATGCTCATGCAGGATTTCCTGATCAAACACTTAAATCTGCCCCCTCTGCACCCCCATTAGCTAACATGTTTTATATGTAGCGGGGTCATCAAAAGTGTAATTCCCTTAAAGAAACCTAATCCTGCCCCCTTGTCAACCAGCAGATAGCTAATAACGCTTTCTATCCTACAGTTTTTGAACATCAAGAGCATACCAGAAATTAAAATCTTATTTTAATCTCACAACAGATGTTCAAAATAAAGGTATTGCATACGTGTGTTACATGTATTTAAAAACCATCAGGCGAAGAAATAAGGAAGTTTCATGTAAGATTAGCTTGGGGTTTGCCAGAAAAATACCAAGTAGGTTTTTGTTTCTGTTTGGGCTGGATAAATGTCCTGCAGAACCTCACAAAATAAGGTTACACAGGATAATTTTGCTGCTGAAACGATTATTTGGGAAAGCTGTGGAGGCAACGTGAATCTGCTCCAGTGGTGGCTCACAACACCCCTGCTCAACCTCACACTTTCTTCCCTTTCCTGCGTGGATTTCTACAACTTTCTGCTCTGAACACTCACTAGATGTTTAAGTACTGCTTTTCTTTCATATGAGAAAAAAAAAACCAACCTAAAGCAAAAGAACAAAACTCTCAGATCAATTTCACTGCAAACAAGATTCAGTCCTGTTATTGGAAGTGATTTTCATTCTCAAGACCACCTTTTTAATTTTAATAATAAAAGCAAATCTCGAAGACTTGGTTCAAGATTTTTCCTCTTGTTAATTCTTTTTCAACAGGTTGAATAAGAATTTGCACTAAAGAAATATAACTTCCATGGTGATCCTTTTGGAAGCTTGTGTGTGGGTGTATTTTTTTCCTTTCTCTTTTTTTTTCTGAGCAATGGTCACAATCAGAGTAGCAGAAGTGGGTCAGGAAATTTAACCTGACTGGCCGAACTCTGGGCTGAATCTGTAAGGTCTGCAAGGCCCAGCTTTGTCAGAACTCTGTGGATTACATACATCTGAGTGGCAAAACAGATTTAAAATGCTGTCCATTTCAACTTAACATTTGCCCTAGACATTGCTGAATTTCCATGAATATCAACTCCATTGCCTCAGCTTTTGCAGTCACCACCGCTGGTATCTAAATGAAATTGTTAATTGCACATGTGGGAGTTAATTTTTTTCCTCTGGCACATGGTCATTTAACAAATTTTTAATTTGTAATGAGAACAAGTGCAATGCAATCCTGGTGCTTTCAGTTTTAGTTAGTGGTATTTTATGAAGTCAACATATAATGCTGACAGATCTGAATAATGCTTCATGTGGAATTTTGTGGGACCCTTTAGAAATATTTTAAGTGTAACTGAATCATTTCAACTACTGTATATGGTAAGAAAATGTACTTTAAGCATATAAATACCATTTTGAAAAATGTCAGTTGAATTTCAGGATTTTATTGATTTTAAAATGATTTACTGAATAGAGTTAAAGAGAAAGAGCAGAAAGGGGTGATTTCATTTACTTTATATTTTTCTGTACAGTATCTCTAATGGAAAACAAGTGGATGGCTTATTCTTTAACTAGAACAAAAATTAATATAATAGTGTGTGGGAACAAATTCAACAACAAAACTAGTGCTTTTAAAAAACAAAGCACTCATTACGCTGAAAATTAATTTTCTTTTTCCAAAGCAGTATTTTTTCAGGTTCTTTCTCTGATATAGCAGAGTTCTTTCTCTGATACAGCAGAATTCTTTCTCTGGTATGCATATTTTTAAACACTGAAATCATAAGAATTTTCTAGCTGGTGTTTGAAGATGTTTGCATGAACTGCTAAGACTTTAGTTACAAAAACTTAAAAAAGGATTCAGAAGAACTGATTTATTAGAATAAATTAAATAGCAAGAAAATAAAGTGGACACTGTAAGTTCTTATTTCTATGTGTAGAAAAATCATTTGTTTACTTGTCAACTTAGAATTTTCATTTAGTATCCTAGCCTGAAATCTTCCATTTGATATGAATAATACTCTAATTTAATATCTACTATGATCTTCCGCTTCTTTTTTTATTCCCAGCATATTGATATACTTCAAAGTTTACCAAATCAGCCCAGTCATTAAAAAGGGAAGAATTGAGTAACTTTCCAAGGAGTAACATGAGTCTTAACGAGAGATTTCAAATGAAAACAGTGATGAGTTATGCAAACGCAGCTGATATTGCATCATACTCCCAAATCTTCTCTAAATTAGCTCTATGTCAGAGGGCTATGCTAAGAGAATAGGTTCTTGTGAAAGTGTGTCAGATTAAAAAACATTACAATAATATCAGTTTACTGCAAAATCTAAGACATCATTATATTTCATTGCAATGAGCAAAGTTTTTAAGTTCCTTTTTTGTTTGTTTCATTTTTAACCTATAGCTCAATTTAATATATTACTTTAAAGAATTGCTTTCCTGATTTTTTCCAAAACAAAACATTTTCTGATTTTAGTGCGCCATGAGCTACAGATACAAGTAGACCTTGCCCAAGTGGCAGATACTTGAGTGCTTACAGAAGGAGTAGTTCTTTAATACGAGCTATGTTAGAATTTCTGAAGTGATTCAAGTTTCTGCACAGGGATGGAGAAGGACCCCAGGTAAACATTGCAAGTCACCAAGTGTGCCTATAACTGAATGAAAATATATCAGAGGGAAACACCACAGACATCTGACAGAACAAAATGCAACTCTTATGGGTGTTCCTGGTCATAAACTGTTGTAAAATATGAAAAAGGTAAGTCCTCAGACTTAGTGCAAATTTTGGAATATGACTGTGAAGTAGAGAAGGCACCACTAGCCTAATGAAGCTCCACAGTATTTAATCAGTTGCCAACACAACAGACAATAAAAATCAGCTAAAATGATGAACATTAGCAAGAACTCAGTTATAACTCAGCTATAACTCAGCTAGAGAACAGACCCAAAAGATGAAGAACAAAACCTTTCTCTAGGGGTTCATAGTTTATGCGACATGTTATGTATGGCTACAGTACTGCAGTGACTGAATTGAGGACCAGGAATGTGGCTTGGACGTAACTGATACACACATAGAGAGTATCAAATTAATATTGGAAATGTTGTGTGTATATATGCATGTTTGACTTATATTTTTATGTTTATATAGATGAGTTTCATATCATATGAGAATAATGAACTTTATTTTATACATGCAGCCTTTTAAATTACTTTGCAATAACAAAGATGTATTAATGAGATATATAATTATATAATATATATAATTTCAATGATCTTCAGGAAAGCTCACTGTGGTTATGCCCCACTAAGCTGATATCATCAGTGGGAGAAAAGGCAAGATTCATGTATCTGTCTAAACATCACAACCATTTTTCTCATTAGAGGTACTTTCCTCTGTATTCCTCTATTAGTTTTGTTGTAATCATCACTTCTGCATGAACAGATTAATCTTCAATGTTTCTGTGTATCAGCCTCATGTTGGGGCCGTGCTACTGAGTTATGTACATTAAAGTGGTTGCTGAAGTTAGACAGGAAGTTGTTAGTGACAGAAACTGAAAGGCAAAAGCCAAAGCTCAGCCTTCCCAAATCGAAAGTCTTCATGTGACAGACAGACCACGCTGTTCTCCTGCTGTTTGTCCCTCTGTTAAATGTAGAAGCCCCTTTTTCTATCCTGGGTGGGTTCCACTGAGCCCATGTTCCCCCTCAGCAGTGTGCTAACCCTAGGAAGGTGTGCGCTGCTCCCCTGGCACTGCTCCAGGCAGGAAGGACATCCATCACCACAAATCACAGCAGAAAAAGATTACCAAGACAGGCAGACTATTCGCCAAGCCTTTCCCCCTCTGCCACCTTGGTCTTTTAAAAAAAATAAAATCTCAAGACCCCTAAGTATCTAATGTACTTGTAACTCATCCTTACAGGCCGAGGAACAAGCATTTATTCAGAAGGGCCATTTGGTTAAAAGAAACTCAACCCAACTGTTGGGCTGCCTGAAAATTTAGTTCATAATTTTTTACTGCAGCCTAAAGTAAAATAAAGGTAACAGCCTCTGACTTTCCTTGCGGTGTTGCTGTGTATATTTCTTCATTATTGGAGCTTTCCATACACAGACATCCACACCTACATCAGAAAAACCAACTACTGGCAGAGGACACAGGACAGAAAGAGCAGGAAGGCCAGATCGTGGCCTTGTGTATCATGGGAACACACTTCTCTTTGAAAGAGAACAGACGCTTGAAAAAAAGGTAGCACTTAATGAGCACTTGAGCGTCTTTCAAAATTCCTTGCTCTCCTCTCTGGCACATTGAATACACACACTGCTTTCCAAATAAATTTCTGCCTGTGATTGTTTAGATTCTTGTTTTGCGTTGCAGAACTGTGCTCTACAGGTGTTAGAGACACTGCAATTTAGCTCTTTCACAGGGGTATAGAATCGAGAGGGGGAGTGCATCAACGTCAGGGTGATGGGGGATAGAAAAGTAACTCCCAGAATACCCTCAAAGAATAACACGGCCTTGTCCAAGTATCCCTAAAGGAAAGGTGCTCGGAAACAGCAGTGCCCAGAGAAGTCAAGCGGAAGCCCACAGTCTGTGACTTGCCCGAGGTCAGCCAGCAGTCAGTGACAGGAATGGAACAGGCCAAGGTCTCCCCATTCCCATAAACACACCTTCACTCTAACACTCACTGTGACACTGACATGCAGTGACACATCTCCCAACAAATATTTACAGTACATGTGTTTCAAACTATCCTTACTCACACCCACAGGTACATCAGGCTAAAAAACATGCTTATAATGCAAATGCTAAGAAGTAAAATGCAAAATGGTAAGATTTCTTGGGAAAACTGTGAAGAACTCTGTGGCACAGTTCTGAATCTCCTATTCCAGGCCAAAAGGTAAATATTTCTTGTTTGTTGGTTATGTTTAAAGAACTGAAGGCTTCACACCAGAAGTCTCACATGTTTGGTTTAGACAGGAATATTTTGATTGTGAAGAGGGAGATTTTGGTACTCTCTGTTAATTGTTTAAAAACAGGTATACTGTAAGAGTCAGTAGAGAATAAAAACAAAGAAAATGTTCTTCTCTAAACAAGCTCTCCTTTATTTTCTACTTGTTTTGTCCACTGCAAATGAGAGGATTTATAATAGATTTTTCTTTTTTTGTTTGGCAGTATCTTGATCAGAAATAGCTGCCTGGCAAATAAATTTTGTATGAAATTAAAAAACCCCACTACTTTAAGAAGCCTCCTATTTTATGTCTAAGGAAACAGACAATTTTTGCTCTTGTTTGTGGAGTAAGAATTTGAATATATTTGCTTAGACATTTTTCCTCAAAATTTATAAAATAAAAAATTATCAAAACACAAATACAGAAGAAAAAAGAGAGAAGCCCAATCCTGGAATCTCTAATCAAAGAATAACTTTTTTTTTGCGGAGTGACACTTTGGCTTCAGGGAAATAATAATTTATGTTTTGTCAATTACTGCATTTTCCCCACATTTGCTTTTTTAATGGTTGAAATTAAATTAGTCAAATTAGACATTATGTTACTCCATAAGCAACAAGGTAGAAAGCAGTCTAGCTTCAGTTACAAAATACACAACCAAATCTACTTGTTCTGCCTCATGTCATAAATATGGCCACAGGGCATTTCTAATTGGCTCTGTGTTAAAAAGAAAAAATAGTAGAAATACTGAAAAATGTGAGTCTGGAAAAATAATAATATTCATGTTCCTTCTCAATAGGACTTTCAATGAAGTAAAATCTGCAAATTTCAGCCTTTGTTGCAGTCCTGCAGCATATGAACATTTACAGCAAACTGAAAACTCTGATCCATAATACAATTATCAGAAAACCTACACTGAAATTAAAATGTTTCAAAAGCATTTTAGAGCTGGATGATGGAGTGTGTATTTCTGATAAAATGTTTAAATAGCATTGTTTTCATCAAGACTTCCCTGTCGGTGCCACACATAGGCCCAGACAATGCACCACATGAATCTGGAGAGCTGCTCTTGAGCTCTGATCCCAGCTCTGCTCCTGATAAAAGAGGCACAGCCTTAGGCAGCTCACCTGACCTGCTTCTCCTTCCTCCTTGCAAAGACTGTGGGCCAGAGAAGAGAAAGGTTGTTTCATTGTAAATGATGAAGTCACCTCCAAGCATGAGAAATATTCCCCATGCTCCCCCTGAAGCAGAGCACCATGGCTAATGAGTAATTGCATGTTCCCTTTACAAAACACCACCACCACGGTAACAGCGTAATGCAAAAAAGAGGAGTTTCCACTGGAAAATTTGCCATGAAGCAAGAAGCACTTATGAAACTTAACACCGTCTTCCAATGATTGGCAGGAATCATCTCTTCGAGAAAGACAGAAGGAGGCAATTAAATATTTGCCTCTGAAAATCTGCCTCTGAAAACTAAACCTAAATTTGCTGAAGCTCATTGCCTGGAGTTGAGGCAGGCATAAGGGTAGCTCAAGTTCTTTGTCGTGCACAGTGTAAGGGCTAAGCCTCAGAGGTAGACAGGGAAATGACTGTAATTCTTTCACTGGGAACTGCTGGACACTGAGCTCTTGAAAATGTGACTCCCTGTGCAGACCTCTGTTACCAAAAGCACTAAATCACTTCTGATTGATCCAATTTCCAGCATTTATGCACACTGCTGCATGTATGTTATATGAGCACATTTCAACACGAATATATTGCACACAGAATGTGAGAGTTTTGCCAAATATAGTACTTTCCTGCCAAAAACTCTGACCCAGCAGTGGCAGAATGAAAGAGAATAAACAAGTTACTGGAGAAAATTATTAATGTATGTGCTGCAGCTTCACTTCCAATCCAAATTCACTGATTTCTGGCAGACAGATAGTTGAAGTTTAGCTCTTTGCTCCAGAAGGCCAATGTGCAACAAGCAGTAATACTGTCACAAATGCCTAGAGATATTGCAAATACACAGTAACTTTTTTTTTGGTAATGATTACATGCGTGCCAATGCTGAAATGAGCTTTTAATTTCAGCACTGTAACTTCCCAGTTGCACTGAAAGCGTGATGTGGGGACATGTCCAAGTCACAAGGATTGCTGAGATGGTGCGCAATAAGGGATGCTACACACTTTAATTTGAAGTGCATCTACTTAAGGTGCACCCACCCTAAGAGATGGGGGTTATATTATTATTTCTGCAGTAGCTGCTTAGCAGGATCCTAGCTATAAAGCATTCCAAAGAGAGAACATTGCTGCCTGTGCAGTGCAGTAACTGTTGAAGCTAATAAAAGCTTGATCCACACAGCACCAGCCCCCAGGAATCATTACTGTGTTTCCTTTAATTCCGACTCTAGACAAGCTCTTATACAATGAAGTCCAGGGGTCCCTCTTCTGTCTCTCATTTCACAGTCAGGGAGGTCTTTTCAATCTCTTCCATGAGCAGAGTGCCAAGGAAGGGGTCAGCCATTTGCTAAAATGTTTGGTTTGGTCATCACTCCCTGCTTTATCCTTTGCGAAAAGGCTTTAGGAGAAGGAAGGGCAGTGGAATAACAACAGATTGGAAAAGGAAGCAGAGAACAAGAGAACAATCACTGAGAAATTCTATCAGGAAAGTATTTCAGAAGAGGGAACACCTGATGTGTATTACTCTTTGAAACAAGTTTTATGACCATTTTTTAAAATGGTGTTTATAGTCAAGGAGAGAAAAGAAGTCGAAGAAAAGCTGTAGACATGCCCTGAATTCCACAGTGCAGAGGCTGCAAACCTTCTCCAGTGGATGGACATGGGGCCAAACCCTGGGAACACTTGGTATCAAAGTCCTAATTAGGACAACTTGATCATTCTGCCTTGCGAGAGGTTGGAGCCTTTTCCAAGTCTGTTCTGAAAACCAAGTCTGAAAACCAAGAGGTACAACATAAAAGTAGTAAGAGTAGGGAACAGCAGTTCTGACAGATAAATGGTCCTGCCCAGTCCTGGTAAACAGATGTTATCAGTTCTAATACACATTACAGCAGGATCTTTTTAACAGCTATGAAAATCTATTTATTATCAGCCACAAAGAAACAGGCAAATATCTTCCATGTGCCCGTATTAAATTTTATTTATTGATTTTTTTTTTCATTTAAGGCTTTAGTTTTGTTTTATGGCAGCTAACAGGATATTTTTCTTTTTAAAATGAGAACCACACCAAACAGTCACACTGACCCTCAAAGACAATTTGCATACGCTATAAAAAAGCAGAAATGTTTACTATTGATTAATCATAAACTTAATATTGTAGGTTTCTGCCTAAAAACAGCTCAACATTCTGAGAGGTCAGAAAAAAACTGAAAAAAAGGGAAAGATAAATAGATAGATGCCTTTTTTCAACACTATCTCTGCCTCCCCATAACCAGTTAGGAAATACAGTGGGTATTTAAAACCAAGTGTCTGTTAGAAAGCCAAAGATTCATAATTCAGTAGAGAAGTCCAAAATGGATGACTGTTATGGGACCATGCAAGAGTATTTGATCAACTGTATCATCTCAAATAAAACTGTCCTGAAATTTTAAAAGAACATTTATCTGGTCATTAACACCTTAGGTCAAGCCCTGCAAAAGCACCAGGTTACTAAAGGGCTCATCTCATTTTGACACCAAGAAATTCTTGTAACTTGAGATATGTCCTTGGTTAATTCCTTAACAGGAACATTTCTGTGAAATGCCAGAACTGGATCTGCTGAGTTTCCTATGCTGCCTCATCTGCTCATAAGAAGCTGAAATATATTTCATAGGTAAATGGCACACCACATGGAGCCACAACATCTCACCCATGTTCTTTCACCTCTCTAACTACTCTGTTGATGTTTCTTTTACACTTTAACTGTAAGGCCTCTGGGACCAGGACCACCTTTGGCTCTCTTTGTGGAATGCTTTACTCATAGTGATCCTGAGCAATGAATCATGAATGCCCCGCTGCTAAAAATAATTAGCATTTCTGGTAACAAATGAGAGGTCTTCTATGGATTTCAGCAAAGCCTGTCTCTGCCTCTCTTCAGTCTCCCTCTGCACTTCTGTCTGGATACCTGATTGACTGATGCTCCACACAACCCTCCCCACTGGTATTTCATAGTAGAAGAAAGAAACACAGATTTTCAAACAGAATATGCAAATGAGAACAGCTTTGCCTCAGTCTGCTCAGATTTCTCAGGCCTCCTTTTTTTTTGTGGCAGCCTGTATTTGTATTTTTTTTCTGAGGAGTGTAAAGCTGCAAAACCTCATTCCAGAACTATTGTAATATAAACAAATAACGTGGCAATTGAGATAGCAATTCTGGCAACAATTGCTCCTGCCCCGTTAAGTGCAGAATTAAGCACTTTGTCCTGCAAGTGGGACAAGCTTTCAAACGGGCAGATGGCAGAGAACCAAAATTACTCTTTCCTGCTTGACAAATTGTTTGCTTATATAGGCATAAGATGTTATGTTAGAAGCTCTTTAATGGTAGTGTTGAGCAAGTGTCTGCTGTTCATCAAAGACTGAGCGAGGCTGCATTCCATACTGGGAAGAAAGCATTTGAATCTATTCTTTAGTAGAACAGATAGGAACATTTCTAGTTCTTTAAGCTGTGATTCTGAGAAAGGATTTACGCAAAAAGAAGCCTGTTGTATTATCCCGGTTTGAAAGACAGGTGTCTGCTTAAGGAGGGCAGCAGCCTCCCTTGGAATGAAAAATGCAACTCCTCTCCCTCTGATTTTATAATTTTGNTCTGTGAGTAATGCAGAAAGGCCTTGATGGGCCCATTAACAGAAAATAGTCCAGAGGGAGGAGGCAGGGAGCACCACCCCGCCTGGTCTCAGCAGCTCATGAAAATGGTAAAAGAATACTTTTTGGGGCCTATTTTACACTATAACCTATGACAGTATTCAAGAGGATCTCTCAGTAACAAACAGGTGCATTCAAACAGGCTGAATTGCACTTGCACTTTCACCTTGGGAAGGTTTTCACTCATTGTGGTTGACAATATCCAGATTCTCTGATAATTCCTTTCCATACTATTTTCAGGTAAGCTTTGTGTATAATCATAAAATGTCCTAGCAGAAACTAGCAAATCAATGAAAATACACCTCTCTTCTCCATCTAAGAGATTTTTATTTTGGCTCTTACAGACATGATGAAACTTGTAATTATTTACTGTACTTAGCCTATACGTTTCTTTAGTGAGGCAGCCAATATAACTGCTGAATTAGTATTTATATCAGTCACACATAAGAACAAGGGGATGTTTTCACAAACTGATATTTCAAATGGCCTAGAACCTGCATGTCCACTTCTAATAATCATGGGATTTCACTTTAGCAATTCAATATAACTGTAAAAGACCCTCTTTCTCTGAATTAAGCCTTATATACCTGATGAACCCTCTACAGAAGTGCTCCTGTGACTAAAATTAAGCACACACAGCATTAGAAGCTGTTTGCACATTTAGTAAATTTCTGATACATGTTTATTTTGGGATGGAATTCTAGACTGCACAGTTTAGAAGAGAGAGAAGCAGAGGATGAAAAGGCTGCTTATGTCCTCCGTTTGCTCAGCTGAATTAGTAAACATGAATTTGGTTGTATCAAACGTAGCTCACAACAGACATGCTTAATTTTTTTATAAATATTACAATAAATTCTGCTATTAAAAGTTATATTTATGTTATTATTGAAAGTAACCTCAGTGAGTATTAATTTGATTGAAGATACATGGCTATCAATTCCAATAGTCACCTTATCTGTGAGAGTTGGAGCAAGAAAATAATTTGTGTATCAGAAGTCCCATTTGTAAAGGTACTTTAAGTCTTCAGGCCACTTGTGGTTGTCTGTGTGGATGGAAAGTGACTTTAATCCCTGGTTCCCAACAGTGCTGAAAAATGCGGTCCAGTAGATCTCACTGTCACAGAGCAGCCAGTTGTGTTCGGCTGAATTCAAGTTTATAATTGAAATCTAAGCAGTTTGTTTGGGAAATGATCTCTAGAAAAGGGAGAACTTTTAAGAGTGCTTGGTAGATAACAATGTTCAGTCTATCTGATCAGAGAAAGCCACAGTCTGAAAATTTAGACTTTTAATTGTTTCCAATAGAAAAAGGCATGGGAGGCCTATGAAGAAAAACGTCTGAACTCCTCTCTGAAAATCCTACATTAACATCAGACCTGTGGGATGAGGATAGACCTCTAATCTTCACCACACCCCATGAAGATGGGGAAGTTAAGGTGCACCTGGGCTTCATTAAGTCAGTAGGAAAGGATTACAAAATATTTGTTTTTTCACGTTAAAAGGATATAAGAAAACCTCACACCAAAGGCTACTGGTGAGAAAAAACAGATCCAGAAGTGCACATGATTTCCCAGTTTTGTCAAGCCAAGAAATAACAGCGTATTTCCTGGTACAGCCCCTGAACAGCACAAGCATCAGTACGGGATCCTGTTCAAAAAGGTTGTTGGAGTCCAACAAACATGAAAGTGATGATTTCCTTCATGCCAGCATAACGGTGCATTATACACTCTCTTCAATGCAGACATCGCATAAATTCTGAGAACATCAAAACGAAATTCTCTGTGCACTGTTATGAAATGTGAGAATAACAACAGTGAAGTGTCACATTTTTGTTGTGCAGTGCTTAAGTGAATGCTTATAAAATAAACTCTAATTTGCACCATCACATGTCTGTATACGAGCTTGCCATTCTCATAAGGTTTCTTGCCCGAAGTTTGTGACAACCTCTGCCTCTGATGCCACTTTGGGCATAAATGCTTATGAATATTTTTATTAAATTGCTTTCATTGCTTCCCCCCCACATTTGCCAGAATACTTTTATGGACTCATGACTCTGTAGTAATGAAAGGTCTTAAAGTTCTGTTACATTGTTTTTAACACTTTTGCTGTCAACATAATTATTGTAGCTGCATACCTGTGCAGTATTCACTGCTGGATTAAGGAGTGCTCTGTATCCACACACTGAAACAAGTTCCTTTATCAGAAATGTGGGGGTTTTATAGATTTTTAAAGTGCAGAAAAATATCCTTCCTCCACAAATATCTCAAGTGTACTCCTTAAACAGAACAGGTTTGGAAACGAAGCAATCATAATCAGACATTTTCACCCTGAGGCAGGTACATGGAACAGATTAACTTCTCTGGCTATTTCTCTGCACTCATTGTAGGAAAACAGGTATAAAAAGGAAGCACAGCCAAATGGATCAGACATCCACATGCCCTTTTCCTACATCCGCACACCGATCAGATGAGCCTCACCTGCCACATCACTAATTCCACCTCTTTAAGGTGGAGAATGCTGCAGTGAGATGGATGTGGAGCTCAGCAAGTGCTCACGACACAGAGAGACTGAGGGGGCAGCAATCTGCAGTGTACATTTACACACTATTGCAAAACAAGCCTTGAGATTCCCAAAGTTTGACTCTAAACACCTGTCCTGGCTTAGGCAGAGGCTTTGGGACATCTACATCGCAGTGAAGTCTGAGATTATAATACTATTATTTTTTTAAGTGCTACAGGTATATGCAACTGGTCCCCAACCCTGAAGGATTTAAGATCAGATTCAGTTCTGCTGAAACTTTTTTGGAGTCTTTGCATCCATCACAACAGGATTTTAGGGGAACCAGCAAAACTATCCAAGACATTGCTTTTGTACTTTTTATGTACTAACATGCACATATAAAAAAATCCATGTCTGAAAGAGCTTTAAATGATTTAAAAATCCATGCTCTCTGCAGTCCTTCCAGTCATATGCTTCTTTACATTAGGTATTACACAGATTTCAAATTAAGACCTAGAAATAATTCAAAAGAAGGAAATTGAAAAATAAATCTGGAGAGAATGGCTTCACATCCCAAAGCAGTCTGTGTGGTCTTTGCTGTCAGAGAAGGTACTGCAGACACAAACATTTAGCCTAACACATCTCTGAATTACATGTTCCTGTGAATGCATTTAAAAAATATACATTAAAAAAAGCCACTCAGAATGATTTTCTTTTTCTCTTTCACAATAACTTTGCAAACAAAGGAAAGAAGTATTCATGACCAGTTTTATTGCTAATTGTTTAGTGTCCAGCTGTTTATCTTTATTGCCCTTTGTTTCAGATCTAGTCAACTGTGTGCTTTACAAATGAGTGGGTGGATTGGATTCAAGCAAATATTTTAATGTCTTGTCACAGGTCATTTTTGCTCTCTGTTTTTTAAATGTGCATCTATTACTTCCCACAAGAAAGTCTTCAAAGAAAGAAGAACTTCCTTATAATTAAAAAGGTTTCTTTTATTTACTCCTTATTATTTTATTCTGCATGGCAAGAACAGAAGATTTCTGTCCTCCGAATAAGCCAGTTGGAGTTGTACATTCCAGTTCATGAGGCAATTATGGCTAAGTGAAGAGGAAGTTAATAGCAATGTTATATTTGGGGTGGCTCCAAGCATGCTTTCACAGCTTTGATAGCTGACAGAGAGGGTCATTTTATGCAAGACAAAATCCATTTACCACTGAAGTTGCCTTGCCAGATTTTTCACACTGTCTTTGGTAATAAGCAAACGTATAAATGAACACCATTATTAAACAATAAGCCTTGATTAAATCCATCTATTTAGTGTCTCCATTGTCCAACAGAAAGCACACCATTCTTGTCCTGTCTTGGTGCATGTGAGCCAGTGTCTCCCCCCAGGTGGCCTTTCAGGCAGAGCAGCAGGAGGGCAGTGCTGCTCATTCCCACATGCGCCTGGATGCTGCCCAGCCAAGCGTGACGGACAGCTCTGGAGGAGTCTCGTTCCTTCAAGCCACTCTCTAAGTTTCACTAAAATAGGGTGGATTTTGAATTAGGTACATAGTGGGGTCAAAAGGATTTGTAGCTTATAATACCTGAAAAAGTTGCAAGGCAACAGTCCAAGCATTGGTTCCAGGGTCATTTTTGTTAGGATGAAATCTCTTACTGCAACGAATCATTACATATGGTTGCCTTTGCTGCTTCTACTGATCCTCTTTCCCATGCACTCATTGACCTCTCTGACTTTCTGAATAAATGTAATAGTGGGACTATTCAAAGATATCCTTGGAAACTTGCAATCTAGTGACACCAGAGGAGTATGTTTCCAAGTATTGAGACAGTTATCCCTGAGGATACCTCCTATTGCAGGCCTGGCAAATGTGGAAGCTCCTGCGGTCTTATTTTATGCTCAAAAAATTGCCAAAAAGTGAAGAAACTGGTGCCAAAAATATGCCTTAAAAATTAGAGGATGACAGAGCTATAATAAATTTTCAAGCTGGTGAAGAAACAGCTGAGATTCTGTTGGACAGTGTGATAGTTGGAATGCAGGTTGGTGGATCATGAGAAAATTTGAAAACACACCTGAAAGATTTTTTCATGTCCATCTAAATGCAGACTCTTGGTCACCAGCAGCACTAAGTTTGACACACCAGGCATGAGAATTTCCCTTATTTTCTACATAAGTCTAACTGTAGAAAAAAGTAATTTTAACTGATAAGTATACACTTGATGCAAAGCAGTTTTGAAACTTATCTAAACTTGCTCCAAACACAAGGTTTGGGGGATCAGTAGATGGAGAGGTGAAGGGAAACTGAGGCACTGAGCAGGGATGTGATTTCTCACGAAGTCACAGGGAACCAGTGGCCAACTATTTGAACTGATCAGTTATCCAGGTTATCACTTAACCAGGAACATAATCTAAACTGATTTATTGTGGAAAGTTATTTTCCAAAGTTAACATCCATGGACTTGCATGACTTTTAACACCAATGGGGCAAAAGATGTCAAACAAACTTGCAGCAAGATGTTTCAAGTTTAATAGAGTGCACTGAAAAGTGACTCAGGCTGTGATGGCTAATCTGATTTTTCAGGCAACTTCAGAAAAAAAACCCCTTACAAAGACACAGAGCATTTGTCCCGGAGTTCCTGTCCTACAAAATACCACACTTGGCTCCACACTGGAGCCAAGAATATTAAATAATTCCTATGAACATATCAAAGAGGATTGAGTTTTTGTGAAGGCGTATTTCTGTAATTTGCAACAACAGGAAGAGGATGAATCACTTTCTGACTAAAAATAAAGCTGAAGCTTTCCTAGATTTCCACTTGTAAGAAAATTGACTTGTGTGTGGGTGCAGTCTAGGATCCCTTGGACTGGTCAAGTGGCACTTATCCTTCCCAGGTGGTCACCCCTGGGCCAATACATCTGGCTTTTCAGTCCCAAAGTTACCTGTACACAAGGATGGTGTCCCCACACCGTGATGTGTGAGGGCAATCCTTATCACTGAGAAACCACTGTACAACTGGGAATCCTGAGGGTATTATTTCCATTCCGTGACTGAAGACAATGACATTCAAAATGCATCTATATACACTCAGTGCAACTCAGTTCCTGTTCCAGAGGAAAGATTACAAAAAAGTCTGCATATGGATACAGTATTCTCCTTACAGTTTAAATGGCTTTGTTTCAGAGCAGGGACAAGACATTTCTCCTGTGCAAAAATAACCTCTAGTAAATATATATCAGCTTCAGCCAGAGCCTGACCCATGTATTTATTTCTAAAGTTCACACCACCATCTTTCTTCACGTGATAGGCCATGCTTGGAATATGCTTAAATAGCTATTCAGGCTGAGTCGGATCTCCAGGCTTTACCTAATTAGAACACTTCATAAATGAAATTTAAAAAGGAGAAATTTAATTTAAAAAAAAAGGAATAAAAAAATTGATCACTGTGATGTCCATAGTACAAGAAAACATAATATTTAAAGAATATCTGGTATGATCTGTATTTTTAGTAATTTGACATATATCGTTTGGTCTAATAAACCCACTCTTAAATGGGCAAGCTATGTTTCCTCTGAAAATCAGAAAATTGAAACTACCTTGCAGAAGTTTATGAAAAATAGAAACTGTTTTGACTCTGTTTCACAAGAAAAGAATTCATTGCATGAAGCTGTCAGTCACTAACATTGAGACACTCAATTTTCCTGCAAAAAATGCACAAATGGCTTTCATTATATTTAGCTGCAGCTTTAAGAAAATTTAATCAATTTAAACTGTTTAGTCTTTTTCCCTGATGAGAATCATAAAGTCAAATTCACATTTAAACCTGTTTAAACTGAAGCTCCTGTCAGCACCTCTGTTTATATTAAATCTATCGGCATGAAATGCATTAAAATAAGAATAATGATATAATGTCTTAAGAGTATAATGTTAACATAGGTCCCAGACAGAAAAGTGGGACAGACAGGCTGAACATTGTAAATTAATTTTCAATGTGTTATATTTATATCTGTCAACTTTTCTAAATAGTTGCTCTTGTAGCTTTTACACATTCTACTTACCCGTCTGTCTCGGTTACTTAATGTCTATCCTCCACCATCAGTATTTCAGCAGAAAATTGCTACTTCCACATTTTCAGAATGGGTTGGCACAGTGGATCCAAGCTCTCCCAGTACTTTCAGAAACAACAATAACAGTTACCCAGAGTGGGAAACCTGAGATACCCCAGGCCTCAAAAAGGTCAATGCCAGTGTTCCTCCAACTCTTCAGTAGTTGTAAAATCTATAAAAACCTGAGGTAATAAAAAGGGGAAAACTGCTGGAAAAAGACTGGAATTTGTGCATAACCCATCTGATCATAAATAAACTACCCCAGAGGTCTCAAAAACTCACTCAAAACTTGGGTTTGTGTCCATATTTCATACTCCATTGAAATACCATAAGATTAAAAACCAAAATCCAGAAAACCCCAACAACTTTACCTTCCCAAACTCCTACTGGTAATGTGAGGGCCCTTTTTTGGGGCATTACAGTCACATTTTCAATTCTTGAGTCAGGGGCTCAGACTGTCTGGCGAGCTGCACACCTCTCAGATATGATGGCTCTGCCCAGTGGGTCCCAGGGTTAACACAATTTCTGTTGATGTATCTATAGCACAATGCTGCTTCTGGGCATTTGCTAAGAACTGGGTTTAGCATATCGCACTAAGCAACCAAAAGGCCTCTTTGTGCTTGAAAAATGAAGATAGAACTATGGAAATAAATTGGTCAACTGCTGCAGTCCAGACATGTCCAGCTTTCGCAGTGACTTTGCGAAAAAATGTTTTGAAAGATCAGGAACCCAGTTTTGTGTCTATATTTACAGGATCACAGCAATATTTTCTGGAATTTGTAGCCCTGCATGCTACCAAAGCTCAGTATTTTATAAAGCTTGTGATAAATGAGACTACATATGATTTAAATAGTAGAGGTTCCCTGAAATCGTGCTAAAGAAACCAAAAACCTCACTTGACATACATTTTGCTGGATTCTGATGACTCCTCTAGTCTGAAAAGGGCTTTGCATTTCTTTATGCAGAAGAAAAATTATATTGGCTGTGGGTAAAGGAGCCTCTGGAGTAGGTAATGTAAAGGAGCCACCTGTTGCCCTGGTTTTTGTTAAGCCTTCTGTTTCTAACCTTGGAGTCAGATTCTTTCACACAGTTCATGTAAATAATAGCCAGTGTTTACTTAATGGTATTTTCTGTTTTTCATTCCTTTTGTGATAAGAGAACTTTGATGAGCACCTTTCTTCTCCAGTGGGATTGAGAAGGAAGTGACATGCTCTCCAATCCCTTGTGGAGTTGGGACGTGTATAAGAATGAGATAATGTAAACAATAAAGGTCATTATTCCTTCCTTTCTGCTGAACCTGGCAGGTCTGAGAGCGTCTTTATTGTGTCTTCCCAGACACAGCCACCAATAAATCTTATTTCTGTGTCTTAATTTTGTTTTCAGGTACATTTCTGAGAGGTGCACTTTGAACTCCATATAGTAATACTCAGAATACCACGAATATTCTATGATTTAGAAAGGCTTACTTTTAAGTAACTTATCTCCCACAACATTGAAATTAAAGGAATTTTTGTCAAAGTCTTCCTAGTGTAGAAAATTGGGACAACACTTCACACTACATTTAATAATTACAAATTGGACACCAAAAGTAGGTGGGGAACTCTTGTTACGTGACCATGCTTGAGATCCCAGAAAACCTCCCATGTGAAATTGAGGTAGAGATTTTAGTTATTATATGCAGATTTTAAGTAATTTTAATTGAATCATTAACTATGAGAACAATTTCAAACTAAAAGAGAATGCTACTGGGTTTAGAAAATATCAATATAGGCCTTTGCAAGGTTTTCTAACTGAAAAGCAAACCTGCTTGAAATGAAAAATATGTTCCATATTGATGGGTTTTTTTTAATATTAAAAAAAAAGTGAAATAATTTGACCAGCCCTGCATGTTAAAATTATTTTCATAAAATCTCTGGAAGCCTGCGAATTTACAATTTATTATTTCAGACAGACGTGTGTGTAGGCAGACACATGTGACTGCTGGTGTGTACATGCCAATTTTGGTCTGAACATGGAAATTCACTCAGATTTCAAACACATGAACCTCTCCATGAACTAAAACCAGTATTAACTGTTATTTTCTGGACACACAGTGTTCATTATCAGTACACCTGGGAAGGTACATAGCTAGTAATGAAGATTATAATACCTGTCATATAAGATAAATTGTGCTTGAAGCGAAACTCCCCTGGCTTTGCTTTATGTTAAAATGCCTCCCATAAACTTCTAACTGAAAATCAAAAGTTAGATCTCTGAGGCCACATAAAATAAGAGTGGTCAAAGAATCAGCCTCAGAGAACTTTAGCGTTGATGTTAAAGTGATGTATTTACGTCTCTAAGCTTTTATGTTTGTTTACAAATTACTCACTATGATTGGAGCTAACAAAAATTTCATTTTGCATTCTTTAGATACCTTCTGTTAACAAATTAAGTAGAAGTGAAGGCCAAGTAAATTACACATTTGAATAACATTAAAATGCAGCAAACTTAAATTCACCGATAACTGCAAAAGGCATTATTACTCCTATATTATGTCAGTAACTCCACAGCTATTGAATCAGCCATCACACACTCACTTGATTGACAGTATTATCACTCTGGTGATTTTCTATGCTACACATTCTATAATTTTGCCTTTATATTAGGAACTGGATTTGTCTTGTAGCCCCTGCTACTTCCACTTTTCTATTGACAACACATTCTCTGGAAAATTCCCGTTTTCTTACACAGACTGCCAATCTGACCACTAATGTGCTTAAATTTTTTTCCCTGGCCTTCAAGTAACAATTTTTTATGCATATTAAATTCCCTTCTCAAGGGGACCAGATGTGATTCTTCAGTCAGCTACTCTTGAAACACAGAACACCACCTCTTCCATGTCCCTTCCCATTTTACTCTCTCCTTAGTCACTGCGAATCTTGAATTATTCTCCCACACCCTTCAGCGTCCATCACCTTAGTGGACTGGGCTATCAACCAGCATATAAACCAGTGTAGCTCTGTGGAAGTCACTAGAACAGGAGTGATTTTAGCAATGTCCCCACGTTTATAGTTCAGTGTACATGGCACTTTATCCCAGCAAAACTACAGTGGAAAGAGAGAGAGAGAGACAGAGAGAGATGAAGCAGAACCTTATAATATTGATTATTGTGACACAGCCACAATAATCAGTACTCTGCCACAGCTTGTGAAGTGATTTCACAAACTTGCAAAATGTCAGCAAGTTCAGTGAAGGTTTAAAAGACAGTAAAAAGGTCAAATATTGAGGAAGCTGTTTTTTCCTTTTGAACCTACTGCTTATTTCCAAAAGAAGTAAATACTGCACACACTACTAACTCAAACAGCACATCCTCCACATTTGGTCACAGCATTTGCAGTACAGTTCTCAAGTCTGTTTTGTTCTCCCTTGCCTCCAATAAACAGAAAGGGAAAAAAGATAGTAAAGCAGTTAAGCCTTCTGGAAGAGACAAGGAGGCGAGTCCATGCCACATCAGTGGATCAACATTCCCAAGAGGAAAGTTGTGTCCCTTTTTCCTACATTATCAGTTGCTAACTCATCCCTTTTAGATTCACATAGGACTTTGGTCCAGGTTTTATGCTGTGAATCTGACCTGCCCCAACTGCAATTTAGTTATCTCTATTCAGATTTTTTTTTCCTTCTTTTTTTTCAATACTGTCTAATCTTCATTGTTTGCATTTTAATTGCTTGGCAGTGCCAAGTTGTTTTGGTTCAGTCAAACCATGGAGGTGACGTTTATCACAACTGTTACACTGAGAACCAGCTCAGTTCTCACCAAAAAGAACTGTTATTCCCATCACTGACTTTTTGTTCTGAAAACAAGGCTACTGATTTGGCTGAAGGAAACAAAACAGCCTTTCCCACTGAGATAGCTACAAGACTCATCTCAACAGTGAAACAGAGGGGAGGTGCCACAGAACCAAGGATATTGTAGTTTCTGGAGGACCATTTACTGATAGGTTAAATCACAGTGAAAGAAAGATGCTTCATTTTTCAAGCATTCCTTGTGGATAAGAAATTCAAAGTAATTTTCATTCATGTGTTGGCCAGACTAAGCAAGGATGAGAGGGATACTGGTATTTTTGAGAAGGCAAAATAAATCAGTTGTCTGATTACCCTGTATTACCTGTCCTGGGTCAATGAGCCTGTGAGCCACCAGCAGTTTGTCTTGCTTCTTAGACAGCACATTCAGGCCCACAGCAGAATCAAAGTCACCACAGCTAACGAATCAAATATCTGGATTGCTTCAATAAATGTTGAAGAGTTTACTTCCGTTTCCTCTTACCTTAAAAAAAGGGGAAGTACATCAACTATATGCTGATCCTTATGGGTGCCTTCCCACCTGAGGTGTGCTAAGATTTGATATGTGAAGAGCTGGAGTAGGATTTGCTCAGGATCAGCCGTGTTCTGCCCGAAGGTAGAACTTTGCTGGTTTTGTTGATAAGTGCACAGCTGACTAGTGCACTGAGAACTGAGAAATTTTGAAATGACAGGACTCCTTGATTAACGTAATGATATGCAAAGATTGTGTATCCATCTCTGAAAAGAACAGGGCCTTCTGCTGAGCAGCAGTGAACAATAGTTTAAAGCCAGCAGCTAAGGAACATCAGAAGAAACAATGTTGGAGGGGGATTAAAGGGAGGTAGCATGTAATTATCCCAGTTGGAACTCAGCCTAGAGCTGCATTTCAAACTGCTTTTCCTTTTTCAATAATAATTACTAAGAAAACCCTCAACCAACACTGTCAAAACAGATGTCAATATTCCATTCAAAATATGTAGAGCTTTTCATTATTAAATGGGAACAACTGAGAACATCAGAAGTTACAGATTTTACATATCTCTTGTCTGTCAGTTTGGCAGCTGCAAGAAATAAAGGTAGCGCTCCAGATCCAGCTGGTTAGACGGAAGAAGTTAAAGTCAGCTGTGGATGCAACAGTAATTTTAAAAATTTGAATAATGTGTGTTTATTCCTAAACACAGCTCTTTGGCACCACTCAAGGCCTGGCTGTGCCCTTTGTAACAACTGAGGGAGCAGTGACTGTGTCATGGAGCAAACTGCCGGAGTTGAAAGAGGAGGAGGACTTTTCACCACTGTCACTGACAATGTTGTGCTTGACTGGACCACCGCTATAGACTTTGAAATCCCTGATTGTGCTGAAAAGTAAAGAGATGGTAGGTTAAAAGTGAGATGCTAAGTCTCTTTCAGCTTGAGAGTCAATGGCCATGCATACCACACTACAAACAGGAGGACTTTTCCGAGAAGTTAGTGTCCTCTAAAAGTTTAATAGGAACACTACAAAAGGTTTTTCATGTTCCTTTCAAGTAAAACAGCAGTTCTGATAGCATCTACTCCTATTGAACTTTTTATTCATTCCAAACTTTCTTTTGTTCTGCAGGGTTGGGTTTTTTTTTCTTGGCAAACACAGGGAATTTATTTGGGTACAGCAGTACATCTTGACCAAGTATTTTGCAGTTAAAGTATTTTTCTCTTTGTTGGATGGAATAAAAAACCCTGCTGTGGCATTTTGCTATCCCAAAATTATTTCTACCATCTTGAAAGTTCTTCTATGCCAGGATAGTAAATAAACATAATGGATTTAGGGCATAGAAGGGGAGATGTTTTGTTTTCTTTTTTTTTTTTTTTTGAAAAAGCAATGAGGTAAACATTAGTCACAGCAAGTAGGAAGCAAAATTTATCATAAACACCACCAGTGTCTATGTGTCTAAAATAATTGGTGCTTTTATACTTACAAGTAATCATATGAATAGACCATTTCTGACCCACCTACCAGTGGGCTTACACATAGCTATTTCTAAAGGGATAGTTCAAAAGTTAGGCCAAATTTGCACTAGTGGAAATTTCTTGTCATCGACAGAGCTTGCCCCAATACAAATTTGGCTTTAGAATTTTGAGTTTTTCCAGAATCAGTTTTCCAAACAGAACTAAATGAAAGAGCTGGATGCACAGTGAACCCTTGGAAAGCTGTCTTGATTACTAAAAGCTGAAACCAGAGAAACAGCCTTTAGAATTAATGTAATACTGATCCAAAGGCAATTAATTCTAACTTTGGATGAATGAGGACTAAATTTGCCAGACTTTAAAAGCTTGCCTTTTCCCATCCTGCCTGCTTTCTTCTATGTAACTGACACCACATAATTTGTCTCACACGAAAGCCTGGATGGATATTATTGCACATTAGAGGAAGTTTTATAGTTTTCTATCTATGACAGAAAAGAGAACAGATCTTCTTTGGCCTCCTCTGAATGAAATATGGCTGTTTTCAACTGCTGGATTCTGAATTTCATAACTCAAGAAGTCTCTAGCTCATTTTAGTGCTCAAACTTCTTGTCCACGATGAATGGATTTTTAAACCTCAAACTTCCTTCCTACATCATTAGAAAGTTCCTTTAAAATTACCAGGTGACCCAAGTATGAGTTCTGCATGAAAAAGAAGGAGCTGCCTTGCTAAAAGGAGCAGCAGGAGCAGCTCCTGTGGGGAGCTGAGGGCAATAATGCAGCTCCCCAGTCCCACGTGCCTGAGCACAACCAATCTGGCAGTGCCAGCAGCAGCCTCAACAACATCTCCAGATCTCCAGGAAAGATCCTGGGGACAGGCAGAGCTGAGGTTTAGGCAGGAACACAAGTCAGCCATGACGATCAGGCCTGGCACTGGTACCCAGGGTCAGCCACAGCCCACGGAATTCTGGGCAGGACAAAACCACGAGGCAGGGCTGAGGTCAGGCCAGGAAATCGGTCCATGGGCAGAGGCTGGATCAGTGGGATGCATGGCTGGACACCCACAGGCAAGGCAGGGATGCACGGGCAGTCCTACAGCACAAGGCACAAAGGGAAGGCTCCGGGTTCAGCTGGAATGTGTGTCCTGGGCTCCTGGGGGAGTTGGGTGCTGGGGCTGGAGGCCCCAGGGAGGCTGCTCAGGGCCATTCAGCCTCTCAGTGCCCTCGGGGCCCTGGCAGGATCAAAGGCTCACCACTAAGGGAAGCTGGGACTAAGGTATTTGGAAAGAGAACAACTACATGTGATCCAGAAAAATAGTCAGTTCATTCTTGAAGCTAAATATGGGCTTTAAAGCAATCCTAACTAGATTTCAATGAGGAGGTACATTCTAGTTGCCTAAGCATAAGCTTCATTTTATAGAAAAGAAAGTAATGATTAAATTGCTGTAATTTCCCTCATCTCTGTTCCAAAAGCAAGGTTAGCTTTACACATCAAGGTACTTTCTTCTAGAATGTAGAAATGTCCCTATTAACCTTGTCTTTACCCTGTTCTGGAAAAAGGGAAAAATTCTTTTTAAATATTTGATAAGCAATTTTAACGAATCACCAAGCAGCATTACCCACAGGCATGTCAATGAGTATATTTGTAAGCATTGTTAAAGTGCTCCAAGTATATCTGAACACTTCCTAAATTTTTATCTGATGACTAAAAAAAGAACAATCAATAACCACTTCCTTCTGCTGCCAGATCAAAACACTTAGCAAGCCTTAGCTCCTTTTAGTTCAATTCTAAGCCAGTACAATTCAGTTGTTCTGGCAAATCTTAATTTGCTAGCTTGTAGCCTTGCAATTTTCAAGATCAGGAACAGCTGGAGGCCAGGCAGATCCCCGTTTTTGAAACATGGGCACAATTCCTTTCTCTTATCAGTTTGCAAATGCATCATGCAAATGAGATAGCGAAAATCAAAATATAGGATGAGTGGGAGCTTGATTGACTTTTTTTCATTTAACTGCTGCTTTTTTTCCACTCAGTGAGAATAGAATTCAACTGATATTAAAGTGAAAAATTGTGTGTGAAAGAATATTGTAGACCAGGTTAGTGACTCTACTCAGTGATACTATTTTTATATTGTACTTAATCACTTCTGAAAAAATACACCTGCTTTCTTCTTACTCATGTGACTATCAATATTAGGAGTTACAACAGGTAAAATTCTAAAATTTCTGTATCTGAAGACCATAAAGACATGATCCTGAAGAGTTTTCACTCTAGTACTGTTTTATATGCTGACACTGGGCTGGCATCAAGCTTGTTCTCACTGAAATCTGTAGCAGACAATCTTTAAAAGTCCACCTGGGATGCACGATACTTATATTGTATCCAGACTAAAAGTGTGAATGTCAGTTATTTAACTTCATCACAGTGTAAGGTCTTCCTTGTTTAATCCCTTTTACTAACTGCTAAATTAAATAAAATTAAAAATAATGAAAATAGAAATCTTGATAGAGTAATACTGACAAATCCTGTTACTAAATACTTAAGTACTTAAGGAACTTAAGGGAATGTTATAGGGAGTAAATATTAGGCAGGATTTCACTCTTCTCAGTTATCTGCTAAGGACTCTTCTCAGTACATTTGGTTCTCCAGTTGGCTCCTCTGCAGCCACAGAGATAGCAGTTAATTGCTTCACTTGATTAGAATTCACAGCTGCATCTGCAGCAAGAAGAGTCCTTCTGAAATTAACTGACCTATCAATCAACAGAATAATTTGCTAGAGTGAAAAGCAACTAGTCAGCTGTGCACTTATCAACAAAACCAGCAAAGTTTCTCTGGGAAAACTCCTAATGTTTGATAAAACAATCATATGCTTCTCTCCAGCCTTAAACATCAATATAAATCATTGCCTTCTGCACTCTAACTGTTCTCAACGTTTTTGCCAGCTTTCTTTTCTGTGTGCTACTGTGTTTACAGAGGAAATCTTTACAGGTTTCTCTAATGTATTTTAACATGCAGCATCAGTCACATGCAAGGCATACAGGGCCTCATGAAACTTTCTGATTCCATTTCTGAGTGACCTGCTCCATAGAACTTTATCCATGCTGATGTTCTCTTTGGAAATTTGGCAAACCTGAAGTTAACAAAGACTTTGCTACATGTCTTACAGTTAACTACTAATAAAGTTCAGATTCCAAAGAAAGCAAGCATAAAAAATTACAGGCTCTGAGTATTTTGGAAGAAAAAGTTACATGAAACAACTTACTGCACTAATTGTTTTAGCCATTACAGCCCATGGCATACTTTGAGATTTTGGTATCTCCTGCCAGGCAGCACATGTGGTCATTGAGGCCAAAGTTATTTTTTAGGAGCAAACTCAAGCTTTTTGCTGCTCTAGGAAGCCTTAGATCTAACTACGTAGGCTATGGTAACTCCTTCAGTTCAAATCACAGCCTTCAAGTGATGTTCATCGGTTTTTGCCTAGTTTCTATTTGTTAATTCTGAACTAAGCTTGTTGATGCTTAATTATGGTCACTGACAGGCTCTTCTCCCCCCTCAACCTGTGCACAGAAAAAATGAGTAAAACTCTTTTCTATAGAAAACTAGGCACTCATTACCTCTTACATAACTTTCTGACCTTGGTGCCATAAGAGCAAATGCAATAACATAAGAGCAAATGCATGCACAGAATCCATGCTGAAATCTCTTCCCTCACATCCCACAGTCTCACATTTAGAGCTTTACTATCAATTTAAACCTTAAACTGATATTATTCAAATACCTATAAGTATTAAACTGCTAGATTTATTAGTAAAATAGCAAATACTTACAATGCTTTTGTCTAGTTTTATTTGATGACTCAGTGGGATTACTAATGTTTTCTATTTATGGACTGTGAAGGTATCCAGGACTTAGCACAAGAAAAAATGCTGATATTCAACCATCTTAAAACAACTGAATTGTGCCATTCAATAATATGTCAATAATTTCTCCATGTCTAACTGCATATATATTAGGCATGAGTCCAAGCTTTTGCAGCAGAGCAGGAGTTTGTCCAACACGATGTAGTGATTTTCTGGTGTCTAGTAGGTGTCTATCAAGTGGACATATGAAATCCCTGCAACAGAGACAGAATTTTCCCTATATCCCCTAAGTCTCAGGAGCTGCAGGTTCAGCCACGACTTACTCAGCAGGAACATTATTGCCCTTCGAACTTCGGGAAGGAGAGGCATTTTATTAACTGCAATTAGAAGAGAGTTAAGCCAGAGATGAGCACATTATAAACCTCCCAAGTGTCTTTATGTAAATAACTTAAGCATTTTTATGTCCCAGTCATATTTTACACATTACTTCTTGGAGCTACAAAGCACTTCCTGCCACACAAATTAATGCATACAATGCCATGGTGAGTGTGCTTCTTATAAGTCATGACTGTCAATTAAGAATGAAAGATTAGTCATCAGATTAATTTGTTATAGCAATTACAATTTTTAGTGTGTTAGAAGCCATTGTCTACAGCAGTGACCTCCTTCAGGGACTTCATGACGGAATTTAGAGTTCACAAAATAGACACTGCTAGAGCACTGAAATACTCAAGTGCTTGTGCTTCAAGGAAATAGGAAAATGGAAATGTTATTTCCTTTTTTAGTGAAAGATTAACACCATATTTCCAGCAGCTGAGAAGTGAGGCATCCTACAGGCAAATTTCAGTATTATCAGCTCATTCCAAGACACAGCAGTAAAACTGGACTACATTAAATGGGTTTAAGGTGGAGAGCAAGGTCAGCCTCATAGTTAAGACTATCAAGAAGCAGAACCAATCCAAGGGAAAATCTCAGCTCAGTCTATTTTTTACCAATATTTGTATGTTTCAAAAAACTCCATTAATTCTTTTGAAGAAAGTAATTGGGTGATGTTATGAAATACAAAGGCATTTTAAATTTTAGTTTTCTAAATTGCCTTCTGATCTGTCTTCCCTGCCACAGGGCAAAAGGTTTTGATGTTACTATTCTCAGAAATATTTCTGTATTCCAGTTAAAGCAGACTTGGAATAACTAGGTTCAAGGCAGACATTATAATTAGAAAGCTGCATATGCACAAATCTAATATTTTAGGACTGAAAATACACATCTCAATGTGCTCAAAATGTATTTTCAGAGGTAAGAGAACCAAAAGAAATAAATGTGCTCTTTACAGGGCAACTGTAGCAACAGTAAACTGATTTTAATGTTACTGCAAACTGTGTGTGCTGTATGGTTCAACATTCCCTCTAAAGTTAGAAGTATTTCCAAGAAGCTACCTGATAGAGGGAAACACTGCAGCAGCTCTGAGCTAACAGGACAGGAATGACTTCAGAAAACATGCTGTGCTATGAATTCATTATGATCAGACAGCCCACCAGGCTCTTTACGTGCTTTGCTGCACTACTGATATAAATTTTACTCCTTGGTATTTTTTAGAATCAGGAATTTTAACTAAAATCAATTAAAAAATACAGCATTGAATAAAACACTGTGATTGCTGCCTATAGCTCTGTCTAGATGTTCATCAGGTTAAAAGCAGCTGTTTGGGGTTTTAACTCATGGATTTGATTTGCACTCATTTTATCCTCTGTTTCTTCACTAATTAAAGTTTTAGGAATGCTTTTTGGGAACTCTGATCCAGCATCTCTGAGTGCAGTGCAAGTAAGCTTCCTGTATGGGTACTGACCCATAACTGTGAACAGATGTGCTGCTTTGAGACAGACAGAGGTTACAGATGTTCTGCTGCCAGAAAAGAAATGCTGTTATTTCGACGAAGCAAGAGGAATTCAGAGCACCTTGACCCATCCAAGGAACACCTTACCCTTTGCTTTACTGTTCTGCCAGGTTTTTCTTCTTTTCATATAATGTCACTGATGAAGCTTTACTGTGTGGGAGACAAGGCTATTGCTGTTTATCAAGCCCTTTGAAATGTCCAAATGCATTGCCAGAACTGGGAAGCACAAGTTTTATTGAACTGACTCTGCAGTGAACTCTCTACACCAAGGTATTTTTACTTCCCCCCTCTCCAGCCCCCCAGTTGGTTTTCTACTAAAGCAGCAGCTGACTCAGCAGATACGCCCTGCTCTTTTCATTATCATTTTAAGAAGCTTAGAGGATGGGGATGCTGTATAAAGCAGCCTTTTCAGTAAAGGAGAGTGGTGGTTTCAGGGGAAAGAATGTCTTAAAAAATTACTTTTTAGTAGCTTTGATTTGCATTGCTTCTGATCTAGTTCCTCCTTCACACTGAGGAGACAACAATGACAGCACAGAGGGGCAGAAGGAGGATTAAGGGATGACCCTTTCTGTTACTCACAGCTAGCATTCCCATGGATATTCCTCGTGAATACTGATTTTTAAGCCTACAAAAATTCTGAACTCAGTTCTAGACCAAGAAGGTTTTGGGAAGATTTTTAAGACGAGGTTAGTCTGTGAGAAACAACAAACCTTGCCAAGAGAAAACATCCATTGGAATGAAACTAAAAATGCTTTTTGTGGTTCCAAAGCATCAAGGCAAGCACCACAGCATTTCTTTTAAAGCTGAAAATTAGAAATAAAAAAAAAGCGCCACAACTTTTTTTCTTACCTATTTCAAATATGTGTAAGGGCTTCTGCTTCTATGTCTGTGAAGATTAGAAAGAGCTTAAGCTAAAAAGTTCTGCAAGAAAATTAATCTTCTGTTGTCTGTCTAAAATATTTTGGGATACATCTGGTAACCAAGGCAGTTCTACTCCATTTTTATTACTGTCAAGTTCTACATTTATCTTTGCTCACTTTCTGAGAAAACAATTAAACTATGTTTACAAAGTGGCACAAAACCAGATTATTCTAGAAGGAGAGTGATTTCCTTTCCAGAGAATACTGCACAATTGATTATCAGCCTGCATTAAAGCACTGAATACAGGTGGTTTAATGATAAATCCTTATAAAATCATGTAAATGCTATGGTTAAAAATTGAACTTTAAAAATAATTATTAGAAAAAATAAATAAAAATGATCAGTAACTAAAGCACGTTAGTACATGTTAGCATTTAATTGAGTGAAATACTCATTTGAGGAAAAGCAATCCTGCTCACCAGCTTTGGATGATTGCTTTACAGAGGTTGCAGAACAGTATGGATTATCTGGGTGGAAAATATCTCTGCAAGTCCATGCCATTAAGAACATGAGGAATCTCAAACTGCAAGTGCTGGCATATGAGCAACTTCACAAACCAGTAAGCTCAAGCAAGAGGTAGGCTATCAAGCTTTCTGATAAAGCCCTACAGCTGCACCACCTCAACTCCTGTCTCCCTTGCTGCCACCACTACACTGTATCCATCAGCTCAGAGATGGCATCCACCTGCAGCCAACAGGAGCCTCACCTTGGGAACTGGTGTTCTTCCCTAAGAGTTCTGCACACAGGGAAAGTGTGCTCCGACAAAGCGGAATGCATTTAATGGAGGTGGCTCTGCAGACCCCTGCTTCATTTGTAAAGCTCTGTAAATTTGGTCACACAGCTCCTCGGGTGAACACTTCATTCAACTTATGAATAGGTTCGTGTTTACTGAGGAAACTTGTTATAGACCAGCTCCATCTTGCCTGGCAGAACTGGATTTGTAAATCAGGAGGGTATTAAAATAAGGGTCTATCCTTATCCTTGAAATAGACACTGAATGCACACAAACAGGAATTAGAAGGAAAAAAAGAGCCATTTTAGCCAGTTAATTGAGAATGGCTGTTGTTGTTTGTGGTGACCTGGTGGTGTGGTACTTCTACAGACAACTGTAATAAGAATTAAAGGTGTATGTTCTTCAGCACTCAAAACTGAAATCCTGTGCCTGTGCTAAATGTCACTGATTAAATTTTTATTGTTTTAATTGATACTATTTTATGATATGCATTATTAATGATTTATGCATATGCCTCAATATCTCCATGCGAGAATAAGATCTGAGTTTTTCTCAAATTTGCAAAGTTCATATACCTACATGATGATTATATTTTTATCTTTAATCCTGAAAAGCATCACAGTCAAGTTTCATTTGGGAAATTTAATTGAATTTTTAAAATTTGTTTGCATCTCAGATCAACGTAGAAAGAAACAACAGAAACCAATGACTGTAATGAGACGAAGAAAGAAACTATGGCTGCAGAACTCTCCAGATGCACCCAGCTGTTATTAGGGATATTCTAATCCTGCAATCAGTCCTTAGTCTCATAGAACTAAACAGCTTTCTGACTGCAGAACTATGAAGTTTGTTGATTATGTCTTTGAACTCAGATAGTCCAAGTTCATAACAGCTGTTTTTCACAAAGAAATCAGGCTTACTAAAAACAGCAGCATAAAGAGACCTGATGGTTTCTGGTAAAACCCTGCTGCATATAGCCTCATTAACCAGGCAGAACCATTGTAAGCAACCAGATTAAATAAAGTGTACTTTATAGGAAAGATAGAATATTCTAACTGAAGCTGGTTTATATTCTCTTCAACTTGTCTTAATTGCAATCAAAATAATGACATAAATTGCTAATCACATCACTTTGGATTTATAAAGCATTACAGAAGTAAGAACAACTCTGCAGCTACAGAGACATGTAAGTATTTCTGAACTACAGAGATAAAAAGGAGGCTAAAGACAACTATCAAATGAGCAGTTCATGGAGCAGTTCAGCTCTGTGCTGTCTGTGAAAGTCCTCTGTGTCTGTGAAATTTATTTATCCCTTTAAGGGGACCTGTGACCAATGTGTTACCCTGTGTTATTCCTAAGTACCCGACAGGGTCTGATCAGAAGCTGGCACTAACATGTGAAGCAATGTACCAGTGCAGTATGAGGAAGAGTAGTGCTTTGCTCATTATGGGTAAGGAGTGAAGCCATGAGTCTCAGAATTGACTGTTATGGGTGGGAAAAATTGGTTGGTGTCATCTAACTCTCCAACCTTGAAAAAGCCACGCCCTCAGTCGTATATAGACTCAGCTTGTAAATACATTTCCATATTCCATGTCTAAGCTAAACACAAAGTGCTATGAGACTATAAGTGTTTGTCATGTACATTAATGTATAATTCATTAATATTCTGCTTCTGTTAATTTTGCTTTTTAATTCATGATGATATCCTATGAATATGGTAATATAGCAGCTATTCCATTCCTTGAATATAATTACTTGATTTAGAAAAATGAATGATAGTCTGGGTGTAGGTAAAGTTCAGGAGCTCAGTGCAAGCACAGAGCTCTGCTAGCTTGGCAGCCCAGGCTTGCTGGAGCACTGGGCATCAGCAGCTGGGAGACAAACGCCTGCTGTAATTCCAAGAGCTGTTACTGGCAAGATTGGCCCTGCACTCCAAGGACTGATTTGTGCCATGTACAGAGGGCATCCTTCAGTATCTGAACTGGACCAACTCCTCCCATGTACACAGAGCTTGTTTTGGGGACTATCCAATACTTTTCTGGGGCTACTATTTTATACGTAGTATATGTAGACTATTCCATATATAAGATAGTAAAAATGGTTATAAATCAAGGTGAGAGATGAAGGAAAGTAACCAGAAGTGGTAAGGGAAGCATGTTTCTAAGTACACAGTTTTTGAGTCAGTTAGCAGATATCGCATTATCATATCCCTCACCCAACTACACCCAGGACTGAGGCTGGAAGCTCCTCATCAGAACCACACACACACAGTTATAAACTCTACCTCTTTTCAGGACTGACTTCCTAGATACCTTGGTAAGAGGAACTGAAAGGCTTAGGTGGTTACTTCCACGCCCTTTAGGATTTAGACTGGTAGCTCATGTAGACTGGCATCGCCAGCTCAGAAAATGTGGAAAAATGTTTCAGAGACTGGGTGCCAGTTCACACAAACATTAAGTCCACTGTGAGCTGTTAGCCTCCTTTATGCTACATGAATATTGAATACTGAGATCAGTTGAAAGCTCTGTTTAGGAGATGACAGGTAGGATATCTACAGATTTCTCTTTTTTAAAATGAAAAATTAATTAAGAACTACAGCATATTCTTTCTCAAAAGCATAATCAGACTGAAGATTTACCTTTTGAGTGGTAACTCTCTTAATGCTTTGTTACAGTCTAATAATTTGATAACCACTTGGGTTAAGACCCTTCCACTTCATACGGATTTTGGCTGAAGTTCAATATCCGGATCTGTGCAGTGTCGCTCTCATATTCATTAAAGGTCTGTGAGGGAGGCACCATCCCCCTCACCATCATCCTCCAAATCTTCATCTTCATTATCCTGCCTTGTAGTGGGCTCAAGTGAGCAGTGTCATTCCTTAATTTGACATTTTCTGTTTTATTTTGCAGGGCAGTATGTTCAGAATCACTACAGATGTTGCCACCAGTGGTGGCACCCACTCCAAAGAGTAACTCTTCCCACAACAAAAAGTAACCAGTCTTAAATTAGAACAATTGTAATACAGCTGACTGTCCATTATTCACTGAAATGTGAACCAGGACAGTAAAGGGAAAAACATGGTTGAAACATTCACCAGACTGCATGGTGCCCAGAGAGCTGCGTGGAGCCAGGCAAGACCCACCATGATAACAGTGAGTTGGAGGTAACTAATCCCTGCAGAGGAAAGACTTTCTGCACATCAGTGCTCACTGCTCTTAGTTGTAGAAGGAATCAGGGGCTGTGGCAAAGCACCAGCCCTCTTGTGGACCTATGTCTGCCCCATGAAAAAAGCTTCCTGTGCCCCAGAATGTTGGGGAGAGTGCACAAATGGCTGGGCAGCTCTCCTGGGGTGTCCCTCAGGCTCAGCACTGGTTTGGTTACACTCAGAGCAGCTCTGTGCAGACTCGTGCATTGGTTTCTGTTCTGGACTGGAAGTTATGCTTTATTTTTAAACATCTATAAAGCACAAACCTTCAGCTACCAGCTGATGAAATTGCCCACCGAAGTCTACAAAGGTTTTGCATTCAAAACAATTACACATTTAATAAGTGATCTGAATGTCATCCTATAAATTAAGAGGGTGTTCAACAAAGCTCATTTGTTCCCATGTTTCTGGTCAGTTATTTAGCTACAGTTTTGCAACAGGAAGATAGAATGAAATTCCATAGCTGCACTGCATTAGAAATGCTGTCAAGACTGGCTGAAGATTACCAATTCTGCTTCAGTTGGAATTTGTATAAGTAACGTTATCTAAAGAAAAACCATATGAGGGCAAATTGAGAAGCACAGAATGAAAACTATTAAAGTTTAACCTAGCGGCAAAGTATCTAAGAAAAAAAAAAAAAAAAGATGAGACATTCAGCAATCCATGTGAGTACGTGAACATCTAAGATACCCAATGAGCAAACCAAATTCTTCCAATTTCTCTTTATCAAGCCTTAGTAAAAGTCATAATATCTTCAGAGCATCTCATTCAATTATAGATCCACAGTGAGTTACTTTCCCTTGATAATGCTGCATCTATTAATTTATAATTCATTAAAGAGGACTGATGCTTGAGAACAACAGAATGTGCTAATTTTCCAGAGTACAAAGTGGCATATGCAACAAGGAAAATTACTCATTCAAATAACTCTATCAAAATGTGTTATCTTAGCACAGGCAATTATTATTTGATATATACTAAACCTGCTTCTATGAATGCTATTTTAGATTAGAAGTATGAGCAGTTTAGTTTGAAGAGAGTCTCAGACAATAAATTATCTTTACCTGCAAATACTCACTTTTATTGAGTTTTGCTTGCTTAAGTGCTGGACAGTATTGGTACTCAGCATTAACACTGCTCACTGTACAACACTCATACATGTTCCATAGAACACAACAAAAAAAGACACATAGGGATGAGCAGTCACAGCCTAACATATGGCAGCAACTCGAGCAGTGAACTGAAGCAACAGTAAACCAGAAAAGGAAAGATAATATTGGACAATGCTTTCCTCAGCTAAGAAATTATGGGCCTTGTAGTTACAGCACAAGTGGAGGAGACAGGAAATCTGGGATTTATTCTGGGATCTGTCACAGATTTCCTGCATGGTTTTAAGAAAGTCCTGTGGGGTTAATTTCAGCCATGGGGCTTTCGTTCCTTTGAGAGCAGCTTGTACCCATATCTCAACCCTCCTTTACAGTGTGAGCTAATGAACACAAAAGGAGGGTGCTACTGGTGCACCTTTGTACTTAAGAAACAGCAGAGTCAGATCTAATGCGGGTAAAACAGTATGATCAAAAGCAGCCTGGGCAATAATAGTCCAAACACCAAGGCAGGCAACCTCCCCAGGAGCTGGCAGGGAGGGAATAAAAAGAATAGGCACTCCAGCCATTGAGAGGGCAGTTGTTACATTGGTGGAAGCAGGAAACAGAAATTTATCTCCACTGGAAGCCAAGACTTCATTTCTCTACTTTCTTCCAAGTTTAAAAAATAAAGGGGGACATACAGGGCTTGTAATTTCTTGAACTACACCTCCTTTTCAGTTTTCACACACAGTACATTCTCCTCATGAAATCCAGCTTCCAGTGGTAGGAAACCAAGACACTCATGCCTCTAAAAGACACCTTCACATACTCAATTAAGTTAGCCCAGAGTTTTCAGTTACAGAAAGTAGCATGATCATTTCAACAGGTCAGTTTTATTTCTCAGGCCTGCATAGCTTAATGTCTCAAATTTGAGCAAAACAGAATAAATCCCACTTGTTCCTGTTGGGAGCTCATACCCTTTTGGGTTCTTTTGGCTGGAGAGATGGTTCCTCTCATTCTGTGAGGACTACCCCAAAATTAAGATAATTAATCCACAATAAACCATTTTATGTTTTAGGTTACTTACCTGATGCTCTCAGATGGTCCATTTTTATCCCCTGTGTTCTGAGCTATTTTGTTTCTACTCAATGTTGCTACCTGCAAGGGAAATAAAACCTCCAGAACACGGCTCAATGATGCTTAAGTTCAGTTAACAACAATCTGGAACAAGGCATTAACCAATTGAATTTCCTACCCTCTAGCCAATAGGGTTATTAAATCACAGCAGGTGTTTCTACTTGCTTCATGATGTTAATAGATGCTTGGATGCCAACAGAGTTTGTAATGCATTTGCAACTTTTGGTTATTTATGGATTGTAGTCTAGAAAAGCCTTATTTTGAATTTAATCTGTGTGAAGAATTTATCAAACTTCTGTAGTGATTTATTTTAGTATGTGCATCAAATCTTAAACTAAACAATGACTTGTTTGAACTTTTATTTTCAAAGAAAGGTAAGACTGGATTTGGACACTTGGGTCATAAAATATTGCATCTCAATACCTTAAATCATCCTCAAGATGTGGCAACATAGAGCTGCATCCATGTAACCCTAAATCATAACTTTTTTTAACAAACTGTCTTTATAGACAGTAGTGTCTGGGACACCTGAAGCCACACTTAACCACTGAAAGGCGCCTGTTTCTCAAAGATATCCAGCATTGCTCTCAATGGGATCTGCTGGGCAATTGTGAGAAACCAATCACTTCGCTGAAATCCTAACTGGAAACAAGTGACTAGTGATCCTATTCAGTCCATAAGCAGCACAACTCTAGAAATAAAACAGGAAGCAGGAAAACAGCTTGTGCCCTGAGCTTCAGGCTCAGCTTCGAAATCAGATTTGATTAGATATGTAAATGCAAACTTTAAAATCAAAGCTTAATAACAAAACAGAAAGTTCAGGGTCACAGGTTGCTTTTGTCCACTGTACGTCTTCTCCTGGTATGGAAGCAAATCACATCCCTACAAATGTGATTTGCAAATTCTCGCACTGCATTGAAATGGTTGTATCTGTCTACTCACACTTATCCTCTCTTCCTCCTCAGCCCCATGTGCAACTTCACCTTCCAACCAGCTTGCAGAAAGCAGAGTTGTGGAGATACAGCTAGAAAGCAGAAGTGAGAGCACTACCGAACTCATGTCAGGAGGGAACGCAGTAACTCTGCTAGGCCGCAAACCATGGCAAGCAGTGCGGCCTACCACCCAACAGACAGCATAGGAGAAAAGCATGCTTGGTATGTACCAGTGCTAGTTAGTGTTAGTCTTTAGTTTAGCAATATTTAGCAATGTTATGAAGAAATATAGATATGGTTGTTATAGTGATTGTTGCTTATATAAGGGTTTATATAAGATCTATTTTTAGTAACTGCTGAAAAGGTATAAATGCTGAGTTCTGTATCAATAAAATCGGCTTATTGCATCCAAGCAATCTGCCCCGTCTCTTCCATCGTCGACCGCCACGCGACACAGAGTCACTGAGCAGATTCCAACATTATGCCAAATAAATGAACCTTCTCCCAGTTTAGGGCCAGTTATCAGCCCTCTTCCTCTTAACTAGCTCCTACACAGATCTATAGGAATATTCCCAGTAACAGACAGGTCTAATTATCCATCAGAAAACACTGAGCATTCCACAGATCCTAAAGAGGTACAGCATTAGACCACACCAAAATAATTGACAATGGGCTTTTCCCTTCCTAAGGGCTCTAAGAACTCTAGAACAAAAACATTCTGGACATAATTTTTCTCTTTAAATCCACAATGACTCCAAAGAGGTTGAGAGTGAAAAGATTTCTGACCCAAGGTATAAAACCAACATCGTTCTAAAGTCTACAGGTTTAAATTCTATCATTCTTGGACATAGCACAGACTATGCAAATATCTGTCCTAGTAAAATGCATCTGATTGCCACTTATTGTTCCAATTACTTTTTCCTCTGATGCTGTATCAGAATCTTTAAGGATCTTCTCAGAAAGTTGAAAATTTAAGTTTATCGTAAAAATCTCTTCTATGGGGGAGTTTAAGATGCAAGACAGTCAAATCTGTAGAAAAATTAAAGGTTATGAAATATTTCTTCTGTATGAGATGCATTTTGTGTAAGTTTTTTTTTTCTCTTTTCCAGAATTCACATCCATCTATCTACACAAACCTTGCTCATCTGTATCCACATCTCCTAGCACGAGCTTTGCTACTTGTCCCTATTCTTGAGTATGTGTTAAATGCAGTTGTAAATTACCTGGGTCTGCTCTTTTTGGCCTACAGCAAGTGGAGTTCACACAGTCGCACACCTTCGGGGCTTAGCTATTCCCGCTGATGTGGGGCACCACAGTGCTTCTGCTTCACAGCAAACACTTCCTGCCCACATTCCATTGTTTCCCAGGAACATCAAAATCAGGTTCCAATTTGGAAACACAAAATGAGAGAGACTTTTCACATCTTCATTTGAGAGTAGAAAACCAAAAAAAGTCTTTACATTATTGTAGTTCTAGTAATGACTCAAAAATTCGAAACCAAACATTCAGTGCTGTTCTTTTACAGTCTTGGTCTGTCTAAAGCATCTTGGGAAGGCTTCCCTACACTGTGCTAATAGGAACAATAGAAAAGCCTCCCAGTTATGATTGTATCAAATTTGGGGCATATCTTTTTTTACTGTGTTTGTGTAACATACAGCAAAATAGGCCTCTAATTCTGACACATTTCTGAGAATACAGGACAACAGAAACACAAAAGAGAGGCCGAAGGTGATGCTGCAATTATGACTGGGTTGTTCTAAGCATGGGTATGAAGTTCAACTCATCCAGAAGGGATTAGCAGACCAGATTGTTTACCATATAAGAGAAAAATGCAGAGAGATTTTAACTAATATTTTTTCATGCTGTTACTGCATTTTGACAACAACGTAATTTTGTTAAAATATCATAAGAATAGTTTATTACCTCAGAGCATTCCTTCAAAATCTAAACTGAGTTCCACAGAACTGTTCCAGATAATTGACATGAGAACAGTGTCCATCTGTTGTTCTTCCTAGAAAACTGGTACCTCAGAAATGAACTAAAATTACAATCACAAACATTAAAAATAAATTTCTCCTCCAAAAGAGGGAAATGTGTGAACTAAAGACAACACAAACAATAATTGGATAATATGCTTTACCACTAGTCCCATCTAAATTACAGTATTGTAACTGTTTTCTTATATGTTACATTTCCAGACATTTTTATGTTACAGCAGACAGAACCTTTAAAATATTTTTTAGGTTTTTTTTCATTTACTATGTCATTATTGCCATGAAACAGGCCCTCAGCCAGAGTAAATTCTTGTATATCATAAACTTCAACAGAGATTCGTCATTTTTCACCAGCATCTTACACTCTGCATTTAGGAAATTACCCAAAATCTTACATATCTCTTCTAGGAAGCAGAGTAAACATAATTATGCCTTTCTAATTATTGTACTTTGGCTTCCTTGGATTATTTGTTTAGCATGAAGATTTGTTTATGTTCTCTGATACTTTGGTTAAGTTTACTCTTCATTTATTTTAATTTTATGTTCCAAGGATATTTTACTGAATGCTCCCTGTGAGATCTTCAACTGTGGCCACCCACATCCTGAAATTTTCTCTCTACCTAATCCTGCCTTATGTCATAACACAGTAAATATATATATATATATTTACAAAACAAATTTCTTCCAGCAAAATATACCTAGTATTTTGTATGTTATTTTAAAAAGTTTGTGTAGCACTGCACTGTGTGTGTGTGTGTACATAAACATGTACACTTGCTAACCCGCCTATGGACATGCACAGAGCTATTGTTGAAAATTTTCATTAAAACTTTGTAAAGGAAGTCCATCTGCCACAGCTCAGGATGTCCTGTTTCTGTGAGGGGCTTCAGCTACTGCTTGGACATTTTCTCACTGAAAATATAAGTAGGAGATTTGAGGGCATTTAATCTACTATTAAAACAAACTGATTTGGAAAGGGTGTTTTGAAGAGTTTTCCCCACCAGCTGGGAACCATGAGGCATGGACACCTCCTCAGACACAGCACACTTAGTTCTGTGTCCTCTGTACTGGTGTCATCAGTGGGAAGGATGGAAGGAAAAATTCTTTCTGTAAGGAGGAGATGTAATCTGATCACTAAGACAACCTCAAAATACAGCTGTTGTTCCCAAGCAATATCTATGCCCTGCTTGTCTTTCAAGGCAAACCATAGCAGGGTCCAGCCATGCCTTGTGGGCTTCTGGCAGTGGGGTGGGCTGGAGCTCCTGCTCTGCCCTGTCTGGCTTCTGAGTGCCCTGGTCCCTCAGCACAGATGGCCTCCCTGGCAGAGGGAAGAAACAGAGACCTTGGCTTTTAAAGTACTGGGGACATAATTTGGGGTTAGTATGTGCTCATAGTATATATCTGCTTACTTTTAGAGACTGATTGTTTTGCAAGAGGATGGAGGCACCTCTGTGGCTAGTTTGGATTCCGATTTTATTTTGCATTATTGAAAGAAAACTCCATAAGTTCAAACCTGAAGAAAATTCTTTCATGATTCATTGGGTGTATTTATCTTACTTTAGCACTGGTCTCCAAAATGTTCTGCTTTAATTTTACAGTTGATCAGTCTTCAGGAAGTCCCAAATCTTATTTCCACTTAACAAGGTCTTTCCTTGTTTGTGTTCCTCATTGAGAAATAAAGGATTGTAGCCATGAGAGGTTTACACCTACACACAGTAGTTATGAGTACCCAGACCAAAATGTTTTCGGTGGGGACTCGTATCAGACCCAACCAAACAAAACTAAATGCCACAGGGATACACTCTCTTACCAGGAAAAGAGAAAGCAGAAAGAGACAATGGGTGGGAAAAAAGGAAGTGCATGAGGGGTCAAAAATGTCAAAATAAAGCACTAGTGGGAACATGGAGCAGAGAGATCAGCAAAAAAGAAACTGGGGGCAGATAAGGGTCATTAATAAAGGCCCTAAATATCTTAGTTTTCCCATACAAGCTTCCTTCCCCAATGGAATGATTGTTGGTGTTTATCACAAGACAGCACTGGATGCTGCACTAGGATGGAGAAGACAAAAGGGAGACACTGGAAATGAAATGTCTGCTCTGTGTTCTGCCTCTCCTTTTGGGCATAGAAAGCAGCGTTGCCTCTGAGAAGAGAAAGAATGAGACAGTGGTCCCTTCATCCTGCAATCCAACAGGAACCACAGGCCATGGATAGCCCTTCAATTTCATCAGAGCACAGCATGAAACAGCCTTTTCATCCTCCTGTCCCAAGAGGCAGACACAGCCTTCCTGCCCTACTGAGACCACACCAGTGGCAGGAGTAACATAACATTCTGTGGTGTCTCAGGCGTAATGCTCACCTCTAACAGTCTTGGTGGGCCCTCAACATTCCGTATTTTGCTCTTGTCTGAACAGCAATAATACAGTACACGCAAAATTTCTCTAAAAATTATTTCTGCCTGCCTATCTGCAAAGTGAGATCATTAAGTCTGACAAACATAGGGCACCATTTTATCTTGATAAGAAGTGACCCACACAGACTGGTTAAGAGAAAGACCTAACGCAGTGGGGCAGAGGTAGGATACAACATGGCAAAGTGACAACACACCACAAGTGGTTTAGCTTCATTACCAAAACACAATCAATCTTTTCTAAAGAGCCTGTGCAGGATCGGGCCCTTTTCAATAATATCCAGTTGTGTAAGGCCAGTGGTTTTGAAGCCACTTCTTTTGAAGTCATCCAAAAGCATTCAAACACTGACAAAGTAACAGCTGTGCACTGGTTGTCTTTAGGATGACTCTTAAGCTCAAAATAGGAGTATAAGGTTGCTATTGCTACCTAATACCTTTTGCTTTTACCTGAGTTTTAAAATGTCCATTCTCATCATTGCCATGACACCAAGTGAAAGGTTATTTGAGGAGAGAAAAGAGGGCAACATCCTATCATTCCTCCTTTCTCTTTCATGGTAAGGAACATGCTGATAATGCCAGGAACTGAAAATTCTCCCTTTTGATAGATTAATCGATTGAAGAGCTTTACAGTAGACAAAAAAATGGGTAAATGTTGTACTCACCAGTCTAACTTACTAAGAAATGTTCCCCATGTAGTCATAATGCAGGAAAAAGAAAGTTTGTAAAGCTTTTAGACTGCAAAAATGGAACATTTACACGCTATAATTGTTTTCATAATAAAAAGGCAAAATTACAAATATTTTTGAAACATGAGGATTCTCTCATGTGCTGAGAGACTTTTGCTACTGCCATTCCCGTGGACAGCCACACATTGCCATCTAGCGTCCGAGGCCACACCCGCAATGACGCTGAGAACTTGGGAAGGATATTCCAAATTAGTTCACAATAACAAACACGGATTACTTTTGTTTTTCACAAGTGCAGTACTATATGATAGAACAGTCACATCTAACAGATGACAAGGAAGATTTTTTTGTTGTTGTTGTTTTTGGTTTTTTGTTTGGTTTTTTTTTTGAGTAGGATTTAGGAAATTATTAGGAGAAAGCAAAAGAATATCTGACTATAAAGTAAACAATGTTGAACTATCATTAGTAGGAAATACAATCATATTTGGAGAATATAGTAAATTGCACGTATTTTACCAGCATTTAGAAGAAGTTTTATTGGGTCTACAATGAAAAAAAGAGAGAGGAAAGGAGCAGGCAAAAGAGTGAACAACTAATTCAAATGATGCTCTGCTTTAAGGGGAAGTATTCAGTCCTTCAGTCAGAAATGTGCATAAAAATTGCACAGTTAATTTTGGACTCTGTTACACAAAACCCTCCAATCAATACCCTACTAAATTTGTATCAATCAAGAACTCCACTGCCTCCTTAAAAAGTAAATGGTACTTGGGTTGGAAGCAATTCTGCAGCAGTGGAGCACCCAGGAAAGGTGAAATTATCTCAGTGGTGCCAAACTCTCCCGTAAAATACTGTTGGATTGGCTGCACCTCAGTAATACCTTGTAAGGTTTTGGAGAGCTCGATGCTATTGCAGAGACTCAAAAGGGACAGAATCCAGTTTGCTTTTCCATGCAGTATTTAAGCTCCCTTTCAGAGACAGATCCTGAATTTCTGTGTCACAAACTAATGTGCTTTTAATAAAAATTCAAAAGAAAATTATTGACTCTGTTTAGTGACCACTATGATTAACAAAATGTTTTTAGGGAGGGCTTGGACAGAGGGAACAGAAAAGTCTTTGATCAGTTTTGGGCAGATATAAAACTGCATCTTGAGGCTGCAGTTACCTGAAATGCTGTGACAATCTGGAGGTTTGCTGCTAACAAAGTGGGAAGATTCTGCTTCCATTTTTTCCTTCAGAGGGTCTGGAACTCAGTGGATCCCTCTGTGACTTGATTCTGCTCAGTAACCAAAAAGAAAATTGATTCATTTTTTCCACTTAGATAATATACTGAGGTTGCTTATGAAAAAATATAATGTGTGTACATGGAGTCACTATTAGGGAAGGAATCAGGGACAGCCTGCCCAGAAATGGGAAAAAAAAAAAGAAAAAAAAAAAGTAAAAAAAAAAGAAAAAAAAAAAAAAGTATATATCTAACCACATACAAATACTTGGACTTCTAGCACCTTTCACTTTTTACTTTAATTTTCAGTCTACTTGCTTGCTGTAGGGTTATTATCCCCTTCCCCAACAATGAAAGAATTCCACACTCTGTGTGTCACACACTCATCCCTCTGACAACTGGGGACACACTGCTCTGTGCACAGGCAGAGTCAGGCCTCTGATTTAGATGTTTCTGTCACTAATGTTTCCCCTGCCATGCTGAGCTGTCTGCTGACTTTTTTCCCTTAAAGCATTTAATAAAACTGCTACTAGATCCCTCCAGCTGCCCAGCTACATTATTTATTTAGATATGAAATATGTGCTTTTACAAAATCCAAGCACTTGTTCCAGCCCAGTGTACATACCCTGACATCTGTTAGTGCCTGTACCATGCACTGCAGAATGCCATGGGGAGGCACACAGGGCATGCAAGGGAAAGCATTGTGGAAATGCAGTGTACAGGGTTCTACCCATAAACACTCTCTGAAAGCCAACAGAAGCATAAATGCATTGGTTGCTTGGTGCACAGGTTTAAAATAATTTATGAAGAACCTACATATGTATTTTGTCCTTTTTGCCCTTCTGGAAATCATCTGGTGACATCCTGTTCTTCAATCAGACAGTTTGTCCAAAAATGGATGGAAGCCTTCCTATTAGCTCCAGTGAGCAACCTAATAAATGTCAAGAGGCTTACTTGGAAATAAATGGGGAATATAATCTGGTAACTATTTGACCAAATTAATTATATTTCTATTTTGGTTTCTAGAATTTTCTTGCTTCCTTTCTACTTAACCAAATCAGCTAGAACAAACACAACTGGGAACTGTTCTTGTGAGACTGGCTCTTCACTAAAGAGCTGAATAACCATTTTTTCTTCAACCTAAAGACAACGTTCATATCAAACAGGTAAATAGAGCTGTTTGGTTAGAAAATTAAAATGCTTCCACTTAAAATGAAAATGAAAAAGAAAAAATGTTGGATTTTACAAGTCTAAGAGGAATGGCTAAGATTTTAACTGGCACTAAGTTCTTTTAGCTCTGCTTCTGTGAGACAAAAATATCTTTTACTTTCTGAGGCTTTTCTTTCACTTACTTGATCCTGAAGAGAAGATACTGTAGATTTATGTGTTGTTTGTCCTGGAGAGCACAGCTGGTTAAGCTTTTCTGTCAGACCCCCAGGATCCTGTCTTTAAAATGACCTTTTTAAATGCACAGTGCGTTTGCCTAAGCAAATTTAATTCGTATTACAGTCTGGATCCAAAGCAAAGGATAAGAAAAAAACAGAAGGAAAAAACCAAACACAAACACATCTCCATTGCCACCTTTAAAAGAGAGGGGATTTTGGTTTAAAACGTGTCATCTTGGTATGAAATAGGTTAAAAAAGTTGGCCCTATCATGCAGGCTATTTATATATATGATAGCAAGCCAAAGGTACACATTGCCCTTATCAACAACAACAAAGTAAATTAAAAAGTGCAGATTGTTTAATAGCAAACTACAAGAGCTATTTCCACAAAAAATTAAGTTGGGGAAAGACAAAAGAGGAATCAAGGTGACAAAACAAATCCTAATAAATGGGGATGAATTCGAAGTAATATGAAAACAGGAAGGCTTAGGGGTAGTATGAAGAACAATTAGGAGACTTAAAGAAAAATAATTGCATAAACCCAGAGAAGTGAAATTGTAAAAGAATCCCAGACAAATGAGTCTCAGAGGGAAAGAGAACTTGAGAAGGGAATGCAGATTTCTTGGCATCACTAAGAGTGATTTCTTGGCATCACTAAGCAACAAGATGGCTGGTGTGAAGTAACTGATCTTTAAACTGGAAAAAAACCCCCAAAATTATAGAAACTGAACCAGTTTGGGGGAAAAATTAATGTATTTAAATGTAACAAGTCATGAGAAGACAAATATATTCACCTACTTCTGAAGCAACTGAAGAGTGAAGTGGTTGCCTGTCAATAAAATCTGTTAATAAACTCTTAGGAGAACAGGCTGGAAGAAGCAAAACTTGGCAGTTACCACTGAGTGGTATTAGAACAGTTTATAACTAGGAGGATGTGCTTCTTTGTCAGGTAAATTCATTGATAAAATAATTAAATTAAAAACTGTAAAATGATACAATAGCCTGGATGAAACTTGGATTTTAAAAAGCAGGAAAACCAGACCTCCAGCTTCTTTGTGAGGATGACAAAACAAGACAAAGTGGAACTAGTAGACATGTGTGATTTTGATTTTTATGAATCCTTTGACCACAGGCCAGGCAATACACACAACACACATCTAGGTTTAATTTGGACATCTTTGGTTTCAGAAGATTCTCTCAGGTGTCAGGTTTCAGTTAAAAACAGATAAAAGTACAATTATGAGAACAAGGTATTGACTACTTGTGCTAGCAACAGGAGAGAAGGAAAATACTATAATTAACCTTTGGAGAGTGCCATCTTCTCTTAATTTTCCTGTCCCCAAAGAACAAAAAACCCAACAAATCTGCCAGGATCATTGTTCTGTCCTTCTACTATGGAAGCAAAGGGATTATATACATCCCACCTGCCCCTATGTAACAGTTTGTGCTGGACACCAGATTTAGTTTGCAGTGCCCTGGCAAGTGCTTGGATTCAGAAGGACAGGACTTGAAATAGTGATGGAATGTAGAGGGAGGTTAAAAAGCTATTAAGAACGGAAAAACAACAATTACTCAAACCATACCTTACTTTGAATAATACTGAATATGTACTACTATTTTTTCCTTGACAACTATTTTTAAAGGTAAGTATTACAAGAGGAGAAAGGAATAATAAAATTAATCTGAAAAACGGACTCCTAATTCAGAGTCTGCTGAAGTTAGGAAAGGACTTTAACGGGCTTTGGCTCAAGCTCTGATAGTGTAGTAAAGAAAACAATATAAACTGAAGTGGGATTTATATCCCTACTATAAATAATGTATGTAATCTCAACTACTGGAGACAGTCTTTGTATATATCTAATTTATCATTATTAAAGTGAGATTATGGCAGCTTTATGTGAGACAGAGGCAAATCTGGGTCATTAATGAAAACAGTTTATTTACATTATCCGCTGTAGCTCCTCAGGCACTTCCATTGCTCACGTTTAAGCCCTCACTCCTGCCCCGCTGTGGCCCACAGCAATACAGCACACGTGCTCAGCGCAAGCGTGACTGAAACAGGACTGAAAACTGAAAATAAAGAGCATGTATAATCCTTCTTGCTTTGTCATTTTCCCTTCGCATTAGAAACACAAATTTCAAATAGTCAAGGCACAAATAAAACCTCGAGGGGCATTTAGTCTTCAACCTATGCTGACTATTAGCACTTGCTAAAAGTGACAGCACCAAAGAAACAACTTTGGAAGCCTTTGGCATGTTTCCTCAGTCCCTCTCACTAAGGATGTCTACATCAGCAGCAGCAGGCAGCTGGTACACAGGGTGATGACGCTGCAGCTGAGCTCCATCGCTTCAGTTTCAGTGGGCAGCTCAGTGACGTTTTTTAAAAATGGGCTTTGCCCAGCAGAACTGCCCGCAGCTCTGCCCTTGGAGGAAGGTTTGGCCCAGCAGCTTGGGACAGAGTCCTACAGCCAACTTGATCTGTCCCTGCTGTCAAGGACCAAAACAAAATTTGAAAATAAAACAGCTTCAGATATCTGTATGGGCTTTAAAACAGAAAATAGCCACTCTGATGTATTAGCAAAGGTTCAAGCACGATCATCATCACTATCATCACCAAAATAGCCACCCAGGGCTTGGGATAGCAATGCAAATTCCAGGCCACAGACCCTAAAAAACAATTCTCGATAAAATAATACTTCCTCCTCGAAAAAAAAAGAAACTGGCAAATAAGCTGTTTGCAGGCAATATGCCTGAAAATAGGCAATCATATTGAACATGACAACTCTAACAATTTTAGCAAAAAATACCCACTCCTTCAATGTACACGGTGAAACAAAACCAGCCATGTGCAGTATTTTATTCCTTTAAAAGTGAATTTGATGATATAATAAGGTTTGTGTCATCTCTCATGTCAGCACTCTATGCCCTCTCTGGAAAAAACAATTTATCTTCAGACTAATCCATGCAGGTTTAGTAAAAAGAGCTTCCAAACTGGTCCATTGTGTCCTTCAGAAAACTGCTCCACAGGATTGCCAGATTGTTTCTTATCAGGAGCAAGAGAACCAACCATTAATTTTAAAAAGGTCGCATCATCAACTATGGACACATACACAGCCTGACTGGGTTCACTCTGTGTTCTTCATACAACAACTGGACGCACAGTTACCATACCTGACATTTTGTATTTTTCTCTGTATTTTTTCCAAGAAAGAATTCTTCTTTCCAAACAACGTCTCACTACTAATTGGGCATATTTATGACTCAGAAAGATTAGTAAACTAGAGGCCCTTATTTTATCAATCACATAGGCAAAGCCACAACACAAGCTCCTAAGCTCCTCATCTGCCACCTCTTTCCCTGAGATGTTAACCAACTGGTGCACTCTCAGCAGCCATCTGATCCTTTTGCTCTCCTGAAACTGCCAACAAAAAGGAAATTAATGCCAACTGTGCAGGTGATTTTGTATTGACACTTTTCCAATAGAATCCAGACTTGGACCACTAAGGTGTTTCACTGGGGACATACACCCTCCATCAGATGGTTGTAATTTTCCAACAGCAACTGTCCTGGGATGCTTTCAAAGTAACAAAAGCTCAGAAAGATTCTTTATTTCTTTATCGATTTTTACACCACCAATTCTTCAAGCTGGTGTTATGTTTTTAACTGTATCAATATAAAATATCCTACTTAAAGCTGTTACTTCAGTACAAATATAAACCACAATAAAATATAATCAATCTATCCAATTTAAATGAGCCTACTTTTAAAATTATGTTAACCTGCTGTACTTCCATCTACAGTATAGTTAGTTAATATTTCTTTTCATCCCACCAGCCAAAAAGGTTAATCCTCACAGCAGCTGTTACTACTCCAGTGCAGACTGAATGTGAATTTAACCTCTCCTGGATACAGCCCAATAAATTCTGTTGTTTTTCTAAGCACTTCTGTGAATTAAAATGGACGTTGGCTTGCCATCCAAACTCATGAACAGGTCTGAAGTGGCTTTTAGGCACATCGCCAAAAACTTCCCAATTCCCTTATAGGGTATACTTCTCACTCCAGAGATCTTCTATGCAAGAATTGAAAAACAATACCTTCTCCATTTCATCAAAATAATTTTTCATTTTCTTAGCATTATTTAAATAAATTCTGCACGAAATTACACTAAAATAATATTAAGGGTTCATTTGCCCTCTGCAATACCCAATAATTTCAAGTTAGTTGTAGCAGTACAAATATGAGAAGAACATATCCTCCTGCAACCTTCCTAACAAGGCCAGGATATTGAAAAGTCTGAACATTAAATTCAACCCAGAGCATGTGTTTGGATATAAGGCAGAGAAAAACAGAAATACGCCCCAGTACAAAAAAAGCAATTATAAGAAACAAATATATTTTCTCAGCTGATGCTTAATTTTATTCTAACTAAAACAAATATATGCTTTAAAGTCTTCATTTTCTTTCAGACCTCAATCACCATTTTCAAAAGTAGTATAATTTAAACTTTGATTTGGCAAAGCAATGAACAACCGCTAAAATTTAAAGCAATTGGAGATCTATAGAACATAAGCACATTACTCATATCGTCCCTCCTGAAAAAATGAAAATGGGGACATGAAATCTTTCCTGTTTCAAGGGGAAGTCATGAGCCAGCTTGCATTGATGGGTGGCTTTGAACATTCTAGAACATGAAGCATTCCGGGCTCTTGGACAGAGACTTGCCTGCTGATAAGAGAATCATGGAATAATCAAGATAGGAAGAGTCCTTTAAGATCAAATTCCTTCCGTTTCACACACCCTTAAGCACAGTCTGTAAGATTGAAATACACAATGGACGATACAGACTAGCTAGAATAAATAAACTTCATGTCATAATAAACTTTCAACCCCCTGAAACAGACCCAGTTATAAAAAGTCAGTTTCAGCCTGAAAGAAAGTCTCTTCACAGCCATTAGAGCCGATTTGTCATAATTACTGAGTATAAAGTAATTTTTGGGGTTTTGCTTCAATACAGTTATATATTTCCCTTCCTTTATAAAAGCGTTAAAGCTCCCTGAACATGAGGAAAACAGTATCTCACCACCTGCAGCAGTGAAGCCGTGGCCGGGCTGATTAGGCCAGTGCCCCGCACAGCACAGGGGCCTCCAGGGCCCACGCAGGTGCCGAAGTAGCACAGAGAGAGCCGGGGGGAGGGGGCTTAATGTACGAATTCGCACCGTGTTCCTCCCTCTCGGGCAGCCTGCCCGGGACGCGGGGCCGGGACCTGCCCGCCCGCCCCTCACAGCGGGCAGGTGCCGGTGCAAAGCGCGCCCACTGCCGCCCGCACCTCTCTTGACTCGCGGTAGCGCAGGTTAACAGCGGTTTGATCGCGCACGCTGGCCTCAGTTCCACCTTTTTCCTACTGCTGAGACTCCCCGCTAAGGAAGGGAATCCGCCAGCCCGCAGCGCTGCTCCGTGCCCTGGGCGGCTGAGGGAGCCGGCCACCCCCTGCTCCTGCCGGCGTTGTCCCACAGCAGCGGAACGGGATCCCCGCCCTCACCAGGCCCTCGCCCTCACCTCCGCCTCAGCAGCGCTTTAATGGCACAAACGCACTGGGAGCACTTGGAGCAACGATGTTCTTGCCCTTTCCCTCGGGGAAAGTGCCGGGGGACCGCGTGTCTCACTCATGCCAGGAGGAGACTCAGGGGAGACCTTATAGCAATCTACAGCTTCCTCATGAGGGGAACCGGAGGGGCAGTCTTTGATCTCTGCTCTGTGGTGGCCAGTTACAAGACCCGAGGGAATGGCCTGAAGCTGCGTCGGGGGAGGTTTAGGTTGGATATCACGAAAAGGTTTTTCACCCAGAATGGCTGGGCACTGGAACAGGCTCTGCAGGGCAGTGGTCACAGCACCGAGCCTGGCTGAATTCAAGAAACGTTTGGACAACGCTTTGAGGCACATGGTGTGACTCTTGGCTCATGGCACGACTGCTGTGCAAAGCCAACAGTTNTGAGGGCAGGGGGTGACTGTGACCGTGGCCGTCCCCTCAGCCCCCGGGTAACAGCGTGTGCCCCTTCCCGCAGAGGGAGAGGCCGCCAAGCCCAAGCCCGCCTTCACGGACGAAGCGGTCCAGACGCTGCTTTACAAAATGACAGGACTCGACCTGCACAAGGTATTCAGGCCTGTGAAAAAGGGCCTCAAGCCGCCCAACTACAAGTTGATGACCGAAGCTCAGCTGGAAGAGGTAGGCTGCTCTGCTTCCTTCGGAAGTACGTGTTGGTTTTAGCAAAATGCCTGTTATAGCCCATATTTCTGCCTTCTTTACTGCAGCGTTTGAAAACATTCTGGTTCCTTTACTTTGTTTCGGGTTATTCGCTAAATTAGTGTAAATCAGTGTTTCTTCACTTGAAATAACTTGGTTTGTCCAGTTTTGTATGATTTTGATGGGATATAGAAGGAAATCTGGTATTTTTTTCTTGAGTGACAGTTTATCTTTATTAACCTGTTATGCTTTGTAAATGTTAAATGTCTGTATCTGATACTTAAGGTATAGCCCTGGGAATCCTTTGACTACTTTTTTTTTCACTTCCCTCTGGTCTGACTTCATTCAGGATGACAAAGGGACCTGACTTAAGCCAGGTCTGCTGTAGCCACGATTTAAGCTATATACAAACTGTTGGTTGAGGTTTATGCTTTGGGGGAAATAAACCATGGAAGAACACCTGAAATAAACTTGGTGTTTGAAATAAACTGGGTGTTCACAATAGTTTGTCCATTGTAGTTTTGGAACTTCCTCCAGCATTTTNTCATGGCACGACTGCTGTGCAAAGCCAACAGTTGGACTCGCGGACCCCGGTGGGTCGCTCCCCGCTCGGGATACTCCGTGACTCTGTGACTCCATTTCCCGGCGCGCCGCGGGGCGGGAAGGGGCGTGAGTAAAGATGGCGGCGCTGGGGGCGCGGGGCTCGGCAGCGCTGCCGGCGCGGCTGCGGGCGCTGTGGGGCCTCTCCGCGCGGCGGGCGCNGAAGAGGTAGGCTGCTCTGCTTCCTTCGGAAGTACGTGTTGGTTTTAGCAAAATGCCTGTTATAGCCCATATTTCTGCCTTCTTTACTGCAGCGTTTGAAAACATTCTGGTTCCTTTACTTTGTTTCGGGTTATTCGCTAAATTAGTGTAAATCAGTGTTTCTTCACTTGAAATAACTTGGTTTGTCCAGTTTTGTATGATTTTGATGGGATATAGAAGGAAATCTGGTATTTTTTTCTTGAGTGACAGTTTATCTTTATTAACCTGTTATGCTTTGTAAATGTTAAATGTCTGTATCTGATACTTAAGGTATAGCCCTGGGAATCCTTTGACTACTTTTTTTTTCACTTCCCTCTGGTCTGACTTCATTCAGGATGACAAAGGGACCTGACTTAAGCCAGGTCTGCTGTAGCCACGATTTAAGCTATATAAAAACTGTTGGTTGAGGTTTATGCTTTGGGGGAAATAAACCATGGAAGAACACCTGAAATAAACTTGGTGTTTGAAATAAACTGGGTGTTCACAATAGTTTGTCCATTGTAGTTTTGGAACTTCCTCCAGCATTTTGTCCAGGTTTCAGCAGTAGTAAATTGTTCATATGAAATTCACCTACCTAGAGGTGGAATTAGTGTCTCATTTTTCTCAACTGCAGAAGAAAAAATCCAAGCTTCTCTAAATGAAAATATTTATCTCCAAATTGTATGTTATCTTTGCAAGAGATGATATTTTTAATTGGAAAAATTAAGCTTTTTTTTTTCCTCTACAAGGCCACAAGAAAAGCCATTGAGGAAGCTAAAGCAAAACTAATAATGCCCCCTGTTTTGAATGAACGAGAGCCAATTGATGATGTCTTAGCAGAAGACAAAGTCCTTGAAGGAACTGAAACTGCAAAATACGTGTTTACAGATTTAAGTTATTCCATTCCACATCGTGTAAGTAATATGATTAACAGTATTAATTTGTTTTCAAAATAAGCTTTAATGAAAATGTAGATAGATCAGTTTGCAAAAAGGCCAAGGACTTGAAAATTTAGTCTGGTACAAGGCAATAGAGAAAAATGTATTTCTCAGTACTTGCTTCTATCTGATAATCGTAAATTGCATTCCTCCAGGCATGGGGGAAAGCTGTGTGGTAGGTAGTTAATTATTTTATAACCAGATGCTTGTGATACTCTAGGAGAGCAGAGTTCTTCCATACTCCTAGAAGCTTTCTGTAGAATTGGATTATTTTGTAAGATAGAGCTACTTCACAGTTGCAAAGATCTGGTGGAAAGCTATGAAAATGATTAATGAATTCCCAGGAAAGCTGTAAAGAAATAGTTGGCTAATGGAATTGGGGAGTATAGGGATAAAGTTTCCTTTGTGTAATGAAACATCTTAATTGTCTTTTAAGTACCAGTAATAAGAGGCTGGAAAAATTCTTAACAAAGTTATGATTCTGAGAAGTCTTCATGGTTCAAATGTGCATGTAGTGATGATCCTGTGAAATGAACTGCCCACTCTGCCATGTATTATTCTGAGAGCTTTCTCCAGGAACCTGCTATTTATTCTCCTGCTGCACTGTATTGAAAACTTCCCTGTCAAACAGACTTTCCCACTTGCCATCCTAAATTAATTATGCTTGTGAACAGATCTGAGTATATATTGTTTAATTTGTTGTATTTTTTGCCTTGCACTTGCCCTTGATTCTAGCGCCTACCTCTGGAAAAAAGGTACAAAAGTGCATGACACTCACATTCCTCATTTTGTAGGGATTATCAAAGGACAAAATCAGGCTAACTCGCTGTCTGGGTATGAGCTATGTTATCTCTGAACTTCCCAGAGCTGTAGCTTTTAGTGTTGGCACTTGCACAGTTGTCATACAGTAAAACTGAGGTGCAAAGGCAGCACTTAATTAGCAGGTAGCAAGGCAGAAATGATGAATCTAGCACATGGCAACAGTCAGTTGAAAACTGGTGTCATTAGGATGAGTTTAGGTACAGAAGGACTTTGACAAATGAAATCTTTTTTTAGAATGGTTCTGGCTATGAAGAGAGAAGGTTTGGGAGATAATGGTTGGTTTTTACCTCATTTCCAGGAACGTTTCATTGTCGTTAGAGAACCCAGTGGGGTGTTACGCAAAGCGACCTGGGAGGAACGAGACAGGATGATACAGATATTCTTCCCAAAGGAAGGGCGCAGAGTGATTCCCCCCACGTTATTCAAGGATGAGAACCTTGGGGTAAGCTCCTCCTGGCTTTGAAACTGATCACTTTAACTTCATTGCCGTCTGATAATGAAACTGTGCTCTTTGGGCAGAGTAACTCTGAAGAGGCCATTCTGCACGTGTGTGTTTAGCTGCTTGAATTCTGTTTTGAACAATTGCCTTTCATTGTAACTTGGTTAAAATACTTGAAACAAAGTTCCAAGTTAGGGCCAGGTAAATCCTGGGTAGGTGTAAATACTGTGTCATACTAGAAACAATTGTACATTTAATCTGAAAATGTGGTGTTTCAGAATCAAAAATCAAGAAACATTACATTAAATATCATCAAGGCAGTTACAGTACTTCTGTCCATTTTGTCTTTTGATGAAGGGGTTACTCACTGTAAGTGTTGCCCAGAACAGTGTTGTGGCTGCTGTTTTGATTTTGGAGAGTTGGGATGGTGTGATTACATAACCTACTCCTGAATTCAAACTGTTGTTTCAGACTGTATTCCAGCAAGACCGTCACGAAGATGTCCTTAACATGTGCATTGCTCAGTTTGAGCCAGATTCACCTGACTATATCAGAGTGAGTTCACTTTTCATTTTTCTAGCAAAAAAAAAAACAAAAACAAACTAGTGAAGAATTGTAGGGTTTATTTTGTAAACAAAAATATTATCTGGGGATCAAAGGTGTTGGTCATATGTGCTCTAATTTTCCCATACAGATTATCCTTGTGATGAGTTTTAGGGTTTATTTTTTGCAGAAAAGTAAAACAGGATTTTGCACAAGTAATTTTCACCAGCCTAGAAAGGTACTGCACATGCAAAAAAAAGTCTTTGTACAAGTACTTTTGGTATCAAACCAGAACTGATGATAACACCTGTCAGGGGCTACCAGCAGAGTTGTGCTGCTGAAGTAACACTAACTGCTGGCTTAGGAGCTGGCAGGACCAGGCAGGGAATTGACAGTGCATTTTGAGAGAGACCACTGTGCACAAAGTATTATTTTTGACAAAGATCAGCTACAAAAATGTAATTCTAGCAGAATAAAATTAGAAGCTATAGCTGCTGGTAAGTGTTAAGTCTACACTTGCTTTTAAAATGTTTACTGCTCTTTAAACTGTAATAGTCTCAGTGATTTGAGAAGATTGTGTGATTACAGTGTGATTACAGAGAAACTGTAACTTCTATTAGGCGATTTTTCAAGTAACTTTTTTTCAAAGTAAAGTTTCATCTCTTTGCTCTAGCATTTTTCTCTGAAGAATAGATGCAGCTTGACAGCAGTATGGTGAAGGTTCAGAGCTTATGTCACTCCCTCCGAAATGTTCAGGACACAGATAGGATTTAGCTTCCTTTTACCGTAAGGATGTCTATTGGACTGGGCTAGCGTTACCCTGAAATATAACATGCATAATGCTTCAGCATGGTTTAGCATGTGGCTTACTCCTGCACCTTGGGGAAATGAAAAAGATAAAAAATTCTGTGAGAGGTGCAGGGGGAAAACTGTAAATGGAACAAAACCTTCTGTGTGTGCAGGTTCATCACCGCACTTATGAGGACATTGAGAAACACGCCAAGTATGACCTGCTCCGCTCAACGAGGCACTTTGGGGGCATGGTGTGGTATCTGGTCAACAGAAAGAAGACAGATGGCTTACTAATAGATATGATCAACAGAGACTTGTAAGTACAGTTTGTCACTTAGTAATCCTGCTTAGCCTTAGAACAAATACAGCTGTTTGAAAATAAAACCAGTATTTCTGTCAGATGTAGAAAAGTTTTCATTTGTATGACATTTTAGGCCAGCTCTAGCTGTTAGCTGTATAGGTACTATTAGCTATACAAGAGCACTAGTAACAGTCCCTGAAGTTACAGCGTATTAAACTAGGTTTCTGCAGAAATTAGCCTTCTGTAGTTGCTGGGTTTTTATTTTTGTTTCCCGTGTAATTGTCAGAACACTTCTAGCTCTGAGCACTTCTGTACTGAGCTGTTTCGGCTTACAAGGTTGATACACCTGGGGTTTTACAGCAATTGCTAAGTAACTTAGGAACACATAGAGAAGGTTTTATTTTAAATGGATGGATTTCTATAAAACATGGTGCTAAATTTATTCAAAGTTCCCAGAAGTGAACAATATTCAATTGTTTAAAACGTCACTAGAGCTGGGAGAAATTTGTACAATCAGAATTTCAGGTTGCAGTGATGGTGGCATTTATTTTGTGCTGTTTCAGTTAGAAACTTGGACCAGGTGGTCAGATCTTGCTTTTCAACCTACGCATATGGAGAAATCAGGAAGGTTTGTGTTTTAGAATCAAATTGTTAAAGGGAAAATTGATGCATCTGGACAATTTAAATGAGCAGAGTTTGGAACGTCTTTCCCTGCCACACACTTCAGTAGTTTTAAATTCAGCTGAGAGCTGTATGTCACAGGATTTCTAATCCTACTTCTGTAAAACATACTGGTTATTGCAGTGTGTATTAGAAAGGTCCCCTCTGGTTCCACTAAACACTCATTATTGGGCAATTAATTGTATTTTCAGAGAGATGTCAGCTGTATTACTGCTAAGCAGGCCAGCAGGCTTCAGCTGCAGGAGGGATAGATTTAGTTCCCTTGCCTGGTGCTCTGTGGTGTTCAGGGGCTTCTGGCCCTCTTTCTCAGGAAGGGGCTGGCATTGCAACTGGGGCTGGTGGGATGCCTGGTCACTTGTGTATTCCAGGGACTGGATCCTCAGTGGAAGCAGCAGTTTGACAGCCTGTGCTGTGCAAAGTACATTACAAAATACACTTTCTTTAAATACTCTGAAGAGAAAGGAATTGCTAAAATGAGCCTTTATTTGTTTAGGCTAGAGGATGCTACAAGTTTAATTACACTGTATCATATGCTTCATCCTGAATGTCAGTCAGCAAAAGAAGCTAAAGAAGGGAAACTTCAAGGAGTTGATCTGATCAAGGTAAGCTTTTCTGCTTTAAACTACTTAACCTACAGAAGAGAGCTTTTAACCAGCAGAACCCCACTGAGTTGTCTAAATTTCTCCTTACCTGGAGAAGCAGATATTCAACCAGAACTGTTGTACATGCCATGATGGGCTTTTTATTAAACATATATGTATGTATAGCTGCACCCAGATTTCAGTTGTAGGTGGCTGATCTGCCACTGGCATGATGAAATTTCATTATGCAACTCTGCTGTTACCTGTACATTAACCTCTCTCCTGCCACGGTTGCAGGTGTTTGTGAAAACTGAATCCCAGAGAGAAGGTTATATCCAGCTGGCCCTGCAGGCTTATGAAGAAGCAATGGCTACTTCTTCAGCTTCATGAAGTAAACATCAGCTTATGATAAATTTTAAGTCTGTTTATAAATATTTTCTGTACAGGATTCCTCAATAAATACTTGAATTTGACTGGCCACAGAATGTATTTTTCTTTACTAAAATACATGTGAATCACAACAGCAGTTTATTTTGAAAAGTTCTGTAAGTGAACGTAGAGCAGCATCATGACTTGTTTTCGTTAACACTGTACCCTGAGTTTAATTTTTTTTTACTGTTACATCTTGAATCTAAGCAATTGCCCACAATTCATTTTACTTATTGAGGGAAGTGCAGGGTGTGGACAGCTTCATTTAGGAAAGAGTGTAATAAACACCACTTCTAACCCTTAACCTGTATTACTGCTCAGTTGGAGCTTTTAGAAGTGAAGTCTGAAAGAGTAACTGAGCTGATACTGATGGGTACCAGATACAAGCTAAGTAGCACAGTGAAAACATAACCACATATACCTCAGTGTATATGCTGAGAAAAGTCAGGTTAAAATACTAATGTTCAGCTATTATGCTCCTGTTTCACAGATTCGTAATATACACTATTGAAAGCTGGGTTATTCTTAAGAATTCTATTATTCTTAGTAAATATTACTAGTAAATGGAGAAGTGAGGAGTAGAATGTTTAAATGGATTTATTGAATTGCTTGATAAATGAAAACATTTTTTAGCATATTCTGGGGCAGGCCTACATCTTGAAGTTAAACGTACTGGAAGATGATTCTCTTTGTACAGTTGCTGGGTCTATACTTCCTTTTACATGTACATGGTCCACTTGTGATATAAAAATCAAAATAACTTGGAGCACATAGTCCACAGAACTTCATTCCTCTGGGTTTTGACCAGATTATTTCCTGATTTGGTCATCTAAAAAAGGATGTTCACTCATCTAAGATCTCTTCATCCAGATTGATATCTGTGGTATCAATATCCTCCAAATCCAAGTTATCTAAGTCATCTTCCAAGTCCAGCAGTGTCTAGGGAGAGAAAAGACTGGATGAAGGGGATACCGCTATGGTTACATGTTAGGCAGCTCATGGGATGAATGGCTCTGTGGGATATATCTGCACACTCTGCAAATCCCAGCTAAGGCACTCATGGGGAGCATGAGTGCTAAAAGAAGCTGGAGAAGAGCAGCTGTTTGCTTGGTAAGGAAGCATCTTCCACCACTGCAGCTTTTTACCATGTTCTGAGCAGCTGTGTTTGAACTTCACCCTTGTAACCCCCCATGCCTGCTGAATGGTCTCTGTTACTGTGTACAGTACACGGGGCAGGGTTCTGAGCACTGTTCTGGGACTGCTGGAGCAGTGTTTTCCAGTAGCTTAGTTAAATCACACTAATTAAAGTCTTTAATGTAAAATGAATTGAGTGCTTGTACTTCCCCTCATAAAACCATTTTGGTACCTTTTGATCCCTTGCTGGAAGGTTATCAGAATTCTGCACAACTGTCTTCATCACTTCTTGTTTAGGAGAGGAAACTGGTTCTTCAGCCTTCTTCTAATGGCAAAGAAATTCCTTTAGTTTTTTACAATTTATATTCTTTCAGCAAAAGCAGGTAAACAACAGCAGACCTGTAATGCCCCTTTCCCAGTGGTTCTCTTTCAGTTGCCCTCAGTTATTCTTGAGCCACATCTTCACTGTCAGAAAGAATTCTAGTCCTCACTCCACTGGAGACTATTTCCCTCCCCAATTTATTTGAAGCAGTTGATGATGGGACTGATAAAATGAGAACAACCTTCAGAAAGTACCAGTTCATTTCAAATACTGAAGTGCTGTTGAGGATTTTCTATGTCCTCAGTAGGAGAGATAAGTTAGTTGAGACTGACAGCAAATTTTAGTAGGTGGTGGGCTTTGTGTTCCATATCCTATAATGGTTTAACACTTGCATCTTCTCACTTCACTACTGCACAAGTTTCATATTAAGATAATTCATCAGTCAGTACTATTACTGAAGCAATGGTACTATTCAATTAACTGTATTGAGTTACAGAATTAATCTGTCTCCTACAAGATGTCCTATATTCAGCTGTAAGAGACAACTGGGTTTAAGGGCTTCTATGCAAGCATGAGCTGAATGCAAAGATACACTGACATCTTCTATGGCAAGCTAGTTCGCATATGTTTCAGGTAGCCCTGACAGTGTTGTTTATCATCTTTAACAAATGTGCAGACAAGTCTGATTTTGCTTTAATGATATTTCCTTTGATACTCAAGAGGCAAAGAGTCACTACAGAGGCTTGAAAGTAACCTAACTTCTCTGGTCTGTCAGGGATGTTCTAAACTATGCTTTGTAGTGCATATCCTAGCATGAAAAAAACATACGATTGAGAGCTGTAGCTTTTCTGTTTCTCCTTTGGTTTCCAGTGCAGTTTTGCTTTTATATGTTTATAGCCTCAAAGAGCTGTGCCAACACCACTGCCTTTAAGAAACCCTCCCATTACAATTTTCATATACAAGTGTAAAGCGTATTTGAGCAAAATTAGAAGTTGTCATCTTCTGCTAAGGCTCTGGAAAGCTTTTAAGTGTTTGTTTCAATCTTTGTGCTTATACTTCATACCTGTCCTATTTTCTGCATAGTAATTGGACAACTGAGGTGGTAAAAAAATGAGTTTGTTACTTCAGATATTGTTTAGAACCTATGTTCAAGTACCTGAGCAGGATTCCTGGTCAGTTAGTTATGGGTTAGTATTACTCCATAACAATGCAGCAGACTAGCAAAGAACAGAGCATTTTTCATTGCTGTAATATGCAAGAGTTTCCATTTCCAGCTACTGATCTTTTAGAAAACCAGCTGCAGTCAAGGCAGTGATTGTAAATGCAACTGGAGTTATTTTTCTGTAGGATGAAATCAGTGGTAAGACTCTACAATTACACTACAAAGGGTGACCCAAGGTAAGGAAGCACACAAATAATTTCACAGTCAAGAAGCTGTTAGTAGGTACAGACATAGATTAAGAAGAATCTGAGGCAAAAGAACATGAAACCAACTGCAACACTTACAGTCAAGGTAATAAAAGCAACAATTTGTCCATTACTGGTGAAATATTCTCCAGGATAGATGTTACTGTAAGATAGCAAAGTTCTCCCTTAGATTCATCACTCAGTAGTTACACTGACCTGAGATGTCATTATTCCAGAAGGCTCAAATCCTTTTGCTTCTTCAAGTAAGTTTCTTTCTTCATTTGGCTAAAAGTCAAAAAACCCCAGACACATTTAAGTGTTGCACTGAGTTTCTTAGAGCTGATTTTACAAACGTTTTTCTTCTAGACACAGTAAAACCCTCTACTTACAGTGACAAGGGGGTATTCCCTGGCTGGCCTCAAGTCAGCAAGACTTTGCTTAACGTACTCTTCAGCAACAAAAGCTTCCTTTAATCCAGGGAAAAGATTTTCATATTCTGTAGGATCAGCAAGGGACTCAGCAGCTTTTTGATTGACTTTAGAGAGGTTCTCCCGCCAGAGTTTAACAACCCTGGAGATGCAAACCAGATTTGTTATAGACAGCTCATTTTGACAACACAATTCACGCTCTGCATATGCTTAGAAATTACCTTGAAACTTGGCTTGGCAAATATGTCCGTGCAAGAAAAGCAGCTTCAGGGAGACGCCCAGTTTTAATCAGGAGTTCCAAACACGAATCAAGCCTAAAAGATTTCAAAATGTGATTTTAACCAGTAAACCTAATAAAGACAAATTCTTGTATTAGTTTAGCTGTTTACTGTATTACATTAACTTAAAGTGCTTTCATTTCAGATTTTAAATCTAGCAGTCATCATAAAATAGAATGAGCTTTTCTGAGAAGGACCAATGACCATCTTTCTCCATGAAGTTTAAATGTAGCTATAGTTAACCACTTGAAGAACCTGAGGATCTTGCCACTTGGGAAAGCAGAACAGAACAATCAGAATCTTGTTTATTACTTACTTTCCCTGCAGGAAGTAGCTCATGAATGCCACATTATTCTTGCCATCTTTTTCTGCACCTTCAGCTAACTTGTTCACCATACTGGCGTTTCCTGAAGCTGTGGCCAGGAGCAGCAGTCCTCCATAGTCTTGTGCATGGTGGAGACACTCCTGGGCTAAGCCAAACTGGCATTTACTAATGGCAAGCTCTGCAAGTTGCTTCCACTTTTGTTCTGACTGATTATAAAAAAAGGGGAGAGGGAGGGAAAGAGAAAAACAAACCATTCACATTTCTGAACAGCATGTAAAGGTTTTCAGAGTGCTCAGATGGAAATATAAGTTTACTTGTGAAGGTGCTGTATCCCATGACTATACTTCCCTTTGAGGTACTGTGATTACTGTAGCTCCCCAGCATGACACAAGGAGTGCTAAAAGAGATGCCTACACAGCTGTAACGTTACATAAAATTAACAGCTTCTCAGTAAATATGGAGGGGGGAGGTAGGCATAACTTAGGAAATTTAACTGTAACAATCTCATAAAGCTCCCAAGTTAACCTTCAGAATGCTGAAAAGCATTTGTCTGTAACTAAGTTAACATTCCTTATAAATAACTTCATTGTTTTACAGCAGGAACAATGAGATCAATTCTCTGCATAATAGTGATGGGACAAATCACTGCCTGCCAGCTTTTCTAGTGCAGCAGTCTAGTTTGCCAAGGCTGGAACAAAGGTCTGAAGGCTTCAGCCCTGTCTTTCCTCCTCTCACTGTTACATACTGGAGATTAAGGCTTGGTTCTCGGGTCAAGTTTTGTGTTCTCCAGGAGTTCCTGTAGCTTTCTGAGCAAACAACATTCTTTGTCCCCATCCCACAGCCGAGATTCCTTTGAATTACAGGCAGAAGAAAGGAGTTGGAGGCATTTCAGTTGTGTTTAGGGAGTTGTATTGCACTCCCACATACCACTACCTTTTCTTATAGGGCCTCTCAGATTCATGCTAATACTCAGGATCCAGGATGAATCACCCAAATTTATATAATTACCTCTGCTTCCACTGCAAGCTGATAGGCTATTTTTAATTCTCCAAGTTGAAGAGCAAGTTCAAAACGATGCTCTGGGTCTGTAGATACTGCAAGAGCTTGTTGTTTGAAGCCCTAAAATAAAAATCTGACAGTGAAGCCAGGACCTGTCAGGTCAAACAATCCTAAATGCTTTAACAAAACCACTCTGAACAGAAAGTTACAGTGTTCTCAAACAAATACGGATAATTAACAAGAGTTAATGCTCACAGATAATATGACTGGGTTTTACTTAGCAAACTCAATTAAGAATGTGAATAAACGGATTTTTTAGTTTGATAACTAAGAAGTAGTTTTCTTGCCTGTTTTTCAAGAAAATGCGCAACTCTGGTTCTCTGTTCTTTTGGAATTGTGGGAAGAACTTTGTCAGCCATGCCAAAATCTCTTCTCATCACAGCAGTTTGATACTCAAGCACTGAGACCAGCAAAGAGTAACTGACAATGTTTAGCTCTTTATCGCCCAAATACAGTCTGTTGTCCTTAGGGATATACCCCAGGAGATACATTGTTCTGAAACAAAACAAAGAACAAAGAAAACTCAGCTTCAATAGATCCACTAACAACAGTCTGTAAAAAAAGATTCCAGTAGTTCTTACGGTAGCAAGAATACTCCCATAAAATATTCTACTTTTACCAGATGTAGACTTTCACACAGCACTGTTCATCCCTCCACAACTGCACTGCTGCCTCAGAACACCCAACTTGTTCTACCTATCGTGCTAAAGCAAGGCACGGCAAGCAGCTGACAGGGTTCACCTTGACCTCCCTTCACTGAGAGAACCTTTAACACTTTAACTGGCAGCAGCAACTCACCTGTCTAAGTGGGCAATGGTGACAATCTCTCCTCCAACATAGTAGTTGAGTCTGTTCACAGAACTGGTGTAAATAAAGCAGTCACCCACCCACAGACCTGTTTTCACAATCTCCTGAATCTCACCAAGAACCTGCAAAGTAAATTTTGGTTAATTAGATACATAAAAAGGTACTTCTAGGTAGCAGAAAGATTATTGCAATTTAAAATCTAATTCCATGCTCTATATTTAAGTAAATAGTTGGGCAAGTTGCAAACATAAGCTTAGATATAGATTAGAAGTACATAAATGATCATTTAGTTTTACATAAATGCTACCCTAATTCTTAACTAAGCCAATTATAAATCTAGGAAATAAACACCAAACAAAGCATTAAACAAGACAATCAAAGATGACTTTCCTTCTGAAATTTTGATTTATGACATTTCACAGCATGAGGTTGTTTCACTTCTCAAACTTGAATAACATTTCAAAACTTGAAAATTGTAGAAAAAAATTAAGCTATGACCCAAAAGTGTGTTTTAAAAATAATCACTGTAACTCTCAGATAAAGAGAAATGCAGGCGTCAAGGTCTATTTGCTGGGATTCAGAGAGGGATACACTCCTCAAGAATCCCAAAAAAATTATTGAGTGTTCCTCAGGCAGATGCACAATGTGTGATACTAAATGGGCTGGAAACTAAAATTTAAATTGGACTACATTAAGGACTAAGTTTTCTGCACTCTCTTGCTTTAACCATCTCTAATCTTCCTCCACTTTTTAAATAGAAAGTACCTCAAAGGCATCTTCAATTCCATCTTCAGTGACACCTTCATGTGTGTCTTGGGCTGCTGCAACTTTTTCTGACAGGTATTTGAGAATGAAGAATGACTCTTCCGTAGCAATGCACACAAGCTCACCCGAGTCAGACCAGAAAATCTGTATCATCAGAATCAACACTGGCAGTATTAGACACCCCAGCCTAAGAAGGATGATGTGGAAATTAAGGGTAAAACACACTAACTCTAGAAGCTTAGGACCGAGAAGCCAACAAATACAGGATTTTTTTTTCCCTTTCTGCTACATGACTAAGATAAAATTAAGTTATTATTTTATTATTGACAGCTTGGCTTCATGCAAGAAAATCAGTTTAGTAAAAAAAATATAAATCAGTAAACACAGACAGGTAAATAACTTCAGTCCCACATAGAAACTTACATGTTTGGGCTGGATTTCAATTCTGCGAATCAATTCTGTGTTCTCCCAGTCATAGAACGCCAAGCCATTAACAGATCTGACTCCCAACAGAAAGCCACCATAGATGCCTGCAAGAAAATAAAGGTGGAAGAAATCCAAATTGTGCAAAAACCACACCAACATACCTATTTCTAAAGTACTTACCTTCTGCTCCAAAATCAGGTTTGAACGACTTCTTCTCTTTGAAATTTTTAAATATCTTTACAACACTGTTGCTCTCCCTGATTGCATATCTAAATAAAGATTAAATTGAAGAAAAACCAGAACAATTATTTCGTTTCCAAAGTAGGAAATTACTAGATCATAAGCTGCTACAAAACAACTGCATTTGAGTTATCTTCTAAAACTAACAGACTGCTAAAAATTCAACTTTTAAAGCAAGACGATTAATTATTGGAAGTTCATTTTACATGCATGTTTTGGTCTTCATGGTCTGAAAACTAAACTAAAGTAGCAGCAGCAAATGTAATATAAAGGAAAACATATGCAAGACTTACTCTGAAGAGTCATGTGCCCACACAAACTCCTGTGCAGAACCAAAGCTCTTGTTCCTCAGAGCCATGGCTGTGTAGATGATGTATTCCCCATCACCACACACCACCACGAACCTGGGGCAGGAGAAGGAGGCATTTGTCAGATATGTGTGTTCAGTTCAACAGGCAGCAGCAAGAAGGCAAATTATCTGTAAAGGTAAAGGCTCCCATGACCAAGGTAATCACTGCAAACACAGACAGAGCATGAGCTTTACATATTCCTAAATTGTCAGGGAACTGCATTTCCTTCCTGCATCATGTTCCTTCTGCTCTCTGCTGAGCAGCTCTTGTACCTGGTATTCCTTTTACTTTAGCCTGTTAACAAAAAACCCCCAACCAATTCAAGAGAAGTGATAAAAGTATGTATTACCGTCCGTTAGGGTTGTGCTGAATTGTCTGAGGATAGATTTCACAGCTGCCCATATCCTTCACAGCCAGTGGCAACCTCTCTCCATCTTTGATTTCAGCATCTCCCATAGCTTTCAAGTTAGCCTGTTGGACTTCAGAATGTTTAGCCCAAATAATTTTTCCATTTGCATCCATGGACATAGCAGGTTCTTCACGACCAAGCTGGAAAATAAGGAAGTAAGAAGTTAGGCTATGGAAAAAATACATTGTTGATTTTCTTTTCAGTTGAAAATACCAAGTGAAATAGCCAATCTCTATCAAAAAATTCCAATTAAAATGCCAGTATTTCAGTATTCTACGTATTATCCCAGAATCAGATATCAATTGTTCTGCACACATGAAAGCGATGACTCGCAATTTCTCATTTCAAACCATTAATTGTACCTTAACAATAATGCTGCCTTCATCATATCCCAAAGCCACATTATTGGAGCCTCTCAAGCTGGCCACGCACCACACCCTCTCCATGCCATAGTTCAGGGTGCTCTCCAGGCGGTAAGTGCTGGAGTGCCAAATGCGCACGGTCCCTAGGGAAAAACAAAGGGATGGATCCTTTCATCTCTCCTCAGTGTGAGGGCAGCAGGTGTGCAGCCATGCCACCACGAGAGTTCTCCCCTAAGTTCTTTTCCTGTCCTTTAAACATCAGAAAACACAAAATTACCGTCTTCAGAGCCGGTGATGATGATGGGCAGCTCTGGATGGAAGCTGACACACGACACGTTCTGAGCATGTCCTTCCAGTGTTTGGACACAGGTTTTATTCTGAAAAAAAGAGAACACAGTGCTACATTTTAATCTTTATTTCTTAAAAAAATCTCCCCCAAATCCAAAATATATCTAAAAACATATTTCTACAGATTTCTTACATTTCTAAGATACTCAAACAACAGCACTAAGCTATTAAAAACTGATTGTATTAAATTGTACTTCCTGCCCAGAAGAAAATACTTATTTCCCTTGAGAGAGGCCTTTTCCTCTGTTTTCAGATATGTTAATGCCTAGAAAATACGCTTTCTCAGAGCTGCATAGCACAACAGATTAAAGCAAGATAGAAAGCTGAGTTCACTGAAAAAAATCATAACAGAACATGGCATTACAGGTAAAAACACATCCAATTTAGGTCTTTGGTAAGAATGTTCATTCACACAGTTGTGAAAGAGAGGCTACTCTGCTTGAGATACATACTCCACTCTTAGTTATCTGGAGTCTCCAGCTGTACACGGTGGCAAAGTTTCAAGCACTGTTGTGTAATATTCATTACTGCAGTGAATGCTTAAATTAACAGTGCCAGCTTCAACTTCTGGGCTTGGATTTACTCTGGGGCAATAAGTTTTAACAACCAGAAAGTACCACCTAACAACTTTTGTCTTGCCCTTCTGGCCATTCAGATACTTGTACATAGGAAGAACTAATGAGTTCCAGGCTGCAGCAACAGAACTGAATCCCTGGACTAGATCTCTCTTTCCTGTAGAGCATTCAAACAGGGCACCTCAAGACTCCTGCCAAGTAGAAGTACATGCATGTGTGTCCACACAACACATGGGACTGTGCCAATGAGCACAGGGTGAAAACAGAGAGAGGGAAACCAATAAAGAAGGAAAAAAATAGAAGAAGTGAAAGGATGGAAAGAGTTGATACATGAGCAATATTTACACTTGAACATAGAAGAGGAACAGCTTAATCCACAAACATGAAGCCTAAAAGGCAGGGATCAATTTGTCACAAGAAAAAAAATCTAATGCTAACAACAGAAACTTGACACCAGATGTGGCAGCCTGTAAAGGCTCCTGAAGAGTTGAGCACACACCTGGTAGTCCCAGATCTTCACCAGCCGGTCATCTGCCCCAGAAATGAGGTATGGCTTGTCCCCACCACTGTAATAGTCAATGCAGTTTACTCCTTTCTCGTGGCCTTCCAAGGTGAAGTTGGGAGATGATGATCCGAGCTGCCACACCTTGCCAGAAAAGACCCAACAAAACAGAACCACATGTAGTTAGCGACCTTTTGTGTCCAGGCCAGCCTTGGCAAACACAGCAGGTATCCAGAGGTACTTTACAAGCCCAAAGAAAAATAATACAGAATTTCGAAGACACAGTTGTTTTCTTAGGTGAAAAACCTCAACAACTGTTCAGCAAACTACCAGTCCTTCCCCCAGTAAACACAAATAACGTGCTGAATTGCCCATGCTCTACTCATACCTCTAAACAATGAAATTGGTTTCTTTAAACTTTCTTTTAAGGACATGAAACCATATAAAGCATTGCTTTTAAGAAGAAGTATCTGTTTATAAAATTAACTAGTAACTAATTATTATCATACACAAGTTCCTCCAACTGTATCCTGAATTTTAATTTTTCCAGTTACATTATAGGAATATCGAATCTCATGTTTACTGAGGATTCAAAAGGAAGCAAGTCAAGTGTAGCTGTACTACTGTTTTCTCATGTTTATCAGATCAAATAAACATCTCAACAACTCTGGACGTATGAAATCAGTGGTGGCTTTTTACAGCCAATATACTGATAATATACAGGAAATGTGAGGAAGTGTCACTGCTCAGTGGCAGCAAATCTGTAGTCACAGATATTTAGTGACAGCTTCACAGCAAATGAGACCATGACACAGCTGAAGGCATCTTTAGAAACAATTCCATGCATGGACAGCCAAGGACCTGAAAGTAATGAGACACCTTTACCAGGGTTTAGTTTTTTCTTTTTAATGCACAGTTGAAGTCTTTATTAACTATATAGTTTTAATATTCCCAAACCACTCACTGACAGTATAACCATCACTCTTCTCCAATATTTCTGTGTAGTCCAAATGGAGATACAGCACTTAAAAGAGTTTAAAGAACTACTTTTCAATCATTAGAGGCAACATGTAATCTGGTAAATTTATTGAATTACTTAGCCGGTGCCGGGACCAATGTCCAGGTCTTTGTTCAGTCACAGTTCTATCACTGCACCTGCTTTTAAGAACACTGACCCATCATCCATACAGGATTATTGGTTTGTGTACACTGACAATCACTTAATGACTAAAAACCCCAAATACAGTTTCTCTACCTTAATTGTCCTATCCAAAGAGGCACTGGCAAACTGATTATTGTCTTTTGGGTTTATGACAATCTGCATGACGTAATGGGTGTGTCCTTCAAAGACCTGAGAACAAGACCATTTTTTATCCCAGTCCCAGAGTTTAATCAGCATGTCATCTGAAAAAAACCACAAACAACAAACAACCAAGCTTCAGTGAGTGATAACTACCTTCTTAAACTGCATAATCCTCCATAACTTCATGTTAAAGGCTAGAAAGGAGGCACTGCTAATAATCTATTTTCATCTGTAGGACTACCAGTCCTTGCAGAAGTACCACAGGGAGTAAAAGTTTCTTAAAAGGTTGTCCGGTAAAGTGGTGAAACACATCTGTCTTTAAAAAGGAGGTTAAGAATCAAGGTATTGAATTTTTAATCTTAAAACAGTGGGCAGACATTAAGCAATTGGCCCTGTGCTTTGTTCTGCAGCACGTGCTCTGGTGAGTGCTACAGATGAGGAAGCAGAGATAGCCAAGCTGGGTCCTCAAGTACCTTCAACAGCAAAACACAGAAATACACTGTGCCCGTGTGTGCCTGTGTCACAGAGCTCTCTGCAGTCCTGCACAGACTACATTAGTGAGGTTTCCAGGAAGGAAAAGGACTGAGCAGCACAACCTAAGTGTTCTTGGGCAAGGTCTGATGGGATACTGGGGTCTTCCACACCTCAGTAACACAGATCACTTCAAAGAACAGAGAACTCAGTGGTACTTTGGAAAAAAAAGATGAAAGTTACATGTTGCTTTCAAGTCAGATTTCCAGCTAAAAACTTACTCCAAACCACTATGAAATTTTTTATATAACAGAACTTGAGCTATAGTTGAGAGTTTGCCACACTAATTAGCACATACACGAATGTTTCCTCTGGCAGATATTAAGAGAGAAGGCTCTTTGCTCTTCTCAGATATGTTAATGCCTAGAAATTAACATAAGAACATACAAGAACATAAGCCATTGTATTTTAAATTGTAAGTGCACGAATGCATCTAGCAAAGAAACAACAAAATGACAACTGTCACATTGGCTACTTGCTCAAGGAATCCTGAGTCTGCCCAAGAAGACTTGCAATCCCTCAATGCACAGAAAACAGGTTCCTGAAAATAGCCGGTTATTGAACATGAAAATATCTCAAAGGACTCACCACTGCTTGTCAGGATGAAGGGCTGCGTGGGGTGCACAGCAATGCACCGGATGTAGTCGGAATGGGCTTCAAACATGTGAACTCTTTCCAGGGTGTTGTAATTAAAAACTCTGATCTGCATGTCATCCTAGAAAAGAGAAGAAAAGCCACATGAAAATAAGCCTCTTGGGCAGCGCACCTTCTATGCAATGTAGGGGAGGTAGGAAAAAACATTCCACGACTGAAGACAACAAAATGTTTACAGAATTTTGTTTGCTAATGATACAAATTATACTTGGGATTCAGAAGGCTATAAATTACACATTGCTGTTCCAAGTAATTGATGACTGGAAAAAACTTCAACCAAATTTTCATTTTTAAAAGTAACTGGGTCATGGCAGCATAAGATAATGAAATTCCTACTCTGTGTACAGGGCAGAAGACTAGGAAATGAAAGTTGAGACTAAAATATTTAGGCATTACCTTAATTTAGCCAAAAAATGGTCACTCCATAAAGAAAAATGTGTTACCAAGATTAGAATACAACTATTCGTCTCATGGTAGATTCACTATAAAATAAAATAAAAGCAGAGATTTTTTTCTACAGGTGAGCAAAACTAAAAAATTTATTTTTAATATAACCAAGAACAAAAGGTAGAAAGCAATTTCTAACTCATCTTACCTAGGACTGTCAATAGTTTCATCTTAGTTAAAGCAGCACCAATAATACTGAGTCAGAACTGTGTGCTGAGTATGTTCCAGGTGGCAGTAAAAGCTGAACTACATCTACCTGGCATTACCTGCAGAGTTAGTCACCTTAGCAGGTTGCTCTCTTTTGAAATGAAAAGTTTAAGCTTCTAAGCTTTCTTAAAGGAGAAAATTTCTGGGGAACTGTAGTGGAGTATTCCCTTCTCCTCTACAAATTCGTATCAGGTCAGATTATTACGAGATGCACAAAGCAATGGCATGAAAATAAATTAGAGAAAGTGAAGCTGCACAAGAAATCACAAGAGGAGAACAGCTTACAGCTCCAGTAACAACCCAGTTCTTCCTTGCCACGAATTTGGCAGCTCTCACAGGCAGGTCGCACACCTCAAAATTCTTCACCAGAGTCTAAAAATAAAAATAGTTAAGTTTATAGAGAGAAACTGGAGAAAATACCAACTCTGAAATCAGCTCTTTATATTTTCTTAACAGAGTCCAATATGTCACTTCCTTGTCTACTGATACAGTGACTTTTGTACTCAGACAGAGCAGAGCACAGTCAATTAGTGGCAGTGACTGAAGAGTCTTGTATAAATTCAATTTTTCAACACTAGATACACATCTGTCAGTTATGAATATCTCATAATAAGGGATAACTAATGCCATCACCTGTGTTTCATGGTTCCAAACACAGACGCTGCCATTGTAAAGGCTGGCCAGCATCCATGGCTCCGTGGGATGCAGGTCCACGCTCTTCACCCGGTCAGAACGGGCTGTCAGCTTCCGCTTGATATCGAGTCGGAGAGGCTGGGGGGGAAAGAATTGGGAATACCCAGTTACTTAATAGGAAACTGGCACAGAAAAGGGAAAAGGAAAGCTGAAGTTTATTCTTAGAATTAAAGGATCCAATCCTGCTCTTAAGGCAGACAGAAGGCTACTACTCTTTCCTATCCATCTATGTATTTAATTTTGTAGGAAGCATCACATCCCCACCAATGGCAATGGGTCTGTTTAATTTAATTCTGTGAAATTCAGAATTTCTTCATACTGTAAAAAGTATCTCCAGCAGAGTCAAAAAAATAAAAGATGCACTGCACATCTTCCTGGTGTCCCTGAACTATGAAAAAGCAAAGAGAACTTGCTCCTAACACAAATGTTAGAAAATTAATCTTGCTGCTACTTCATCTGACAAATCAGGAAGAAAGGCCAGTTAGCACAAAAGAGCACAACAATAATTATAATTGCCCATTATAAATTTACTTCCATTCACAATTCCAAAATTACGTTTAAGAATGGAACACTATGTTGTAGAAACTGAGAACAGGGAAAAGTTTAAGTCTTTACTTTACAAAGAAGGCTCTGTCCTTCCACTTTTATCACTGGCAATGTAAAGCAAGAGTATTTATAAGGCATGAAGTCTACCAAAGTGATTTGCTAGAATATTCGAGGCATTACAGATTCATTTAGACACTCATTTGAGACCACTTAACGCTTCTTTTATCTCAGAGAACTTAGTGGATAATAGCTGATGAAAGAACACTGCACGTATTAATAAAACCTGCAGTTACAGATGTTAGACACTCCAAGCAGAAAAAGCCACCTAATTATCATGTAATGCCTGTACTACAGACATGACATCTGATGGTAGAGATGAATTTGACGTTCATTTCTCCTGCTACAAACACTAAGAAGGCAAGCACAACCGCACTTCATTCTGTGCTTATCCTTGGAACTGCTGGGATCTGCGGCTCGCAAGGGCCGGGAATGGCCGATCCGAGGGGTGAGTGCGACACGCACTCCGAACGCCGGGACAACTGCTCGGTGGGTCTGAGGAGCACCCCGTGGGCAGCACTGCGCTGCTGCTCCGGTCCCGGCCCCCTCCTGCCCCTCGGCTCCGCCGATCGCGGGGCTGCGCTGCCTCGCTGGAGCCGGGGTAGGATAGTCACCCTCCCGCAGCGGGGGCGAGGGCACCCCCCGGGACACCGCCCGTCGCTGCCCGCGCTCACCATGGCCCCGCTGTGCCGCTCCGGTGCCGCCGCGGTGCCGCCGCCCGGGCACGATCCGACCTCCGACGTGGAGCTTCCGGGCCCGCCGCTCTCGCGACAGCGCCGCCGGGGCGTCCCGACGTCTCGCGAGAACGAGGCGCTCCCGTGGGATGCCGGGATATGTAGTCAGCGGCGCCGGGCGGCGCGGCGCGGGGCAGGTTGGGGGTTGTCGCTCCGCGCGCTGCCTCAGGAGCGGAGGGGGGCGCTGAGAGCCGCGGAGTCAGAGACTTGGAAGGGACAAGGGAGGATCACCGAACCCAGCTCCTGGCCCTGCACACGGCACCCCGAGGGTCACACCATGTGTCTGAGAGCGTTTTCCAAACACTTCCTGAATTCTGTCAGGCTTGGTGCTGTGACCACTGCCCCGGGGGGCCTGTTCAGTGACCAGCCTCTGTGTGAACAACTTTTTCCCGATACCCAACCTCAGCCGCTCCCGACCCAGCTCTCTGCCGTTCCCTCGGGTCCTGTCTGTGGTCACCACAGAGCAGAGATCGGTACCGGCCCCTCCGCTTCCCCGCATGAGGATGCCGTAGAATGCTATGAGGTCTCTCCTCAGTCTCCTCCAGGCAGGACAGACCAAGTGTCCTAAGCCGCTCACAGCTTCCCCTCCTTCACCATCCTCGTGGTCCTCCTTTGGGCACTCTCGAATAGCCGAATGTATTTTTTATGTTGTGGTGCCCAAAACTGTGTCCCTGCAGTGTCCCCTTAGTGTCCCCTGTGCAGTCCCCTGTGTGATCTTGGACTTCGAAGTTAGAGGACAGTGGTGAAGAGCTCCCAGGTGGTGCCCAGGTGTGACTGGTCCCGTCCCCCTCAGTGCAGACTCAGTGTGCACCATGGTGACACTGGGTGAGGGGACAAGTCCTTGGTGACGTGCTATGGGATGACCTGGCAAGGAGCCAGCATGCCCAGCTCTGTCAAAGACCTGAGCCTGGTCAGTCCCGCAGACCTTGAGACAGGCAAGTGACACATTTCTTAATCATTTTGCCAGCTAAAATTGCTACAACTCCAAACAGCTTCTAATAGAAACATGGGGAATGTGAGGGTTTGGGAAGCATCAGAGCACAAGGAACCACTGTTGAGGGAATTTCTCCTACCCCTGCTGCCAGACTGAATTTCTATCTCTAAAAGTTGCATCCCCTACATTTCACTGTATAAAGGAGAGGAGTTATCACAGAGGATATTTATATTCGTTGGGATTCAGTTAAAGAAAATTCTCCTTTGATACAAGTTTTCAGCTGGGGATTAGGAGCTCTGTGTCTTCTATCCCACAACACTGCAAAAAGGATTACACTGGCCTGGAGTGTTTACAGTCTGAAGGACATTAAACAAACAAAAGGGAGCGACACAGAACAGTTACTGCAATTCTTGTCATTTTCATAACAAGGGAGAAAAGACAGATAATTAAAACTTTAAAAAACCCCCCACAAGTCTGATGAAAAGTGAAAAGAGAAATGCCTGAAGCAAGAAAAGTGGCACAATATTGTCAAGTGCTATGGGTGAGTTTAGATTTTCAGCTTTCTTTAAGTCTTGCTTTCTACTTTGAATTCATTACAGTGATGATTCTACAATGTAATGAATAACACTTAAAATGTTTGAGTACAGAATCTGAGGATGCAGAATCTGGATAACCTTGCCTAAAAGGAATGATCTGAGTAAAATTTATGAATTTTGAGTGTAGTTCATGATTTTCAGATGCTGAGGTGGAGCACTGAAAGAAGAGATGTAGAGGAAAGTGACCATAATAGAGAATGTAGGTAATGGGGGATATACAGCATACACTATGTTTTTCTTTGAAAAACTCAATGAAGTCCTGTCTAGAAAGAGATGAGACTATTACAGGGCAATTAAAGATGATCAGCATGGTAAGGGAAAGATGAAGGTGTAGAGCTTGTTAGTCAAGAAAATAACAGCAGAAAAAGGAAGAAATTACTTTGCTGTTAGCTTCTCCTGGGAAGTTGTAATAATAGAAAAGCTAAGGGGGAGAGAAAAAGTGCAGGTTATAAGCCAAGACTGACCTTATAGTAGGAAAGAAGAAATGAAAAAAAGCGATTAAATTCAAAATAAGAAATATCCCTCACAGCTGTTAGAGGCAAGTTTACCAATTGAGTGCCAGTTCTGAGTCAAAACCATGATCCATTGTGGAAATTAAATGGGTATACAGAGAAAATACATTATGTATTTGTTTGCCTTTCACATTTTTTCCTGTGTACCCTGTACTGGCCAGTGTTTCACCAGGGGCTGTATGCAAAACAGCTGGAGCCGTGGGATGTCCCTAAGTCTTTCAGTACAGAGATTACATGAGAACAAAATCTCTACTTGAGGTCCTTTTGTGTGACTCGACAGCTATTCTTATGCTTGTTTACTGAAAGATATTTTTTGGCGAAGACCCCAACACTGTTTTATTCCAGAAAAGTGAAACAGAGGTAACTTTGTTCCTTGTGGGCATTGCCCTGAAATTCCTCGGTGCCCCTTTCTTACCTCTGCCTGCTTGGCTCTGCAGTAGCACTTGCTGCAGCTTCCCTGGAGCAGCACACCTGTGCTGGGCATTTGGCTTTTTCCTCCCAGGTCTGAAGGAAATCTGCCATTTTCTTTACTTTGGAGGAAGGGCACAAACCTGAGTTTGCCTGTTTCCTGTAGCTACTTGATATCTTTAAGACCACAGACAGGGATAGGGGAGAGAAGAGAATGATGTAGGCAAATGATGAGAGATGGCTATAGATATGAAGAGTGCAACCACAGGCCTGGCTTCCTTCAAAAACCAGAATAAAGCTGTACAGAATATTTACACTGCAGCGTGAAGGGCCATTCCACAGCCACCTTCTTGTTAGGAACACAACCAGCTTTTCTGTAAAGTGTGGATATAGGTGTGTATATAAGAGTATAATAAGGGAACTGGTAATAGGGTGTTGCAGGACACATTTCCTTTAGATGCAAAGCTACTTTTAAATCTCTTGAAAGTTCTCAATGCAAAGCATTAAAGAGGACCATTTTTATTACCCAAATAATTGTCTCTCAGGACACCCAATCCACTCAACCTTACTTTTCTGAGATTTTGGCTTAGATTCTTTTGGCTATAAAATTATTGGCAGGTTTTGCATTTGTTTGGCAAAAAAAAAAAGTTTTTTTGGAAGTAGGATATAGCATTTTAAGATTAAAAAAAAAAGTACAGTATCATTATTTCACAGAGAAAGATTAAAGCAGTTTGGGATACCAATCACAAGCATCTATAGTTTATCTTTAGTGTACCAAATGAATTTTAATTGATGTTTTAACAATAAAATGCCCGTCCACTTTCTTTTTATCTCAAGTAAAGATTAGAGGTCTGGAGATAAGAGCTGGATCTATGTGGCTCATCCCATATGTGTGAAAATTCATATCCACGTATGGAATGCTGTCGGGTAGAGCCACACCTTGTGTAATAAATACAATGTGTGCTGCTGCTTGCTGCAGTAGGCAGCTCAGCCCTGGGGTCCAATGTTTCTTTGCCTTTCTTTGCCAGGGTGCAAATTCTTTCTCCAGACTTCAGCTGCTGCTGATTTTCCTCACAGGGTTATGTGGCACCTCTTGGGATCTCTGCATTTCACTTTGGGGCTCAGCTCCCCAGTGCCTTGGAGCTTGACTAACTGAGCTGGTATTGATGGCTTTATAATCCCCTAAGTGGTCTGTGAGCTACCTTGTGGCCTGAAGTACTGTATTATTCTCATAAGGTCCTTTCTTTTAGAAGAAACAGAGATGCTTACATCTTCAGGTCAGCTCTATAGTATTGTAAAGTGTTTATTTCATATGCAAAATTAATGTGCTGTGCTGTTGATTGCCAGGAGTTAATATTTGCAGTGCAGTGAACTGAAGCAAAAATCATTTCAGCCTTAACTTGGAAGATAGTAAAGATTGATGGAACATGGTGTGTTTAAAGGAAAGGGGTTATTAACATGTAGGTGGCAGAGCTGTGAGACAAACCCCACTGTAAATCTGAATTAAAGCCTCCCTTGTTACAATGGCATTTTACTTTGTGGTAGTTCAGGGACACAGCAGTGTTGTGGAATGCACTTTGGTTTTTTTAGTCTGAGATGCCCAGCCTCTCTCTTACTTTCTTGGAAACATCTTAGCGTTGGATACAATCCTGACTCATGTACCAAGCATTAAACTGACTAGGATAATGAGGAATTAAAATGCCAGTAAAGAAATAAGAACTGTCAAAAGTCTAGAGTTCAGATCAGAAAAAATATAATCCCATCCCCTTCAAAACCTGCAACCTGCCAGTAGCAGTCTGATGGTGCATAAACTGATAGTTTCAAAAAATGGTTGTTCCTTCAAATACAATCATAATTGTGGTGCATACAGAGAAACTAGATACTGCTGTAAGTAAAGAAGGGATTGGGGATTGGAAGTTTTGTATTTGATGTCATCTAAAACAATATTGCCTGACACTTTCATTACAGACCTGCCTTATCAACTTACAATTCTGCCAAACTTCAGCCACGTGGGTTTGGATTTTTTGTACTGGATATCTTCACCTCAGCAAGATAACCTATTATAGACTGTATTTTCAAATTTCAGTAGAAAGGTTTACTATTTTTTAAAGGATTTTAAGTGAGCACAAATACCACCTTCTTTAAAATCAGCAACAGGATAATCAGCACTACTTTTAGCGGCATCTGATATGGAATTAATTTCAAGAGAAAATATAAAGTATTAATTATGGTAGTAGACGTATGTGAGACCCACATGCTAATAACAAGGAGAGAGATGTCTTTAAACAGACAAGTGGTAAAAAAAGGTTGTCAGTGAGAGAGACCAAAGTGTTGTACATAATATAAAGACTCCAGTTATTGACCTCTTGTGCTACAGCTTCTTTGGGCACATTTGATTCATTAGATAAGTGCTATCTTTATGTCATTCATGTAGTCACTTAGCAAGAACCATCTTGACTGACCTGTTTGTGCTCCTGATTTATTAACACTTGCTTCTTGTTTTATTTCCTGGAGGCTACTGTTCCAATTTTGGAATGATTCCATTTCCATTGAGATTGGTGGCAAAAGGGCAGGCCTTGAAACCACAGAAGTGGTTCAGAAGGCAGCAGTTTCTATCCTCCCAGGTATTCCAACTTTGGAGCTTGTAATTTCTTTCTTTATCAGATTTACAATGCCTTCCACTATAGTCGGATGTTGGTGCTAATGTTCTTCTATTGACTTTTGAGGCTTCAGATAAACTTATTCCATTTTCTCTGCTCATCTTCAAACCTGCCAAACTGTTCCTAAGATCTGATTCAGGGAGCAGTTTAGTTTGTCCTGAATATAGTCTTGAGATAACATGAACTAGAAAACCTATAAAATGATTTCTTCTTGTCTGAGGAGTATCGGTCCAGTAGCTACTTAAAAATTTCTGCAACGACATTGATTTAAGGACAGAAAGATTCTGTGATTTCCATTTTTATTTGCTATTATATATTATTACCTTATCACTGCTGACTATGGAATTGGAGCATTCTTGGGAATGAGTCAGCATCAGATTTTCCTTAAGCTTGCAAAAATGGTTTATTGAATAGTATGGGTTGCCAGCACCCTGGAAAATGAAAACACTGTGTTTGTTTTCTATTAGAATTAGACAATATTGACATAGAGGTTTTTTTTTTTTTTTGAGATACAAAGTGGTTATAAAAGGAAATTTAAGAGCATCACTGTAGACACATAGTCAACAGGAAAGGTTCGTGGCCAGACTTTGATAATTGACTGTAGCTTGTGGAGGAAGCAAGTTGGTTGTTTTCTCTTGATCTGGCACTTTTGTGTTTTCCAGATGCAGAGGTGAAGCTTCAGCTCCTACTGCAACATTTTAACAGTGTACAGAACAATCCAGAACCCAAGCATCTAAATATCCTATCTAAATAGCCTACACTAGTGTCTGTTTCAAAGGAACAGTAATGATGTTAAAACTCCTTTTATGGCAGTGCGGTGATATCAGACAGTATCTTCCACTTGTGCATTTTCTCAACAAACATAGGGAAGGGGATTGGGTTTAAAGCACAGATGTTATTGTTGTCACTAAGATCCTACTGCTTAGGCACTCACCGCACGAGGCCCATTGCTCTGCTGTGGGCAGTCTTTTGTCTTTGTAATTTGATAACAGTTGTTTCCCCATGGGCTCCAATGCAGGTCAGGCTTGTGGTGTGCTAGGCACGGAAAACTAAACCCTGCTAACCATGTTTTGGTTTCAGGGCAGGCTAGTTTTAGAGGAACCTTTTAGAAACCCCAAAAGTAACCATAATCCAGCACTATTCTCTCAAGATATGCCCCTCAAATGGAAGGGCATCAATAGGTTGGGAACTTTTTTAAAAAAAGAAATCTATTATTTTAAAATTTGTTTACAGTAGTGTAATATGTAGGTGTTTTTCTAGGAAAGGTCAAAACCCCTCTGTATTTATGACTGGAGTTGCATCGTTACATGGTTTATGAGTTTGCATTGTGTTCAGAAAATCAGCAGCACACAGACTTCTGTGGCATTTCTGCAGCACTGAATGCATGTCTTTGTATCAAAAGCTTTTTCTTCACAATAACACAGTAACAAGTTGTTTATGTAGGACAGCAGGCAGTGATGAAAGCGATATTAAATTTTATCTTTGCTCTTTTACAATAATCACACATAAATAACATACTGCCAGAGGAAAATGTAACAATAAATTTCTATGTACAAGTCTGATACAAGCACTGTTTCTTCTGTTTTCTCATTTCTAGTAGAACCTGAATCATTAATTTTTTCAGATATACACTCATATATATGTATAATTCAATAATATTAGTGTGTGCTGTGTACCTTCTTTGTGTAGTCTGAAGACTGCAAGTTATCTCAACCATCTCTGTCCACTGTTTGAATTTTTAAACTCAGACTGTAGTAATTAATTCTTTTAGCTTTGAATATCTCTTTTTCAATCCTTGGTCAGTATATTATATAAATGGAACCTGACATAGGATTTGCAGCATTCAGATCTTCTGGACAAATTCATTCTGAAAGATGAAGTATAGGATCTATTGACGAGTGAGGATCAGTACAGAGTCTCAGTTTAGACTAAAAAAGTTTAGGGTTTTAATCCTAAAGGTTTCTGGTTCAATGCTTATGCTGCTATTCTTGCCAGTGATGCCATTCTGTAATGCAGTCAGCTTCCCCCTCCCTCCCAGCAGTGAGAATAACTATTACCCACACATATTTTTATATCATTTATGAATTCTTCCATCAAAAATGGAGATGGATTTTTTTTTATATGGCTTTCCAAATTAAAACTGCTGAGTTTTAATAATATGTAGCCAGTATGTTGTTGGAATCTCCCCAAAGTAAAAGTACTTGGAAAGTGTAATGTGGCTATAAGTACAGAAATTATCTCAACAGTTCTGTTCTTAAAAAGAAAGGACAAGAATGTTACTCAATTTACCATAGAGATATAAAATGACAGTAATGACTATCTTTTGGTTTGAGGGAAGAGGGCAGTGTGATTACAAGATTCGCCACTCGATGTCACCTTGATTCTGTTCATCTCTATTTATTTTCTTCTCTGATTGATGTCTGGACACAAAATCCCAAAACTGGTTTTGTATTAAATCTGTCTGGGAAAGAATGTTTATCACATATTTCTAAACAATAGTTTTTAATGTCTTCTGCAGAAGTAAATAAAATTATTTCAATTTTCACTGATGCCTTTCAACTCCAGCCTTTCACGGAAAAATGGTGAAGTCCCTCAATTTTGGTTCAGTCATTCTTCAATGTAAATATTTGTAGGTGGACAGTAGCATGGGAACAGTTCCTGGCATCAAATTGACCAACAAGGCTTATTTCCTTTGTGATACTTTTTTGTGTGTCAAGGCTGCACTACATCCATTACAAAACCCCCTAACATAAAAGATCTGATATTTTAGGACTTTGCTCTGTTCTGTGCATACTTGTCTTTTTCACTGACAAAATCCAGGCTCATTGGGTGGGTTTGTAACTGGAAGAGACGTCATCCACTTTTTGAAACTTTTTAAAATTAGTTACAAAATTACTTGACCAAAAATGCTTTCTGATTTTCAAGGTGGACTATTTCATGACAACTGGTGAATATTGTTACATTCAATGTTTTAGAAATTAATGATGGAGTTGTCTGAAAGGTTCCTCTGAGATGGGATTCAGAAGATTGACTCTGACTGCAAACAGAAGCTGGAGATGTTTATAAATAACACTGGAGACAATGTCATTCTGTCAGCAGTATCTTTGGTGATTGTATGTTGGCTGAGAGAATTCTTTTGTTTGGGGAAGAAGATTTGATTTGGACAAGACAAAAACTGGGCTTTACTGGCTGTCATCAGGTTTGTGTTTATAGCTTTTGTGACAAAAGGAGGTTTCTGGCTGTCAACCTTTGCAGTGTAGACCAGACTTTGAGGAGTGTTTTGTATTGGGTATTGCAGAAAGGCTCTCCATACCCTGCAGTTGATGGGATGGCCATGCTGTGCTGTGAAGCTCATTTCACCATGCAGTGATGAGGTTAAAATCTTACACATTACAGGGAACTACAGAACATGGAACATTTTTCTGCTCTGTAAATACTGCCAGCTAAGAAGACCTGACATTGAACTGGATATAGAAGTTCTCACATGGAATCTTCTTCTACTGAAAGATGTTCTCTCGTGCCTTTTTTNGGTGATATAATCATTATAATGCAGGGGGAAAATTGTGATAAAAGCACCTTTATGCTCCTCAGTCAGTGGAGATTAATTACTGCTGAGGCAACTGGCAGGGAAGGATAGGAGTAGTAATGGTTTCGTTACCAAAACCTAATGGACTGGTCAGGGAAGAAGGATAAGTTATAACCTTTTAACAAAGTGAGATCAATTGATTGAAATATTTTTATATTTTGGTCCTTAAGTCCAAGTGGAATCCAGAAAAACAAAACATGTCCCTCAAATGCTCTAGCATTTATCTAATATTTGAGAAAAATTATTTGGCCTGTTAACTGCTTAAAGGGAAACTGACTGCTGGGTGTGAGACTGTGAACACACTTGGCTGCAAAATTATATTCGGAGTGGATGTTCTGAAAAGTCTTGGTTGTTACTACTGTTGGTCATCAAGGCAGAGAACTGCACATATTTGGAATAAATTGCAGGCCCAGATTATTAGATAGATTTTTGCACTCTTGTTGTGTCTACCAGCATGATACTGATTTATTTTATCAAAGAATTGTAATCTGTGTCTAATTCCATTAGGAAACAAATTTGCAGTGTGAGGTAAATTATTTTGGCCTTTTTTAACCTATTCCAAGGTGCTGAAATATGTTCTATTTTTCACTGGAAGATTCCAAATATGTTCTGGATCTCTTTTTATTTAAATTACTTGCAGTAGGACAGCTACAGAGTTCTGTCACTTACTTTATAAATAAAACCTGAGATCTGCGAAGCTATTACGGTGTTTTCATGCACAGCCTTGCTTATATTTGTTTATATTGAGATACACAGTAAGCAAAACAGATCCTTTTTCTTTTGACTTCGTGAAGGATTGACTTTCTTACTTGAAACAAATGACAAACACAAACTGTATCAACAGCATATAGAGATTTATCCTTGTGAAAAAGCAAGTTGTGAAAACCTGGAAACCCAAGTCTGAGCTCAAGAGCCAGAATCTTCATTGCCTTGTATTCATGCTGCATCAGTGGAACATTACAGAGGTTTAAACTACTGTACTACAGTATATTCTGTAATTCCATTTTGTTATCTTGTTCTGTGGAAGGAGCTCACCTAGCTGGTCTGAGATCATTTCCTGGTAAATCTTCCCCTCCTGCAGCACTGCACTGCCTCTGCTGGATCTGCCGGTGCAGGTGCAGTACAGGCTGAGCCAGCTGAGTCAGGCAGGGAGAGGTGCAACAAACAGGCAACAACCCTATGGCTGTGAGCAGATGTTGGAGCTGGAAAGCCAAGCTCAGGCAAAGGCTGGAGATGTCCAGACTTCCACTGGGGACCATGCTGGATCCTGCAGCCCACTGGCCAAGAGTTCATTTACTCCTGCCACTGTCATTTAGTTACAGTCTCTGTCCAGTTTGCTCTGCTGCAGAATGACTGTGCAATCAGCATGGCCATAGAAAACCTGGTGCTGCTTCTTGTTTTAAGTGACAGAAGTTCCCCAAAACAGAAATCGTTCAGTTATGATCATACAAAGCCTTTCTCTAGAAAACAGTTATTTTCCTTTATCGACTCTGGATGTGCTAACATTTTAACTAAGTGCTTGTGTTTTCTGTGTATTCAGTTTATGCCATCAAGGAAAGCAATTTGCTGTAATGCTACACAAGGCACCCATTAGTAGCAAACAGCAATCTGTGTTTTTAGAGAACCAAGGCTGTTATTTCACAAAGGGAGCAATTCAACTCTGCCTTAATCCTCTAACCAGTATAGCTCATCTTACAGGTGTTTTTCCTGACTATTTGACTGCTTTTGTCTTCTCAGAAGTGTGGAGAAAATGAAAGTCTAATTTAAATTAAGTTGTAAGTGATTCATTAAAAAAATACAATATGATGTATGTCCATATAAATAAATGTCAATTCTCTTTTTTTTTAAATGACAGAAAAGTTGCCATATGTCACATGCCATTATTTTTAGTTGCTTGTTTTCAACATGGAAGCAAAAAGAAAACTTAAAACTCTGTCTCTAAACAGTCAGGAACTTTATTGCATTCATTTATTGTATCAACAACAGTGAATAGCAATACACATTTTTCTGACTCTGATACTTTGAGTGCATTAAATTCTGCAGCTACAGAGTCTACAGTCTGTGTTATCAGTAGAGGTGCATGGCCTGATCAGGATCTGATCTGGCTGAAATTAATAAATGACTCCCTGGAAGTGCTCTGATTTAAGTAGAACTACTTGCAAAACAAGCTCCAATATCTAGTTTGACGCCCTTATAATTATTTCAAAAGTTCAAAATTAATTAAAACCATATAAAGAAGAGATAAAATTATATATTTTGAGAATCTACTGCTGTCTCACTTGTTACACCAACTGACTTTTTCTATGAGTTCACTCACTTTTGTGCCAAAGCTCAATAACCTTTCTCTGCTCAAGCTAGAAGGCATGACGACAGAGTGGGGTGTTTGTCAGGTAGTGATACAATGTGTTGAAAAGGCACACTACACTCTTTAGTTGGCTTTTACGATTGCTGCCATGTTGGAAGAGCACTGCTTTAGTCTGATCATCAGAAAATTTAAGCAAGCTTTGGCTTTATGGCACCTCCAAGAAAAAAACATATACTTCTGTTATTGAATTTCTTTTTCCCTACACATGTGTAGGAAAAGATGAGCAAATTTTGAAAAAAACCCAAGTAATTTACTAGAGAGACAGCCAGAAGAAGAAAAATCAGATAATTTAGTAAGTAAAAAAAGTATTAGATATTGTAAAGTAGACAATGAAACAAGTACTGCTGTAAGCAGCAGAACCACCAAAGCTTGGCTGCTAGTGGATTTAACTCATGGTTGAATTCATTGGCATCCAGGTTTTCCATGGTTACAGGCATTTATCCTAAATGATTTTCTGGGACTTGATAAACATGAGTTCACCCTGTAGCCTTTCTTTTACTGGAGGCATTCTATCAGGCTATTAATTTTCACATAATATTGTAGAAATCTTAGAGACTTTATCTTTTACAGTCAGGTTTGGCCAATCTACACTGGGCAACTAGTTCAAAAGCTGTGGAGGTGTGGGCAAACAAATATCATGGGCACCTATGAGCCCTTCTACCCCTGAATGTAAATACATGTGTGCATAAAGATGCAGAAATATATATATCCATGCATATGGTGCATGCATATATCCAAAAGTGAATGAAATTGAGGTGACAGGGAAAGACAATTAAGAAATTACAGGAAAACAACTTTGGGTGCAGTGGCAAAGGCAGCAAAGGGCACTACACATTAAAAAGCTGTTCAAAGGATGCCTGTTGGAGCTTTCACAGAGAGACATCCCATTTAACTTTCATGCCATGGTTTAATTCTGAAGTCATAACCAGGTTTACAGCAAAAGCCTTTGTGAAGGGTTTATCAGATTTTCAGGAAGCCTTTCTTTGAAAGACTGTAACCTAAACCAACCCCAGCAGAAATCCAAAGTACAGTAGCATGAAAACAAGTAAAGAGAACTTCCAGTGGTTCTCAAGGCTTGTTTCTGGGTCTTGCTAAACATTAGTAGCTTTTCTCTTACTACAGGGACCCTTTTTTGGGTCTTTTTGATCCTTTTTTCCCCATAAAATCAGTAAGAATTATAATATCTTTCGGATCTTCCTGCCAGTCTTTTTGCCAACTATTACTGCAGGTACAGTGATAGATTTGCTGATGGAAAAAAGTGAATTCTGTGGTGGGACCACAGAGACTTTGCAAGGTCATCTGCCAGTCTCTTCCAGTCCTTCACCTCTTTGGAGAGCAGAGGCATTACCTAATGTCCACCTGCAGTTTCCATGCTGCAGTTCCAGGCTGTTCCTTCTGGTCCTGTCAATCTTCTTCTGTCTTGGAGTATGGATGAGAGTGTGCCCCTACTCCTTCAGCAGCAGCCTTTCATGTTTATATTCTTTCTCCAAGTGAAGTCATGTTTGCACTCACATAAGACAAAGCTCCTCATCTTTCCATAGATTCCTCCACCTCGAAGAACTCTGGAATGTCTACTGTCATCTGTTGCATTCCCATTTCTATTTAATGGTGACTGAAGCACTGCAGTGTGAGATATAATTAAAGCAAATGTGATATTTAGGGAATAACTGACAAAATTTTGCAGCTATTGAAAAGCTTTTGTCATTAATATTGTTTTAAATCTCATTTTCACAAAATGTTTTCTTCTAATCCTCACAATCTGCATAAGAAGTGTAATCAGCAAGCTGAAATTGAAGTATCTGCAACCTCCGCCCTTTAAATCAGTCACAAAATAAAGAAAAGGATGTCTTCTAATGGGAAAAACCTTTATAAAGAAATCCTGTCTATCAATCTCTCCCCACTAAAGCAAAATATATACCCTTGCTTAAAAGAATAGAAATAAATCTTATTAAGCACCTTTTTTTTTTTTTTTTTGTTATATTTTTTCATCGGATCTTGAAGCAAATGCTGATTGAAAAACCTCAGACTTCTTGCCAGGTGGCAGTAGAGTATCTTTCACAAGCAGCAGAACAGCCGAGCATCCAGGATATCCATGGCAAATTTGAAAGGCATTCTGTGCATATCTGGGTGATGCTCCGTAGCTCCATGGAAAGACAGCACTGTAGGGCCTTGCCACAGAACAGAATTGGTAGGAGCAATAACAACGTTATTCTACAGCCTCTGCCTGCAGTGTTGCTCTGTTCTTTTAGCAGTTGGCAATAAAATGCTTAACTTTTTGGAAGAAAAACTGGCTCAATGCAGAGATTTTGAGAAATTCCACCATAAACATTTGTTACACACAGCTTTGTCACTGTCATTTGAAAAGTCCAGTGACAGGTTATGGTACTGATTCTTTCTCCAGTACTGTACTCACTAGGAAGTGCTCCTGTGTTGTTCAGGCTTTTTTTGTCTGGAGGTATTGCATTTGCATGGCCAAGCTTTGGCAGGGCAGGGGCTACAGGGTTGGCTTCTTTGAGCAGCTGCTGGAAGCTTCCTCCATCTCCAGCAGAGCCAATCCCTGGCAGCTCCAAAGGTGGATGTGCCGCTGGCCAAGGCCGGGTCAGTTAGAAATGGTGGTAACACCTCTGAGATAAGAGTTTTGAGAAGAAAGAAAAAAGTTATTGTGCAGCTGTGATTGTGGCCAGAGAAGAGCGGGGTGAGAACACGAGAGAGGAACAGCTCTGCAGCCAGCAAGAGCAGAGAAGGGGGGGCAGGAGGTGCTCCAGGCACCAGAGCTGGGATTTGTCTGCAGCCCGAGGTGCAGCCCATGGTGAGGCAGCTGTGCCCCTGCAGCCCATGGAGGTCCACAGGGATGCAGAGATCCACCCACCAGCCCATGGGGATCCACAGGGATGCAGAGATCCCCCTGCAGCCCATGTAGGAGCCCATGCTGAAGCAGGCGGATGCCTGGAGGAGGCTGTTACCCCATGGGAGGCCTGTGGCAAGAGGGGCCCTGCTCCCAGGCTGGAGCAGCCTGTCCTTGGAGGACTGAGCCCATGGAAGAGTGACCCACACTGCAGCAGCTTTGGGCGGACTGCTGCCCATGGGTTGGACTCACGTTGCAGCAGTTTGTAGGGAACAGTTGCTCATGGGGTGGACTCACGTTGGAGAAGTTCATGGAGAGCTGTCTCCCGTGGGAGGGAGCCCATGGTGCAGCAGGGGAGCGACTCCTCTCCCTGAGCAGCGCGAGAAGCTACGGGTGATGAACTGACCATAACCTCCATTCCCTGTCTCCTTGCACCACTGGGGGCAGAAGGTAGAGCTGGGAAGGAGGGAGGGGTGGGAGGAAGGTGTTTTCAAGATCTTATTTTATTTCTCATTATCCTGCTCTGTTTTGTTAGTAATAAATTCAATTAATATCTCTAATTTGAGCCTGTTTTGCCCATGATGGTATCTGGTAAGTGATCTCTCTCCCAGTCCTTATCTCAAGCCGCGAACCCTTTGTTGTTTTTTCTTTCCCCTGTCCAGCTGCAGAGGGGAGTGAGAGAGAGGCTTTGGTGGGTTCCTAGAATCCATCCAGGGTCAACCCACTACACTGGATCAGAAGGCTGCTGATAAATTCCCTTCCGGGGGCTGTATTTGAATAATATTCTCTGTGAGGAAAAGAATCCATGCAAATGGTAATCCTTCAAAACAGCTGAGACAGCACTGCATGCCAGAGGGCTGAAAAAATGTGAACGAACATTCTTTGATTTACCAGCAAGGTCCGTTCCTCCAGCACAAGTATTTAATCTACTGACAAGGAGATAAGGGACTTTGAGCAGCTTAGAGACCAACCTAACATCACAAATATGATACAAACAAGGATACCTTTGAAAGTAATTATAATGCAACATAATGAATTTCTTCTTTGTCTCCAGCACTGTGCTTACAGTTGTAAAGGAGGCTGCAAGTTCTTGCATATCAGTACGTGCAAAAACAAAATGTTGTTTTGGAGAGTAAAAAAGCTTGCATATTTTCTCACTTCCTGTTAAAAAGTCTGAAATTTTCATTTCCAAGATAGGCAAAAAAATAGGGCCTGATCCAGTTTTCTCCTAATCAAAGTCTACTTGTGTTCAATTGCCTACTTCCTCTACTTCTGAACCATAACCATTAGATAGAACTAGTGAGCATAATAAGAAACCAGTTGAAGAATGTTTGCTTTCCCTCTTCAAACTTATAATCTGTGAATTGATGACAGTTCCTTGTGATTTATGAAAGATTTTCTTTGGATTTATGATTTGGTGTGAATTTATAAATCCCTGCATTTTGCAGGTTTATTCCTGCCAAGAACCAACTAGGAGAAATGCCACTGATTAAAACATGCACATGTTGTTTCCTAGTGATTATGTTCTTCTGATAATATTTTGAAAATTTAATGAACTATGGTACTTCTTATCCTTGTAACTAGCAGAGACTTAGAAATACGAATTAAATACATTTCCACTGAATAGTCCAGGTCAGGGCTGAATAAGACAAAATAAGGAGTTTACTAATTCCAAGTGCAGTTTCTTCTCTGCAAACTAATGTGAAAGCATTGCTCAGGCAAAGGACACAGCAAGTTTGATATCAACTTTTATCAGGGGAAGCAAAGTCCAATTCATAAAAATATCCTTACATATGCACTTCTATGCCTGTCGTGATTTAACTCCAGCTGGCAACTAAGCACCACACTCATTTTTCTCATTCCCTAAGAAAACTCCTGGGCTGAGCTAAAGACAGTTTAATGGGAAAAGAAAAAGCTACATGCACACACAAAGCAGAACAAGGAATTCATCCACCACTTCCCATGGGCAGGTGTTCAGCGGGATCCATCACATGTAACAGTTCCTTGGGAAGACCAAGCAATTACTGGGGAATGCCATCCCAAACACAACAGTTTTCCCTCTTCCTTCTTGCAGCTTTATATGCTTAGCATGATGTTCTAGGGTGTGGAGTATCCCTCTGGCCAGTTTGGGTCAGCTGTCCTGGTTCTGCTCCCTCCCAGCCTGTACACCTCCTCACAGGCAGAACATGGAACCTGGAGTCCTTGACTGAGCAGAAACACTAGTTAGCAACAACTAAACCATCAGTGTGTTGTCAACATTATTTTCATACTAAATCCAAAACACAGCACTGTACTAGCTACTAAAATGAAAATTAGCTCAATCTCAGCTGGAACCAGGATAATGTCCATGGCCCTATAAGTATTGGTGATATATTAATCAGATTTTTGCAGATGTAACCTAGTTGTCAGCTGGGAGACTGTCTCACTCCTTTCATATCCTGAGCTATTGACAGTGAGTGGGCTAAGGAGCAGGTGGAGATGAGGAAAAAACACATGTTCCTCCATTTCTGCAAGAGTTTTTTAACATATATTCTGTACTTCCCTACCACTGATTTGTTTAGTGGATTTTCACTCTTCTCATACGAAACAGAGAATGGGTGCCCATGGACATGGGGGAACTTAACAGTGCTAAAGCTGATGTGGAAGTTTTTGTATCTGAAAGGCAAGGTTGTAGGAAAGACAGTGTATTTTATTAGAATAATTCATGTAGTTGGGAAAAAGCAGATGAGCTTTTGGGCACACAAGCTCTTCTGGGGAAGGTGTGCACACGTTTTGTCAAATAATATAAGTTTCTATCTACTGAAGTAGTGTTCATAATCCATGGTTAACTTAAACTTGCCTTTAGCAAAGAACATGAATTCTTTTGAAAAACTCTGAATAAAACTGAGAAGAGTTGCATGGAAACAATTTTCTTTTTACAGTCTCTGAAAGGCGGTACAAGGTGAAGATTGCAGCATGCTGAGTACTCTTTATGCACAGGGTACCTGCAGACTGTGTATGCTCTGCAGTTTTCCTCTTACAGTCCTAAGTGTGCCTTAGTTTTCACACCATGGAGCAACTCTTCAATGTAGCGTTTGCTTCAAACAGCAGATTTCTCCACTGGGATGGTTATTAGGCTGCCAGCTCTAACTGGAAGTTACAGCATTGTCATTGATCCATGTTAGGATTGTACTGAGGAGCTGCAGCACTTCACAAAGGCCATGAGATATTTATAAGGTGATAACCAGTAGCAGCTTTAGACCTGGGCCAAATTCAAGGGAACAATCCAGATGTGAAAGGACATGTACTGTGCTCAGTGAGGCATTCTGTTGCCTGAAACAGTGGGCTTAGTGATCCAGGACTAAATTAAATAGAAACAGCCCAGTGAATATCCAGTGTTACTCAGTCATCCAAAGACATCATGATAATACAGCACTATGGAGAGATAGACTGTGATTGAAATAATTGTTACTGTTAATTTTCAGCCTTGTTGCTAATGGACATCCCTCTGGAAATGATTATAAAGATGTAGTGAAACGTTATTTGAAAGACAATTACTTTTATTTAACTCCAGACTGAAAGGCAAAGGAATTTATGAGGTTTGTAACTGTTTGATGTTATTTCTATAAAATGTGTTTGTTTCCATAAACAGGCACATAATATATTCACGTAGCAGTGTCAAAGGAATGAAAATCTGGCTTCATTCTTCTTTTTAAACAAAACATAACAGCATAACATTGTGATGAAGATCTGGGAGGCTTTCTGCTCAATTTTAGTTCTTCTTCTTAAATGTCTGATGACACACCTGGTCTTCACATGTCAGTTCCTACAGTATTAAAATAATTAGTAAGTATATAGTGGTAGAAGTTTTATTTTGCATATATATCAGATCCCACCAGAAATTACTACAACTGAGCCACTGCATTAAAAACTTATGCTTATGAAAAAGAGAACAGTCAGAATAGTGTATTATATGTAACCAAACAGCAGGTATGCACCTCATGTTGCAGTAATTAGTTTCTGATACATGAATTGAACTCTAAGAAGAATAAACATGAAAAATGCATTAAAAATGTGCTTTAATTCAAGGCTTTTTCATGCTCTGTTATTAAAACAATATACTGTAAGAGTTTATCACTCATGTTACCTCAAAATTCAAGAGAACCACTGATACAAGGAAAAAAAAAGAGGAATGCTTTAAAAAGATTATTTGCTTCAGAGGTGTGCCCAGCCATTTCTCAGGGGCTGGAACAATGCGCCATTGCTGCTCAGTGCTGCAGCTGACCTCTTAAAGGCTGGCACAGCTGCACATTGCAATGCAGTCAGTTTGGTTGGTGTCATTAGCCAGCATTCCTGTGCCAAACAGGACTTTGACGGGAGCTGAAGCTGGCTTTGTGGCCAGCAATGGGCCAAACCTGCAGTATAGTTTCTGAAGACTGCTGCAAGGATCTGCTTGGCTTCTTTTTTTCCACCAGTCTCAGCCTAAATCTTGGAGCCAGCATGTAGAACCTTTTAGGTCAGCTTTTGAATATGTATTCAGATGGAGCTGGAGAAGTGCCCTGGACAGGTGACTTTTAGTTGGGTGGCACATTGTGGGTTTTAATTCCTATCTTTGACCTTCCAGGCACAGAGATGTGAGCCACTGGGATTGCCCACACCAAGTATGTGTGAAGTAAACTTGTGAAGGAGCAGATGTCTTGGTGCAAGGCATGGGATAGTACAATGGGCTCTTCTCAAGAATCTTTCTCCATCCACCTATTGTGCCATCCAATATGATCATGCCTATTTCTTGATTGCTCTCCCAGGAAACTCTGGAATCATTATCATTATGTGAAATGTTCAAAAAATGGGTAGATGTGGCACTTTGTGATGTGGTTTAATGGACATGGTGGTGTTCAGTCAAAGCTGGGACTTCATGATCTTGGAGGTGTTTTCCAACCTTCATGATTTTATGGTTCTACGATACTACGATACTGTTATTTTGAAATCTTTCTGAACTGATTGCTTATTTCCTGCACAGGTTTTTCTGGCCTCTCTTGGACTCACCACATCTATCTTTGGGCTACAGCTTACTATTTTAGATGTTTGAATTTATTATTGAACTAGGAAAAAATAATTGCAGTATGGGTTGTTTGTGGGATCCTCTTGAGTATCCAGGGGTTTCTGCTCTGTATTACAGCACAGTGTGCTAAAATTTCATATTGCTTCATTCAGAACAAAGAATAACATTTTTCTAGCCATCTGACTGATACTTTTTTCTTCTCTTTTTCCCTACCAGTGATTATATAAGAATGAGATTATGTTAGAGGTGCAATGTAAAAGAAAGGGTTAAGAGCTGGAGGGCAGTGGACTGGAGCACAAAAAAAAAAACCAGCTGCAGGGTTATTACTTAATTGGGAGCAGGTGGAAAGAAACTGAGCATTCCTCAGTTGAAGCAGAGGGGGAATTTCCTTAGAGTTCAGAGATCAGAACTGTCTAAAGACCTTTCTAACTAGAAAAAAAACCCCAAATCCTTTGAAATGGAAAACCTGAGCCTGTGTGGCAGCCTCAGTAATGTGCTGTGTATCTGTAGAGCAGCTCTTACCAGATGCAGGATGTCTCCTTCAATCCAGTGCTTCCATCCCCTGTTATTCTTTTCACCTTTCTGAACACAGACCAATTTGTCACCATCCCAGGTCACCAGGGTCTGCATGAATCAGATAATTAACTCAGTTACATTAACGAGGAGTTTATGAACATATAAAAATAAGTTCAAACAATGTGAATACACAATTACAGTTGCTTCCTATCAATCTCCATCTTCCTCATTAAAAAACCCCAAAAGCATTTAAACAAAACCCAAATGCATTCATGATAACAACAGTGTGATGATGGGAAGCTTTTGCAGTGCTTTGTTGTCATTTCCATGTGTTTCTTCACATACATGAGTATCAAGTGTTCATACTAACTGGTGAATTGTTGAGTATGTTTACAGCTACTTGGGCAATATATGCAAAGTGTATTATTTTTCTTGCTGTTTAAAGCCATTAATGAAAAAATTATAGGGTTTCATGGGTGAAGACTTGAGGGCTTATAATGACAAGTGCAATGCTAACACCTTTTCTAGCTCTGCATAAAGTAACAAGAGGAAGTGTATGTTAATGTCATTTCATACACTAAATTTATTTGTATATTTTCATGTACTTTCACAAAGACATTTAAAGAGATGTGGTCATAAGCTGGACAATGTGCTGTAGCTGACCCTGCTTGAGCAGAGGGGTTGGACCGGGTGTTCTCAGGATATCCCTTCCATCCTCAACCATTTCCTGATCTCGTGTGATTCAGAGTCTATCAGCAGCAGACAAGGTACTGGGTCTGCTGATCCTTGTCCAGGAGCAGGATAACCCTCAGTAAGGAAAACTTCTCTTTACAGGCTAAATGATCTATCTACAGATGTGCCAGGGTACATTCAAAGCAACTTTGTTGAAACTGTTCTACATTTGAACCGTTGTCCTTTAGGGATGTACTTAACCATGTATCAGACAAATCCTTATTAGAGACCAGTTACAGCCCATGAAAGCTCAGTTATTATAAAGCTCCAAGCATACTGGGAGCTTAATTCGTTTTCTCGTTCAGCCCCGAATGATTTATTTCTCTTATGAGGGAGCTTTCCATTAATAATGAGACAAAACTTATTCCATTTCAGTTAATTTCTTTCTTATTTACGGAATTTTCAAGCTACATGCTCTTTAAATTATCCATGCCCTCTTTACATTTAAATGTTGCCTACCAATTTTATTACCTTCATCTAACTTTAATGTGTTTGAGGCCTTGTTTTGTTAATAAAATGACCAGAAAATACTTTTAGAGTAATTCAGACAATAATGGCATGGCATGCTTCCTTTTTCCTTCTCCTCACACTAGAAACAAATAGTGTGATAGGTTTAGAAATTAATATTAGGCAAAAATAATTAAATCAGCTAGGGTTATAAATGCACAATTCCTTCCTTCCTTCCCTCCTTCCTTCCTTCCTTCCTTCCTTCCTTCCTTCCTTCCTTGAAGAGGAGAGTCTGCAAGTGAAAAGCTTTTTTAGAGAAAGGCAATGGCTTTGGTAGTGGTGATGAGCGCTAGAGGAGCACTAATTGATGGATTTAAGGAGTGATGAAACTAATGAGTCCTTAGATCCTTAGTAATGCCTTCAACTGATATGAAGAGATATGGGAGCAGTGTTTTAAAGCATAGACTTTGTCACAGGAATTTCTTTCACCCAGTGCCCACCAGAGGGGACAGAAAGAAAATTTAGAGATAGGGATATTCAGGATGGTGAAAAAAATGGGTCTTACTCTTTGATGGCTTGCAGTGCTGTGAATGAAAAATAATTGGGAAGAAATCATAGGAATTACACTGCACAAAGTTAGAGAATTAAAAGTGATTCATGGTGAACAAACAATGTCTTCTGTTAAATTTGTGCCACTTCAGTGAAGGATGATGTGAGTTCCAAACAAAACAGTTGACAGTGAGTTTTTATCTCAGCTTCTCAGAGTTTGGCAACTGCAAGCTGAGTGGCAGAATACAGGTGTGGTAATTAGCAGAGTTGATAACAGGTAGATTCAGTGGATGATGACCAAAGGAGGAAGCGGATGCTGGATTAGCACGACTCCAAAGGGGACAGTCAATGGAAATTTAAGATCTACTGGCCTTTGTACATCTGAAAGTGTTGCTTAAGAATTTTAGAGGTGAGAAGAAAGTAAAACAGAAGCAGTATTGATACAGAAACGTGAAACTGAATTCAGTGAGTGAATTAGTGCTCATGTGTATTCTTTTCTTCCCTGACTTCTCTGAGAGGGTCTTATTTGAATCCCCCCAGGAACTGACTCTGCCATAGGAGGTAGGGCATGGGCTACAACATGGCCCTTAATCCAAGTGTTGTCCACATATCTCCCTGAAAGGTGTCTGAACAAATGGCCACAGATTCCTGGTGGAATTCTGAGTTCAGGTTACTATATAGTCACAAAGGTAGTAAAGCATCCACTGCTGGGCTTCCTTGCCCACTGCCTCTGCCAGTAGCCCTGCCACCCGAACCACTCCAAGCTTTGGCTCACATTTTTTTCTTGCCCCTTCCCAAAGCTTCCCTAACATTAAAAGCTAAGTGCAGGTTTGTTTTTAACAATGTCCAAATATTAAACTGCCCAGCTGAGACTGATCAGTGTAAACTCAGCCATCCCCAAATGAAAATTTATGTTGACGCAGTCCTAAATTCACAGGGATAAATCCACAGTTTCATTAAGGAGGATATATAGGTAAAAATACAATTTTGCTACTTTCTAGATACATAAGATGTATCATGGAAAAGCTGGAAAAATCCCCTACCAGAAAAACATAATTAACAATTGTCCTCACGTATCTTAGTAGCCATCCTGATTTGCATTTCTAATAAATGCTTATAGCAGGAAAGAAAACTGTCTCAGGATGCAAATCATTTCTGCTTTATAAAAATCCTCTGATGGCTGTAAAATATTGGAGTTTTACTTAACGTATTCAGCTGATTTTTGGAACTGCTGGCTCCTGGTGCTGACTGCAGTACAAACAGATACCAGGTACCAGATTTTTACCTTCACCACTCGGTTATCCAGTCCTTTGGTGTGTTCTTCAAACTCCACTCCCACAGTGTAATCCAGATCATAGTTTCTGAAAGTACTGAGTGTTTTTGTTTTAAAATTGTCTCCATTTTGAACAATCTCCTTTGTTTGTTTCAAGTGTTTTGCAATCTTACGAGTTGCAAAATCAATACCTGTCAAAAACCAGAAAAGAGAGTGAGAATTTCAGTATTTGCTAGCAAAAATAAAACCCCACAGCATTTCTATTTACACATTAAAAAAAAAAGAAGTGAAACATAGTTCCACAAATGGTGCTTTTAACTGCAACATTTTTCAGCGAAAAAGATAATTTCAAATAAAAATCATCTTGTGTTTGCAAGTACACTTTCAATTTGAGGCTCTTCCACTGATAATAAATTTATTTATTAACAGGTTATCTGTGGGAATGTTGTGAGCATACAACATACAGCCAATAGTGAATAGATGCTGGTGAGTTAAATCACCCGAATTTTCAGGGCTTTTTGAGAATATGAAACAACCTTAAGGGGCTATTGAGACTGACAGTGCCCTTTTGGCCTCACTCACACAGGAAGCTGTGGCATGCAGGAGTGCTATTCTCATCTTAGGCTTGGCAGCCATTCCTTTCCTAAGCGTGCAGTGGAACTCATGGACTCTTAGGCACATGAGGTGCTGCTGTGTGTCCTGCAAGGTTACAGATGCTTTAGGCCACCCTTAAAGAAGGATCTCAGATTAATATTCCTTATCAGAAATTTAGCACGATAGAATGGGTATGTAATCAAGGGAGAACGAGTATGTAATCAAGAGGACTTGGGCATGTTACTTTTATGATGAACCTATAGTCTGTGAGAGTATACAAGAGGTTAATTAATTAACTTAAAAGAATAAAAATTATATTAATGAAAAAAGAAACACTCAAATAAAAGCCGTAAATCTATTATTGTTTGATAGCAGGCACACAAATAAATTGAAGTTTAAAAGGAGAAAAATTTAAAGTCAAAAGTCAAAAAAAGTATCCATGTAGAGCATTTGACAGTTCCTGTTTAATATTCTGTCAGCATTTTCTGCAGTACTGATCTCCTTAACATCCTTATTTTGTTCATGATGAGGACTAACATTATAATGTAAACAACTGCTTGGGACTGAATGCATTGCAAGTTATCAAAGGGAGAACATACATTACCATCATCCCAGTTTGCCTGAGCCAACCCCCCTAACGCCAGCAGCATTACCATCTGCAATAAATACTTCTGACCAGCTGTCAGAGAATCTTATTATGGTGCTGTATGCAAATGAAATAATCTCCCATGCTTCTGCAAGAGATTGAAAAATGGGTTTGGTTTGCTGGCCATCCTTTAGTGGTTTCACGTGTGCGTTAATCATTGTCAGCTCAGCAATGCCACTTGCTAATGGAGCTCTTTTTCTTTGGCTAGATTCATTATCCTACTTGTGAAGTACTAATCGAACTGAGTAAGAGGATAGGCTTGAAAAAAATGTGACTTTTTAACATGGGGAATAATGGTCTTGTTCAGTATTTATATTCAAGGCTTCTTGGGTATATTTTATCCGCTGTGGTGGATTAAAGGTATGTCTGGGTCTGATTTATAGCCAGACAACATAAAATTTAGTTCTCTCTAAGGTAAAAAATGCCTAGATCTCTAAAGAAATGCTATTTCTGACTAATATATTAGCCTTGTAGCTCCTGGAGAAAAATCAGGGAGGTTTTATTAAAGCATGGTTTTCATAACTGCATTTTGAACAATATAAGCAATAAAAATGATGTGTAGTTCTGTTATAGTAGATTTAAATACTTTGTAACATGTTTATGATAAAATCAAAGTTTCTGACTTAAAGGACAAAACTAATCTTTAATTAAAGTATGGAAACGTGTATGCATTAATTAAAAGGACAGATGAATTAAAAGAAACCTCAAAACCTCAGTGTGCTTTGAATTTGAGCACATTAATACTTAAAATATCAACAAAATGTAAAATTGTGAGAAAAAAGCCAAAGAATATCTTTTCACCCTTTCCCTGCAATTTCTTTCTGAGAATCACCTATAGCATATACATCTTCGCAGTGGTTTTGGGTTTTTTTGCTTATTCATTGGCATTTTTAAATTACTATAACTTACAGTGTATATATAACTTTATGTAGGCACGTATGCACAAAAATCACTTCAATTAATGTGTATCTTTCTCCTTGAAATTCAAGACATTTTCCTAATCATTCTCATTGTCCTAATCATTCTCATTTTCAATCACTCTCTTTTTCTCCCTCACAGGTGTATATACGTATTATTTACAGATTTCCCTGAAGTTACTGAGTTTTTTTTCCATAAATGCAAAAGCTAAAAACTATGAGTGGTGTAACTTGCCTTTCTCTCTTAAGAGAGTTGGAGCTTTGAGAAGATTGCAACTGTTTTCAATTGTTGATGAACAATGATGAGAGTTTATTTTTGTGTATTTATGTATTTCTTCTATTTCAATCTGAACAGATCAATCAATTAGGGTTAAGGTCCTTTGGTAAAACTAGTAGAAAATCAGTTAAAGCATCAAATTTTTCATGTCTGTAACATAATTAGTTCAAAGCACTAATTAAATAATGGCATTATTGTTACTTTAGTGGTATAGAATATCTTATTCCTCTTTAACCAGATTATGGCTACACTGTTACCGTAAGTATATACCAGGAGTGAAAAAGAGCTTCTATATCTGAAAGCCTGTTGTTTTGGTTTTTTCCCCCCCATCTGCATCTGTTTTTTCTTTTATCTAAATAAAGAATAATATCCTTGGCTTCAAGTCTTCATTTGCTTATATATTTAGATCATTGCAGTTTTAAGTTCATTACCATTACTTGATTTGTAATGTGATTGGCAAAAACCCTTATGCCACAATGTACATTACAGAAAAATCTCCTTAATTTTTAGAAGGATTTTACTTATAACTGAAACATTTTTTCTTTATATAGTTAATATTTTTCCATTTACCTAAAGCAACCATGTAGCCTTCAAAGTTTTCATTGGTTTCCATTTCCCACGTCCCATTGTAGTCGGCAGGCATGGTGGCGAGAGCTTAAAATCAAATTCAGCTCAAGAGGTGAGACTGGAAAGAATCTCTGCTAAGAGAATGTTTTATAAACCTTTTCATATCTTTTTTTCACTCAGGTTTATGATTTTGTAGATAATACAGTTGAAGGGGCAGAGTGATAACCCTGGAAACTTTGCTTTCCTTGACAAAGTTCAGTTGAACAGCTGGCAGACAAGGAACACTTCCAGAAATATGTAGTAATACATGATACGATTTTACAGTGACCTTTGTAAAGAAATTCTGACTATTATGGGATACCTTTGAAATATATTGAACACAGGGGCAAATTGTACAACCCAGTTAAAGTTTCCAAGGTGAATTGTCTTTTTAGCTCCTTTCTACATGTCACTTTCCCCTATGAAGTGGCAGTCTTACAGAGCTGACACGTCCAGAACTCCCATTTAAAACTTATGGAAGTCTTGAAAGTGAAACAAGTGTAAGACAGGGCAGGAAAGGGAATATTCCTGTTAAAAATATTTTTGTTTTCATTTGATTTTCAAAGTATCTGCCATATACCAATAGCTGTACTTATACCAACTACACTTTCATATTTTTGTTTTGGTTTAAGAGCAAGTTTAGCAAATGTAAAGTAAATCAAAATCAATCATAATTAGTATCAATCCTGACCTAATTTTTTTTTTTAATTCCTCTGAAACATGTCAGTTTGCGTTGGAAAGCTATTTTATACATCGTTGTGGAGAAAAACTCAGATTTCGGTTGTGCAAATAAGCACACTCAGAATGTGTCAGAATGGAGAATTTGCATATGCAGTCAAACTTTACTGGAATTTAAAGTAAGTACTAAAAGCAAATTGTTTTAAGATAAGGTTTTATGTTATTTGGCATTAATCAGTTTAGATAACTTACAGATGGCTCTACAGAGACAATAACTGAAGTGACCAAAAGTGAAAAACTTCTTGAACTCCTTGCCTTCCTCTTCTTTCTTTTTTCAAAAATGGGAATATTATTTTAAAAATTGTTAGAAAAAAGTATTAAGGTTTGGATCTTCAACTCAGAAATAAGTAAATGGAAGAGTTACTGATCTTATGATTTCTCCTCTAAGCCTTTATTTTGTTAAAATTTAATGCAAAATTCCACAAATGCTGAAAATTTCTGCAGGTATTAAAAAAAACTCAAAACAAACCTAAGGAAAGTTGAGAGCTTTTAGGAGTTGAGTTCTTAAAATGCCTCAACCTAGGGAGCTAATTTAAGACAAGGAAAAGAAGTATCTTGATCTTGTAGGAGACATGAAGAGGGTTTTCAATCAGGCATGAGGTGAAGGCACAGGGAACTGCAGTGACTGAAAGCTGGAATTAGGTGAATTCCTGTGTGAATGCCCCCAGGAAATTACCAGCATTCTTGGCTGTAGGGTGCATTCTGTAGAGCAGTTTATCCAAGGAAATTGGTGATCACTGACGTCTTTACTTAGGACAAGAATGGCGTTCTAAAACGTGTGTCTTATTTCATGCACAATTTATTGGGCTGATCACATCTACTACTGATGTGTTTGTGTCCACTCTAAGAAATTCTAGATGAAAGTATGAATTATGCCACATTTAAAGTGAAAATTAAAACCCCCTTGTTCTGTAGTAATACTATGTAATACTTATGCAATAGGTTTGATTTTGCATGTTTGTGTACCTTCTTTCTTAGCCTCCATGCTGCATCAACATTAATAACACATTATTACTATTTATACATTTTATGTATATACTAAAAGGTCCTGTAAAAATAAGAATACTTCAGACTGAATGTCTACAGTCACCTCCTAGAATCAGAGCATGTGCTAGAAGCTTGAGGTGAGATATTTTATATGCTTATTGATTTCAGTTCTGATGTAGTTTGCTTCCAATGTAACAGTCATTTTGGTAAGATGGGGACGAGACTGAAGCTGTATTGTGTGACCATCAGCAATTAATGTCCATTAACAACTAATAAAGTAACAGAAGGTTCCATTGCCATAGATATGCAGAACTAGGCACATTCAGAGAGAATTAATTATGACATGAATACATCCTTTGCATAAAATATCATAACTAATTAACAGCATATACATATACTTGTACAGCTTTTCCCCACAATGTTTCAGTTATGCTCATCCCTCATTATTTTTTACATTTTTTTCCCCAATATATGTATTTTCTACGCACGTGTTTATCCATCAGACTAAATTAGCATTTTGAGCCTTTTCAGGTAAAAATTCAGCTAGGAGGTTTACAGACACTACATTTAACCAGTCAGAGATCTGGCTAAGTAGGGAATTAATGAAACATGAAATATTGACTTGACAGAGTTCTGTGATACTTCATGAGCTTTTAATGAGTGTTGTGTTAAGATCCACAAAGAGAATATTCCATTTCAAATCAATATCTTGAGTGACAGTAAATCCTCTACCACAGTCAAATGCCTGCCTAAATCATAGGGTGCTAGGATATGGTACAGGTACTGTTCACACTATTGTTTGAAAGCCCTGGGTGGAGAGTTCTAAGTCTCAGGTATGCCTTGGCAGTTACACTGACCTGACTCTCATAAAAATTTTAAAATTTGACTTATTATCCATTTGAAAACTTAGAGATTATTCTTTGTTCTCTGTATTTATTGTTTATATACTGCATGCACAGAGCCAAACTTTCAAAATGGCAAAACAATATTTCCGTCCCATGGAAAAGGTCTACATTTAGAGAAATTAAGATAAGGTGCCCTCTCCTAATTGTCATGACTGTTTTGCTCTCAGCATCCTTTTCTTGCAAAACCACTTTCTAAAAATGAAACTCTGAGCCCATATCTTTTGTGCCAGGTTTCAACAGAGGGCTAAGATTTATGGCTGAATATTGAGGTCTTGGAATTAAAACAGTCATGAAAAATCAACTTACTTCTGCTAAAAAGCCTAAGTAACTTTTTCAGTCTTTATTTGCGTGTGAAGAAACAGAGATGACATTGCTTGCCTCTTTCCTGTGAGTCAGTATTGATTAGTGACAGTTTGAAAAGAAAAGATCTCGGGAAAACACTTTGACTGACAAGACTGGAAAGTGAGGCCCAAATGCCGTTTGTGTGGAGTGGGTCAGCAGTCATGGATGTTACTTCCAACTCTTGCCTCCAATTCTTCCCATTGTGTCTGAGACCTGCCCAGAAGAGAAATTCTGGCTGGGTAGCTGAATGAAGTTCAGCCTTTCTGAAGAAAGAGCTGGAAAGTGAATTCCCCTTAGAAAGGTTCTTCTGTAAAGCACTGTTAGAGCTCTACATAAAGCACAGAAGGCCCAGTCAAATGGAATTTTTCCTGTAAACTTTTGGGCATGGTATTTTGAAGAGACAGTAACATGCTTCCCATTCTGTCCTTGCCTCATTTAATTTTCCTTTTAAATGATCCAATATGCAGATATAACACAGGAGAAAAATGCCTTGTATTCCCCCGAGCAGCCCCTACACTCCTCATGCTTGACAGCTGGGACTTTTGCCTATAGTTATTTGGTTGTTGTTTAACACATAGAAATATGGCAAACTGCGTTAAGTTGTTCTTAGCAACTGAATTCCCCTGAAGGATTCAGACAGAAGAAGCATGGTCACAGACACCTATTATTATTTTTAACTTGTTAGCACATGTGTACTCAGTAGGTTTATTTTTATTTTTTAGAAAATTAATCACTGGAAATGTATTCAGTGATGGCTGCTACTGCAAAAGCTGTCAGAGGTACTATCTCACCAGGCTGGGGGCCCTGTTCTGAACAAACACCAGGAGTCACATTCTGAAAACTAAAAGTACTCTGGAAGGAGGCAATCGGCTGCTTGTCAGTGTGATGGCCTGCAGGCCTTGGGGGTTCAGCTGCTGCCCAGAGACCTCGCCGAGATGTGGCAGGAGCAGTAGGAGAGGCGTGTACAGCAGGAGAGGACAGAATTAAAAGGTGTTATTTGTAAAATGGGCTCAGCAAATTCTATCTGATGGCCCACTTGGGGTTGCCTTCCCCCAGTATTGACTGGCACTACTCTGCCTTGATATCCCTTGCTGATCCCAAGCTTTCTCGCTAGGTCAGGTACACTCAGTACAAGCAAGCCTGCCTCAGTGCCTTGGGGTTGGAGGTTTGACTTCTGACTCTCGGACTTATTGCTTCGTTCAGGCCTGGGCCCTCCAGAGAAGGAATGGAAGGAATTCTGACCAGTTTTACATACAGTTGTTGCCTAAACACTTTATCATTTGATGTCAGTTCTTAGCTGATCTTCCCAGAACAGAGACCTGCAGGAACAAACTTTTTGTTGACACCTAAGAGAAGGGGGAATTCCCTCATTCACCTCTCAGAAGAGGAACTTGTCTGACACCTTGCTGACAAAAAAGTAGGGACAGGGTGCAGATGCTGTGGGAGGGTGAGGGTGTGCACAGAGCACACGGAGCTCACAGTTATGCCAGTTCAGCACAGTTTGTTTTTACTATCAACTTCAGCAAAGATGAACAAAATATGTTTTTAATCACTCTTAGAAATAAAATAATTGGCTTTCAGCCATTGAGTTTTCATCTTTTTCAGTCATTTTCATCTTTTTTCAGTCATTTTCATCTCTCTTACTCCATCTGATTCTGCTGATGGAGTTGGATGCAGATGTTACACACATTATTAATCAAAAGCCTCCCTCCTCTCTTAACTAAGGACTTCAGCTTAGCTCTTAGAGACTTCATAATGTCACCAGTGATTGTGTTACTGAGTTTGATAACATTAAAAATATTATCCAGTGGATTCTATTGTTTTGAGAACTCATTTTTATTAAGGTGGTTTACATTATGAAATATTACGCTTTAGAGAACCACTGGCCAGTGGATAAAGCTGAACAACCTTGATTTTCAAAAGAAATGGGGAGCACTGAATTTATTTGTTCATTAATTCTCCTGAGCACTTATTCAAAGCTCTTTATTCAGGCTTTGAGGAAGCAGATAAAAATCATCTGCAAAATCAGAAAAACTTAGGAGGCAACATGATCTGACCAAGGTCATGAAAGAAGCCACTAAGCAGAGCAAGTCAGTGAGCATAAACCTTTACGTTATCCACTAAAGTGTGCTTCCTTCTGGGCTAACTAACATGGATGGAAAATCTGAACCTGGTTTAAGTGCTTTGTCATTGCCATTAAGGCTGCTTAAATTTTCCCTTAAAAGATTTTTTCAGGACCTGAATTCCCTGCGTGAGCTATGCATTAATATATGTGACTTTAGTTTATAGCTTAATAGTATTTATTCTGTGGCAAAGTTTTGTAGTTGCAACTGCCACTTCTTATCTTCATCAGATAAAGGTTGCATTACTTAGACATTGAACTGGAATACTGATGGATGGATTTTGAATTAAAAGAATCTATAGAAAGATGTATGAGGTTTTTTCTTTGATACTTCCATGACAAGCAGAATTTAGCTAAGAAAATATGTATCTCCTTTGGCTTGTTCATGCCTGACCATAAAAGCTGAAATGCCATTTTAATGCAGGGTCTCATCCATTAGAAGAATATTTTAAAGAATCAATTTTGTCAGACAGAAATAGTAATTTTTACCTCATCTGAAGAACACTTTATAGAGATACTTTCAAATATCTTAGACCTCAAGTTTTCACATAACTCCAAAGTGATAGAATTCAATGATAGAAAGATTTTGCTTCCAGTTCTAGAATCCAGATGAAGAGAAAAAGTTGTATCAACTGTTGCAATTAGAGCACAGTTTTGGATTCACTGCAGCCATTTAGAAAAAGGTTAAAACTATTCTTGTGATAACCTTAAGGACTTAAAGCCAGTGTCCCAGAAGGACTGTAAATTGGGTGCAGAAAAATGATGAAAATCCACAATAATACTCAGGCTGTTTTCTTTCACTATGCTGCTATCAGTGCAGAGCAGTTCCAGAACTGTTACCTACTCCTAGGAAAATTCCTAGATAGGTGAGCATATCTATTTCCTGAATGCTTTCTTTTTGCCATAAATCAGTTTTACTGCTTCAGAAATGAAAAAATACCAGGTCAGAATCTTCAGGGTAACTGAATGCCATCATCCAGTGCTGTTGCATCTCTCTCAGAATGTAGGCACAAGTCATTATTTCCTGTTGATTAAGGGATGCTCTGTGTAGTAAATCTCGTAAATTCACTCCTCTCACAGCTCTGTATGGTTAATTCTTTTCTGTCTGCATCTCCAGCTCCACAACAGCATCTCTTCTGTGGGAAAGGCTCTGGCTTTGTTCTACCACATCCTGTTTGAGAAATTAACCAGTGTTAAAAATAATTTGTTGCACTAACAGTGGCATTTAGAAATCTGTCTGTCCTTTTGGTGAATTTCTGGCTCTAAGTTGGGACTTATTTGATAGAAATAGCACTTAGGATGAAAATTTATAGTAATCTTTAAAAAAATCTAAGTTGAAAAATCCAAATGTTGTCTGCTGTAGTTAAATGAGTTGGTACATCCAGTGTTATTGAAATGCAACACACTTGTCACTGCAAGCTGGCTCTGAAGGCATGTGTATAACCAATCAACTTAAGAATCACTGGGGATGGGCCAACCAATATGATTCAGGACACATTGCTGAAGTTAAGATTTCTCCCAGACATATGACAGGATGGGTTCTTAATAGCAGTAATGCCATGTGGTTTCAGTTACTGGATGCACATGCATGCAAAGCAGGAGGAAGGAGCATTTATATCTGATTTATTGACATTGCCACTGGAAAACTGAATTGAAATAAGGAATTGATAAATATTGTAATTTCACTTTTCAGTGAAAAGTACCGAGTACATTTAATATAGAAGAAGATAAAAGAGAAAATAAAGTTCCTTAAATTGTGTATTTTAGGTGAAAATTTATAGATTTAGATAGGGATACACCTATACCTATATCTATAAATTTAATATAAGAGAATGGCAGGCTGTGTTTCACTAGAAGAGTAAAAGAGAAGAGAAAAAGAATTGAAAATTGAAAACCTGATACCTAAATATAATCTCAGATTAGGAAAGGATTCCCCAGAAATTCAGAGTAATGTTCATGATGGTGTGTTTCTGTAGTTTATATGTGAAAAAAAATTAATCAATTTATAAGGAGATTTACTTTCAACAGAGCATCAAAAATTACTTTTCCAAATTTACATTAAAAACTTCCTAGAAACTGGAGAACTACACAAGTGAATTTTTTTATATACCAACTGGGTTTAATGAGGAAAGGAAGGAAGGAAGGAAGGAAGGAAGGAAAACAGCTTGCCTGGAATATTTCTGAAGGGAACTTAAGGAAGCTGAATGGATAAGGCAGAACAGCTATTTCTATCTTTCTTTTGCTAAAACTATTTGCTACTTAGTACAGAATGAAAGTACCCACTCTGGTCTCTAAAGATTTTCCCACCTGCCCTTTCTATACTGTATCTGAAATTATAGTTACTGTAGGTTTTTTGGCTTTATCATGATTTTATGGAAACTTCCAGATGATCTGAGGTTTGATTAGGGCAAAACCCAGGATGGATACAAGTGTCTCCTTTTTATGAACATAGACACAGGCAGCCAGGTGTGTGAAAGCAGCACAAGTGTAGTGTCAGCTTTGACTTCTGTGATAACAACCATGATAAAGGAGTTTGAGCTGGAAAGTATTTCTTCAGCAGCATTAGACTCCTTATGAGGAGTCTTCATTCATGACAGTGGGAAAACAGAGTCCTGTGCTCAAATGAAATGTGTTACTTGTAAAAATATAGATAACGGCATCTTTTTCTAACTTGCCAAACATAAACCAAAGTTGTTGCAGTAAGCTATATATCTGTTAGAATGATGTTTATCATCGCTTTTGCTGCCAGTAAAAGACAACCCTGTCAGGGAAAAGAAGAGTCTTGGTTATCAGGGTGTTGTGCTCCATTGCTTCCCCTCTGAAAGATGAACCTTTTGGGGAGAGGACTGCTGCATGAATTAGCTCTGCTATCAGGAGATTGAAACCAGTGGGCATTTTAAGGTAGAAAAAATGTCTGTTAGAACAATATTCAGCATGGGGGGAAAAAATGATTCCTTTTCCTCCTTGTGACTATAAGAGCTACATCTTCAGCCAGCAGCCCTGAGGATTCAAACAGCACCATGTTGTAAGAGTGACAGTGACAAAGTACAACATGGTTGGAAGGGCTGGGAGCCCTAATAACAGACAGTTGTGAAATTGCCTCGTGCCTGCCATTCACTAGAATATGCCTATGGCCTTCCAAGGCCGATTCGCTATCTCTGTCCAACAACATGTCCTTCACTTGCAACTAAAGGTTCTATTACTGCGTGGCAATCAGGTGTACCTGAAGTTTCAAGGAAGACAGCATAGCATTATTATAACCTTTTCCACAGTGGCTGTTAGACACACACTCACTAGACCGAGTCTCTAATTGGATGCTTTGAAAGTTTAGATTTATCAAAAGCAGCCCAAGACTGTTCCTTTTCCCCTCATTAATACATTTTCATTAGTGTCTGACCCAGCAGCTGCTGACTAATCTCCCTTTTATCTACTCAGCACATCAACATAACTTTTTTCTTTCTGTCAGTGATAGCATTGTATATTAATAGCTCCCATATCAAGGTAGAGATCTCAGCACCTTGCAGAATCCCATTCAAGGGCATTTGCAATGCAGACAGTAGACTGAATTTAGATATTTAAATACAACACAGAAACATACTTGCATTAATCTTAACATGGAAGTTAGTTCAGTAATCTTAAACATGGAAATACCTACTTTTGAAATACTTGGCAAAATTACAGGTAGTTTTGCTGTCTTGTCAAAAGATAAGAAAGAAATTAAAACGTGCTATTTCAGCAAGTACTTTCATCATGAAACGACCAAATTATAAGCAAATAAGCACCAAAATGATCTGTAGTACAGCTTTTAAAAACTGAATTTCTAAAATTTAGGAGTACTTGCACTATAAAGAGAAGCAGTATGAAAAAAGGAAAAATCTTCTTGTTCTGCCCAGCTGCTTCCTCAACAATTTTTTTTTTGTCTCTGGAATGCGCCTGTTGCACAACAACACAAAATGCACTTCAAAAGGAGTTCTAGTGGGTCCAGGAAGAACTTTACATCACAAAGAAATATCTCTTACGAAAAGTGCCCTTTTCTATGCACACCTTTTGCATTTATTTTTTCTCTCGACTCATACAAACATTTTTTGGAAGAGGATTTACCAGGCCCGATAAGCAGTGTGCCATCCCGTGCCATCCCGTGCCATCCTGTATTTAGGCACATGTTCCAGTGTCTTGAGGTTTTATGGTTCGGAGACGAACTGTAATGCATTGTTGGTCAGCTCTGTAACTGAAAGATGTATTTACTTTGCTATTGATGATTTTGCTGTTGTGGGGCCTTTTCCCCCCCTTTCATTGTGCAAATATTTTTTATCTGGGGATATGTTCTAGATTTACCTTCACTAAGATTTGGGCATGCCCTTTTCAAATTTTTAGTGTCTAATGGGTACTGAAAACCAATGACTTCAGGGGACTATGTGACTGAGAAGGTACCTTCTCAGATGTCCCTGAAGCCATATAAGCTGCAGTGGGAAGTACTGCATGACATCAGTCAGATTTTCAAAGCATTTTTGTGGCTGAAGAGGGAAAAAGGCTCTCCTAAAAAAATCCAAATGATATTCAAGCAAATTAGGTACTTTTTAACTGTTAATTTTAACTCAAAGTTAGGCACTTGGTAAGGTTTTTGAGTGACCTTCAGCAGTTTCAGTTACCTACTGGTTTCTTTGGTTCCCAAAATACATTTGGAAAGACAGTCAAAAAGAGATGCTTCCATGCTGAGAGGTGGAACTAGAAATGGAATTTTGTGTAATGTGATAATTCAAATGTCTACAAGGTGGACTTTCTATGAGAGAAAAATACATTATAAAGGATTGAACATATGTTGAAAAAAAATATTATCTGAAATAATTCTGCATCTGTGTTTGGGAGTAATTTTCCTTGTGTTCAATTGCACAAAAGATGACAAGGAAAGTTTCTAATGGAAGTTTGGGGCTTTTTAGTCCTTAAGGAGGTGGAATCAGACTGTTCACAGGTTATTTTGCTGGGGAACTGCTACTTCTTTTATGTTTGGCTTGATAGGGAATGAATCATCTGTTTCTGCATCATTTTGGAGAGTGTGAAATCTCATGTGCAGTTCTTGTTTGTCTGGCTCCTGAGTCAGCCCCTGTGTCTCAGATTGGTTGAAGCTGATCTCAGGCAAAGATGGGATGATGTGTTACTGCTGCAGAGTGTTGGAAAAGTCTGTTCTGTGCTTTTGGCTGTTTTTTTAGGTATAATAGGTCTAAAACTCTCAAGTAATTCTTTCAGAGTTAGAATTTATTTCCAGTTCCAAAGAACTGAGGAACTGAGAGAGTATCTGTCTTTATAGCTGAAAGACCATGTTGGAATAAAGGAGTAGTCACCACTGGCTTTCCAGCTGGTGCTGCTTTAGACAGTATGTTGCTCTTAAGTATTGTCCTGAGAAATTAAGTGTCTCTGATGAACACTAGCATCAGTGTTACAATGGAGAGACTGCATTACAGTGAACTACATTATTGTACCCAAAGCTGAGTGTTTGGAGGACCTGCTTGGTACTGTGTTTGAGTAAGTTCTTTCTGTGTTGCTGTAACACAGATAAAATGGCAATTTTCTGTCATTTTCCTCTACAGAAATAACCTTGAAAATGTCAGCATCAAGAATGGCAACATGTTTCTTGACAGGATAAGTGAAAGATCACACATTCATTTCACAGAAGTACTATTGAATTGTGTTAACTTCCTCTGCATGCCCTTAGCATGCCTCCAGCCCAGCTGGAGAGAAGTGTTGGAAATTGTAATGGTTATGATATGATAAGCATCAGTGTCTTGGTAAGAAAATATAACTTGAAGCATGCTGATTTCAAATTAGAGAAGGGGAGCAAGGAACTATTGTGAGTCCTGTTGTACTTGATGGAATGTTAAATTTCAGGGAGCTCTCCCCATATGCTGTGGTTCTAAGCCTCACCATATTATAATGGTGACTGCATTGCATTACAAACACTTCCTTTTTGTAGTAAATCCACTGACTTGCATTAGAGAAAAATTTGGTCAGAGCATCAGGATGGAGAGGAACTTTTCTGTTTAAGTGCAACGCCAAATTTCAGTACAATTTTGCACTAGCTCTTCATCATTCCTTTTGTTTTAACTCTGCCCTTCTGTACTGTTGCCTTGTGTAGCTGGAAGGAGAGGGGAAAGAAAGGCCAGTCAAACAGTCACAAGAAAGCTCTGAGTCTAAAAGCATTTTTAAGGACTGCCTATCTTTGCAGCGTACTGCTGAGAAGCATGTTCTGTGTATGTCTGCACATGCACAAACAAGTTTTAAATGCTAGCTACTCTATAATGCTTATGGACCCATAAATAACTGCTCATGCTTCTGCTCCAATCTTGAACTGTCAGATAGCTGAACATTTAAATAAAATATTTTAAATTTGGAATGCTCTTGTCACAATATTGACCTTTTAATTTGCTCAGCACTAGCATAGTGGTGTACCACAAGACAAATGGTCTCTTGTTATGTAAATAAGTATAGAGTCAATAACCACAGACTGTCTCCTATCCTTCTTTCCTCCCTTCCTCTAATAAGAATGTTGCCATTGAAAGAGGGAGTTTTATTTTGCCTCCACTGTGCAGAAACTTAATTGTCAGGCAGTCTTATTGAAGCGTTTGGTGAAGAACTGAAATGCCATTTGGCTTAAGTGTTCAGTGTGAATGCTTATTATTAGCTATCAATATAGAGAAAGTGCTTGCCCTGGTCATAAAATACATGGTATTGAAGGGACTCTACTTTTCTGTGCACTTTTGCTAGACAGTAGCAAATTATTTAAATAAACATTTGCTTTGAGGTTAAAAAGCCTTCTTAAGATAGAAATAGCTGTACCACACAGGTAATAATCCAAGACAAATGTGCTACTGATAGAGGATGAAAGGATGAATAGCTATGAATCTGTTACGTGATTACAGATGAGACTGTCCAAAAAAGAATATAATAAAAAATGATACATACTAGGAAGTTTAATAAATGTTGTAATGGTGAACTCTTGCTTTTTACTGTCAAGTTTCATACAGTAGAGCCAACCAAATGATAGATATTGATGGAAGTGGATGTATCCAGGGAAGCACATCATTCATGCCATGCCAGGAGACTGCTACACTCCACAGCTCAGACCCATGGGAGACTCTTTAGGAATCTGATGCACCTTCTTGTTATGAGGAATTTGCCATTCAGTCCATGTTTATTTTATAATAAAACTATTACACAGATCATACTAACTAACTCCTTCCCAACCTTCACAGTTGGACTGTTGCATAAATGTAGGCTGTAACCCCAACTCTTATTTCAATTCTGGTTTCCATGGTTTAGGTTTTAAGATATGAAAACAGCCAAATTTATACACTAGCAGGGGTAAAGAAAATCTGAGTGGCATGGACAAAATAGGGAATGGCTGTTTGGTGAGAGGAATTATAATGTACCTGTAGGCTGTAGGTTCAAGTAAACAAAAAAAAGTTTTCTCAGAAATGGAAAAACTTGTTTTGTTTACACTTTCCATTCATGCTGCTTCTGTAGGCACTGGTCTTTCCTAATAAAACCTAAGATGTCCATTATCTGAAGGTACTGCAGTACTGCAGAAATACACAGTGGATATTGGCAAACCATGGCTGAAATTCTGTTGAAGATCAAGAAAATCAATATAAAGTTTGATTCCTGAGCAGCAAGCAAATCTGGATATGAATTCACTGTGAAGGTCTTGGTTACTAAGTAGTTATGAAACAGTCAGGGAGGCAGGTGTTTGTCAAGTAATTGTTGAATGCTATACATTCAGTAAGCATCTTTTTATGGAGGAAGTTTAACAGGTTGTTAAAGGTTCATGGAAACAGCATGGTTAATTTTACACACATTAATTGGAAAGCATCGTTGTGGAAGCAATGAATGAACATAATTTCCTTTTCCAAGGGAAAGGGTTGCTGCAGTAGAGATAAGGGGTTACAATTATAATGACAAGCAATTGAGATGATTTGAAGCAAATATATTCAAAGTTAAACATTTTTGAAGTTTCTGTATTTTACATTCATGAGCTGTGGAAGTACTTTGTGAGCTTGCCTTTTCTCCATAATTAGCAGCAGGTTACATTGCTTCTGCTTGATAAGCCATTAGTTATTGGTATGGTGCTAAACTCGCCCTTGTACCAAATGACACAAAGGGGAAAAGCTGTCTGTTTGATTACAATAATAATAGTTTTTAACAATTGGATTTACTTAGCTAGATGTTAATTGATCCACTTACAACCTTCTGCAAAAAGAGTTTGTGAATGTTACACAAGACTGGAGAGAGCTGCAGGCAAAAATTAGAAGACAGCTGGTGAATTAAGGGTTATGAACTGCCAAGTTCTGTTGAAGGAAAAGTACATTTCAAAAAAGGTCTCAGTCAGTGCTGAACATTAAAAAAAATCACTCCAAGTTTAACTGGGGATAGTGGTGTGAGCCATCACTTTATTACAGTTACTTGTTTGTTCTCTTGCTCGTTGGGGCTGAAGATTGGAAAGATACCTGGAGGGTGTCCATGATTATGAAATCAATAATTAGAAACATGAAGGAAAAAAGTTTCTGTGTCCAATAATCTTTCAAGAAAAACAAATGACTGATGCACTGAAATTTGGCAACTGAGATATCCTCAACCTTGTGTAAGATGATAAATAGCATTTTAAATAGGCAAGTATTTGCAATTTCCCTTAAGCAAAGCAGCATTTTAGTCCAAGATCCATGGGTTTCCGATCCTTTCGCTCTCCTACAACCTTTCTGATGTATTTAATTGTAACCAGTTTTCACTTGTCCCACTCCAAGTACAAGAAAACTTAATCCCCATGAACTGGTGGTCTGTATGTCAGCCAGCAGGGATATCCATTTAGCTATGGACACACAGCTGGCTGGCTAACACACTCCTCCAGGAGGGAAAAGCAGCTTCTGCATGTACCTGGTTGATCAGACTCAAGTATATTTCCCAGAGACTTCCTTAGGCATAAGTATTGCCAAGAAAAAAAAAAATTACAGAGGAAGTTAAAGTAAATAATTTCATTCCATATCTGTCATTCTGAGTAGTATCATCCACAGCTGTTGCAATGGCAACACAAGAATTTACATGGAGAGGGAGTATTATTCACCTGTTTATCACACGGGGATGCTTAAATCTTCATGGATAATATCTTCTATGTACTTTCTGAAGGAAACCCCAGAACTTTAGAAAATTGAATTAGATGTCCATTACAGCACATTTGATGCTATATTCACAAGAGACAGTACTATTGAAATACCATGGTTCAGAAAGTTTATCATCCCTGCTGTGCTAACTTATACTTTACAATGACTGTTTCTGAACCTCCTTTTCTTTATGCTGTGTCCCTGCCCACGACAGGGAGGTTGGACTTAACTGATCTTTAAGGTCCCTTCCAACCTAGGCCATTCTGTGAGTCTATGATTCTATGTTAGATCAGGCTCCCAGCTTTTCTAAACAGGATTAATAACAGTGCATATTTTAAAACAGTCTCTGGTTAGTAGAGGATGGCAGCATTTGTTCCTATTTACATGTCTAAACTGTCTCAGTCACCACTGAGCCCCCAAGGAAGGCAAAGCAGGAATAAGCACAGGAGTTGCAGCAGAGCAGCAAAGGGGATGTTCCCACTTTAGAGCAGGCTCTGCCACAGTGATTTCCCCACTGACTGAGTCCCTGAAAATGTCTGGTAACAGCTGTTACAGGAGACACTTGAAATTCTGTGTTACATGCTAAAGCTCTGATCCAACCTTTTTGAATTTGATGTGGTGGTGCTCACTGTATATCCAGTGTGTTGATGGACTGAGAATCTGGCAGTATGGTCAGCAAATTGTTACCCTCACTAATGTTTAAATCAGTGTTCTGATTTAAACTGCCAGCCCAAGGCTTTCCTCCGCTCAGTCTGCATGAGAATGTGGGACTATGATGGGGCATATAAACATCTGCAAACGATACTGTACAAAGCAATGCTGGTCTTATCCTCTGTGTGGTGTGTGTACAATTATAGACAGTTTCTACCTATGATCTTACTCTTAGTTTATAAAAAAAAACTTTTTAGAGAAAAAAAAAGCATGGGCACATATTGGCTAAAGCATTTGGAAAAGAATTGCCCGTTAGCCATACTTTTGTAAGCACTGTTTTTCCAAAGTATTGATCCATAAATTTACTTATTTTGAGAGATCAGATTTTTATTTTTGATGGAACACTTCCAGTATAGTGCTGCTCCACTGGAGCTAATGGTAACATTCTTACTGGCTTCAGTGAATTCAGGATTTAAGTGCAAGCTGCATCCTACAGCTCTCATTTGCTTCACTAAAACTGCAGTTCAACATTTGAAAACAAGGCTATCTGGAGGCCCCTTGCTAAGGCTCTGAGAGGATGATTTCTATTGAGCGTAAAAAAATTTCTTACCAGGTCTAAACTCCAGCATCTTGTTTTATACCTAACAGTCCTTTTTTGGTGTAGTCAAGAATTACGGTATGCACACATTTATAGAGTTTAGTATCTTTAATTTGCATTCCTAAAAATAGTTTTATTTGCAGTCATTTTTTCAAACTTGATTCCTAAAAATATTTTATTCTAACTATACAGTTCTAATGTGATCTTCATTTCCGTGTTTGCTCTTGCCGCTGATGATGTTCAGCACTAGCATCTGGAGAGTTGGTGCCAAGTCTGTAAATTCTATTGTTCTTCACTCCTGTAGCAGCAGTAGGCTCACTGTACCTTCTTAAAGACCTGCTTACACGTGACTCCACACACTCTTATTTCCTAGGAAGAGAAAATAATTAAAAACCACAACTTTTACTTAGGACACAAACATTATAGATTCATGTGTATGTCCAGCTTAATTTGAGTTCACAATTTTCTATTAAATTAGACTGAGAGGCTTGTACATACTTTTAGCCTATTTTTCATCCTGAAAGAAACCATCTGGTTTGGGATTTTTTTCTGCTAAAAGGTGGAGTAAGGGAAGTTATTTTGGGATCTCAGATCTTAAAGGGCCAAATAAGTTCCTGGTGCATTATTCTCTATTTGCAGTGTATACAACTGCTTTAGGTCTTTGAAATGGGCATTCTCTATTTTGGATACATAAAGAAGCGGGGATGGATTTGCCTCACCAGTTCTGAATCTGTGTGATGACTGGTAGCTCAAGCCTACAAATTCAGAAATCAGGGTCCACTTTAGCAACACAGAGATCATGGCTACAAAAGGACAGGTAACTGCACAGAATATGTGATCCAGGTCTATCAAAGAGCACAGCAGTGAGGTGGGACTGAGCCTGACCACACACTGGATGCATAATGCTGTTCCTTTGTGTTCCCAAGAGCTTTTCAAACACCCCCCCTTGCTAATCTTTGGATTACTGTGAGCTGAGGCAGTGTTTACATCTTGAGCTTGGATTTGTGAGGCTGCTGCTGTTTACCTGTTTACCCACCTCCATTCCTGAAGCTCCTTAAGTTTGACCTGAGAAGTGCACACAGGTGTGTGCCTGGGATGTGTGCCTGTGGCAACTGCTTTAGGTGCAAGAAAAAATAGTGTGGAAGCTCTTAAGGGACTTAAAGACAATGCTTATGTAGGACCTAGCAGAAGGGATGCACTTTCTAGTTCAAGATGAGACTTTTAATAAAGCTCCCAGAATATTTTATGGAAGTTATGCACATTTCTTATGGGGGACTTTGATAAAATGACTTTAAAAAACCTTAAACTAGGTCAGTAACATAATTGACATATGTTGCTAGACCCCAGTAAGACAAAGTGCTTCATGCTGAACTGGTGGAACAACAGACTGGTCCAGTGACTTTAGTTAGGACCCATTTTTGTTCACTACTGCAGAGGTAACCCAGGAGAAGGAGTGTGCAATAAGGGCTGAGAGATCTGCTGACAGTGACAAAAACTATGGAGCTGAAGCAATCAATACAATAGAAAAGGGCAATGAAACTCAAAAGGAAATGGGGAACGGTCAAATAAGTCAGTCACATAAAATAAAATCTAGAAAGAACTACAAAGTACAGACCACAGAATGAAATGAAGAAAATAGGAAGGGATGAACTACTAAAGGATATGGTCCTACTTTCTGCAGAATTGTGAAAACAATAAATTAACACTTGGCTCATTGTGTAAAGTTCAGTAGGATCATAAAGCTATTGAATTATCAATTCTTCAAAGGTAAACTGCTCATTGTATCAAAGCACTCTCAAAAGTACGGGACCTAGTAATCTTAGCTGGTCAAAAATAAGATACTAAAGGGGCCTCTGTACTGTGTTTTTAATTGAGAGAGTTGCATTAACAAGGATTAGAGAAATAAAGAGGACATCTTTTGAAGTTCATGAAATACAAGAAGTGAGAAAATTGAAATATTGAGAAGTGGGCTCTAAAATGCTTGGTTACTTCCTCCTCTGCATGAATTAATTTTTTACTGACTTCTGCATACATGAGAGACAGATTGTGGTAAATTGTCCAAGTGCCAGTGAGTGAATGCATGAGCTGGCAGGTATGATCCAGAATTCTTCCCAGCCTTCTGAAAAGCAGCATCAGAGCAGTCAGGTTACCCTGGGCTACCTAAACTTGCACTAGACACATGTATTTGAGCAACTGAATCTGAGTTTCTGACCTCTAAAATCAACCTCCTGACAGGGACAAGTCTAGAAAATGGTCTGGGCATGGAGGTCCATGGCCAGGTTGTGTGGCTAGAGCAGGAATCAGAGCAAGGATAGCAGAAACCAGGGCTAAAGGATTTGGTGCTGGAGACAGAAGATGGGAAGAAATAATGCCTGGGAGCTAGCAAGGGCCACAAACCAGGATGCCAATCCAGAGAAATCCAAGAGCAACTGGTGCTGCTGTTTATGTATGAGCAGAGGAATGCACAGATGTGCATGACTGAGGGCAGCCAGGTGTAAGCTGAACTTCTAGGCCAGGCATTGTAGTGGGTAATTGAGACCTGTTTGCCAGTAGAGAACCTGAAAGGGCTGATGCCTGGTGTGCAGCTGGGATGCAGTGTGGAAATACTGAAATGTGCTTCAGGGAGGGAGTGTGTTTGCACAGGAAATTCAGGCATGTCCTTTTTATTGCTTCCTCCCCTCCTTTAGGTGAGCCCATGGCCTCAGCTATAAAGTCATCACTTACACAGCAACCTTCTCCCTACCTGTGCTACATCAAGTCCAGATGGTAAAATCTGTTACATACATTCTTTTCCTAAACTGGATTCTGGGACCTCCAATACTTTCTCAAAATTATGTTTAGTAATAAGGGGCTTGGGGTACTTCTGCAAAACTTTCATAACTCTGCTACTGATTTGAACATTTAGAGGATATCCATTTAGATTGCTGAATGCTAATAGTACTGGCACAGTGAAGAGAAATGGAGGTTGGAGTTTATTATCTCAGCAGGAAGGCTGCCTTTTACCCACACTGATGAGAGAGCGAGTTATAAAGAGTTATAGGACGAAAGAATAGGCATCTTCTTTCAGGTGCTGTTAATTTAGAAAGATAAAAATGATGATCTGAAAAAACATCAATTTCAAAAACTTAATTGCTGTTTTAGTTCTCTAGGCTATAATGTAGTGTGGCCTGTAATTATTTTAAAAGAACAATGGTGTATTTTTCCATTATTGTTGAGTGCTCCATTTCACAGCTCCCATACTGAGTATTTTACAGACTGTGTGAGGAACGTTCTGTTAAATGTCTTTCTTGTGTGAACATTTCAGCTTGGTGTGTCTGGACAGACACTGAGCACAGAAAGAGCATTTGAAATTGTCAGGCTTTGTAAGGGACATAAAGACATAATGGCTCCAAATGAAATTGTTGCTTTAGAAACAAGTCAAATGCTGCACCAATACATAATTATGTCAAAGTAAGCCAAAATAACATAGCACATTCCCTGCTGTGTTATATCTAACTGTTTTAATAGAGTGGCATTCAAAACCTCTTACACGATCTTACCAGGTGCATTTCGTCTCCTTCAATCCACTGGGTCCAACCACGGCCTTCTTTCTCTCCATTCTGTACACAAAGCAGCTTATCTCCATCCCAAGACACGGTGGTCTAACAAAACAGACATGTTTGGTATTACTGTAATATTCCCTGATATTAGGATTAGTTTCTGTGAAGCAAAACTTATCTCTAATGATTAGTGTATCTCATAAAAAGATTGACTGTAGAGTGTTGTACCACTTAGGATAATTACAAAATAAATGAGCTTGAACAGAAAGTTGTTGCCCAACTGCCTGCTGAAAACTGGAGGGATGAGATAAAGCAAGAAAAAATATCATTGAAATCACTGTGTAAGAACACACTTCTCTTCCCCTGATGAAAAATACAGCAGCAGAAGGGTCCTGCAGCCTAACACTGTATTTGCAAAAGGAGCTGAAAACTTATGATCCAGTTTGGTTTTTCTACTCTAAGAATGATTCTGCAGCTGCCCTACCTGGAAAAAATTCCCATTTACTGGCACTATGGGTGAACAAAGCTTTTGAATATTGAGCTGGTTTTTCCTCATGTCTTAATCTGCATTCTTTCATTGAGCAGAGTGGTTTGGAAGTATCAGCACGTTGGTAACTTTGCCAGCATCCTGCTTTTTTGCATCTGAGGCTGGGGAATCACTTGAGCCAGGACCGTCAGAGTAAGTCAAGAGTCAGGTGCAGTAATCAACGCTGCACTTTTGTGAATACTGGTGCTGTCCTGACTGGTTCAGTAAAACTTGATTCATAAAGCTCCTTAAATGTATGACAGTGCATCTTACAGCTTGTTACTCTGATTAGCATTTACTGACAATTTGCCTTTCACATCCCCCTAAGATAAAGAGAAGCAATGCTCTGTAAAATATTTGAAGAGGGAAGAGCGGTGACAGTTTGTGCTCCATGAGGATAGTTTAACATTAATATTAGCACATGGCTTTTAAACCAGCTTGTTTGAAGGGACTCTGAGGACTAAATATGGAATGACTGTCTACCTTGTAAAAGTCTTCAGCCACTGCTTGCATGAGTAGTCAGATATGGAGAGATGATGAATTCTGATCTGTCATTAAAGGACACTTACTGCATCCATCCTCTGTAGTTCCTAAAAAGTCTGCTTACATTTTTCCTTCTGGTAATTAAAACCAGTTCAACACTTTAAAAGTATACAGTCCTATTTATTTAGTCTGTGTATGTCACAAACAATTAATTCTTAAATGATAACCATGACAGCCACTATCTTTGAATGAGTGCAGGCAGCAGCCTCCTCCCGTGGGAAGCTTTAGACTAAACAAGCATGGAAAATGAATCACTACAAAGAGCGCCAGGATAGATAATCATAGGGAAGGCAATGGTATTGATCCCATCAGTCTGTTTGCACCACATGGGGGCTCTGAAAGACTAACTCACGTGTCCTTGCTAAAAATGTCTCTAATGCATTCACAAATTTTTCTGTTCTCTTTTGTAAAGTGATATATTTAAACCAACCAGTAGATAACATTTTATGAAACCATATCCTTTGAATGCAAAAATGCTAATGCAGGAAGGAACAACACATTTGGGTAAAGCTGTAGTTAATGTGATCACCATAACCTAAATCCTCTCCCATATCTAAATCTGCAGACATCCATTGAAGAGATAGAAGATAACAAATAATAGGAGTCAAAGTGAATAATGTTTAATTTGTAAGTTAACATATCTACAAATTTCTGACTCTAAAAATGAATTTAACAGAAAATGAATGATGATTTGTAGATGTCAGGGATATTGTGGAATGAAGCATTTGTATGTGCAAATTTGCTCAGTAACTGCACTTATTTGTATCCACTGAGTATTAGCTCAACATAGTTTAATCTTTAGTCTAGCTTAATAGTTAAATTTTGTAGGTTTATATGTGAATTCAGAGGCAATATACCATGATAAAGTAGGATCCAACTTTATTAGTCCTACTAATGTTCAAAGTCAGTTGTGAATGTTATTACACTTGATAATATTCACTGACAGTACACTTGGGGGAAATAGAGAAATATTTGTAGCAGCACAAGGATATGTTAACTTTTTAGCCTCCAAGGGTGATTGAAATTGTTTCATCTCAGAAAACAACACACTTTTTTTCTCAGGATTTGTTGTTTTTCCAGTCAAGATTAGATATTGCTTTTTCCAATTTGGTGATAACCACAAAGAGTCTAAACCTACAGACATTAACCAAGCTGTCTTATCAGACAATATTCTCAGGTATACTCTGCCTTCCCTTTGAGAAATAGAAATACTGAGGGGATATGAGTAAACCATACAATTTCTGATTTCTGTATGTAGCTATTCTGCTCTGAAGGTTATAAAGGGCAGAATATATTGCAAGAGAACATAATGGCATTTTCTTTGTTAGCAGGAACAACCACTTCATGACAGTAAGAATAATCAGTGGCATCTGTATCCTTTCTTTAGGTCAAACTGTAGTGTCTCAATGTCTCTGTTATTAAACTAATACACAAGATACAAAATTCTCTTTTAACTCAGACTGAAACATGTCCTTCCACCTCAAGTATCTCTACTGAGACACACAGTGAGTGTTAGCTGAGGGTGAAGTTGCTCCAGCTGTTAATGTGTACGGGCTGCTGCTAACATTCCAGCCTTTACAACACCTAAACCAGAGCAATGCTTGCTTTACAACATTCCCAAATATTTGAATTATTACATAAAAATAAACTCCAGAAATACTATAGGGCAAATGTTGTATATATAATCTCTCGCAGTATCTAAGAGCAAGGATTTATTTTTGAAGACTGGATCAGGATATTGCCATGGTATAATCAGAAGCCAAGCACTTGCAGACCGCTAAGGCAGTTCTGTGTGACCCTTTGGTTTCTCCTGTTTTGCTCTCCTGGCACACACTCTCAAGATAAACAAACACTTTACCTTTTATGTAAAGCTACTTTTCTTAGGAAAGTATGCCTTTATAGTTAACCTTGTTTGCCCCCATTTTGGTAATAGCATTACCTAAGGTTTGCATGATTAGAGTCTGAGCTACTGCCACCTACCCACAATGACTGAAAATCTTTGCCAGGGTTTGGTGGACACAGCAGGCCCAGGCAGACAGCTCCTATTCTTTATCCTCTTCCACAAGAGGAGGAGAGTAGACGAACTCAGAAGACACTGGAAAGTTGCAGTTTCCAGTAACAGAACCAACTAGCTGAAATGGAGTATTTCTCTAAAACTGAAGACTCTGCTTTTTCGAGCATCTTGTACTACTTGCATAATAAACGGAAGACATTGCTTATTCCTTTCAACTACATAGTACATAATCTAGTTCATCATAAGCAAGTTTATATCTTGCTTACTTACCACCTGATCATACTTAAACCTAAGATGAACACTTCCTAGGTCAAGTGCATGTAATTCTGTAGGAAACTTCAATAGGGAATGGTGATGAGTGCAATTAGTCAACAGTGCTATTAATACAAAAGGAACGCAAGAAAAGGTAACAGAGTGAGGTAAAAAACAGGGAATCTTGCCTCAATTTAACTCTTCTCAAAAATTCCAACCACCAATATTGCACATTTTTCAGATTATGCACACTTTGTTCTTGAGGTGTAATACTAGAGAATGGAGCTCCTCTGGGAAGTGAAAAAGCCTTTGAAACCTGAAAACACAAAAAGTCCTCAAATTTTCTTTAGTTTTATGGTATGGTTTCTGTAGTCTTTTACTTTTTGTGTACTTTGAGATTCTCTTATTTCTTGGGTATCCACGTATTTTATAAGTGATTTAATCTCTTTGTGTTATGAAGATTTAAATTCATATGCATAACACTGCCTGAATCTTCCTGAATATTGAAGCTGGAGGAAATTATAATTAAAGTATCCTCATTACTGTTTCCAGTTATGAGACAAGGTAGATTTATTAAATGAAATATTTAGTAAACCCCAAACAAATTATTGACTACGTATCTGCTTTTTCTTTAGTAGCAGTAACTGTAGTGAAATCTTGCACAATTTCAGCTTCCAGGGGCAAATCATACTGACCCACAGGCAGAGATAATGACTTTTGTAATTTACTGAACTAGTCATCAAACATGTTATCAGAGTACTTTGCATTTCCCAGTGAGGTCTAAGTGCAAAGACATTTGGTGCTGGCTCTGCACTATGTTTCTGATTTCCCTGCTGGTGATTCCTGTGTGCCTGCTTGGGTCAGGTGCTCGGCAGTTGAAGGTACAGAATGTATTTCACAGATGAATGGAAGAAAATAACTTTTTTTCAAAGTAGTTCATGAACACTTTTTGTTAATGCTACATAGATTTTTGACACACTGCCTTTGTAAGTATGAATTGCAGCTACCACCTTTCATCAAAAATACGTTATTGATTTCCTATCTGTAGGAGAAACACAGCAGTACCAGTTCTATTTTTCTCCTGCTTCCCTCAGAGTGTTGTCTCTATATATGGAGCACCAAATGACTGCAAAGCCATGAGTGCACACTCCCTGTTCCATCTCAATCCAGTAATTCTCTGCTTGGGAGAATGACAGGCCATTTTACAACTGTAATTATGATCTAAGAAGGATTAAAAAATGGAAAGACATTTTTTTAGGTCAGATGAAACAGAAAAATCCAATTTGAGCTGTGTCTTGTAAATAACACCAAAGAAAATACTCTGGAACTTTTGGTCAAACACAGCAATATATCCAACAAGGTATTTAATTGCTTCTCAAGATAAACCATTTCATCTGTACTAAGTATCAAAGTGATATAAAAACTTCTTGTAAGCAGTTTTTTTGGGAAAAAATGAAGTGTTGATAGAATAAACTAACGCTGATGTCACAAAGTCCACTGTAGCTGCGAGGGGGAATTCTGCCAAGTGATCACTCCCTCTGGCCTTTGTGCAGGAGGCTGCTCCCCGGGGAATACAGCCATAGGCAGCTTTGTCACCTCTCCACCCTGAAACCCCTTTTATCTCATCACATCTGCATCTGAAAGTTCAGCGACAGAGAGAGAAATTACGGTGAAAACAACATCAAACCCAACAGAGCAATTCACGGAAGGATTCCTGGGCTTTGTCTCCAGATCCTGGTGCTTGACAAAGGCTGGACCTATTTAACCACGCTGTAGCTCAGTCGTGGCAAAGTCTTCTTTGCTTCTGTCATTGTCAGCATCTCCAGCGGTAGCATTGCTAGAAAAGAGGCTTAGGATTGGACTGAAAAATTTTAGATGAAAGGTAAATTGCTGTCAGATAGGAACAGATCTTAATGTTCGAATTCCTTATTTTGAATCCTTGCTCATAACAGCAAAAGAGGAAAGCGAAGACCAGAGATATGTTCCAGGGAGTACGAAAGTAAATGTGCAAAAGCTCCAGGCTATGCAGCTGACAGTATGTGGGAGGAGGAGGACAATCAATATTTTAGACAGTGCATATTGTTTTATTTCTTAGGAATGGTGAATTTTTTTCTTACTGAAATAGAATTGTATACAAATACTATAAAAATAGGAAAACTTGTGTATATCTCATGCCAGAAAAAAAAGTAAAACCCATCACATCCTATTCACTCTGTGTAAAGATCAGAATCGATTCTAAGACACTTACTGTTTATATTAATGGGTGTAACTGATTTATCCCCTGTGTAATTTTAGCAAGATGCAATTGTACATAACACTAATGGTTTGTCATTCAAAACTGGATTTTTTAAGTCTGGTTCTCAGCTTTCCAGCTGATTCTTTCTGATTGCTCTTTCTGCATTCATAACTCTCAGAGCTGCTTAGAGTTCACAAAAAGCTGGAATGCCAAACCTATCCAAACCCACTTTCCCTGCAGAGCTTCAGTATGCTAGCAGTAGTTTTGTGAATAACTAGCTTAAAAGCGTCTCATCAGTCTTGTGATTTACACATGAATCCAGCACTGCAAAATCGGAAGTTTATGACATCTTAAATTATACAGCAAAAGATTCAGATCATCTCATTTGCTATCACCGTGCAAATGTGCTGAGCACATCACTTACAGGTAATAACAGTAATGCCAAAGGAGCTAGAAGGGTGGAACAAGGCAAGAAAAAGGAAACTGCTCCTCCCTCACTGAAGCACAGAGACAGAATGGACCAGAGTCCATTTCTGAGAGAGCCTGAGACAGACCCAGGAGTGGACTTCTGCTCTCTGGAGCCTCAAAGAGGTTGACTGGAGGACTTTTCTTCCCCACTTGTTGAGAGCAGTTTGTAAAAGGTGAGAAATACCAACAGAAAACTATCATAAAGTCTACCTCTTTTAAATTACACCTCTCTCTCCCCCAAAATAAAACATCAGTGATTATGCCATTGAGGAGCTGGGGAAATTACAGTACTGCAGAGAGACAGTACTGTAAGGAGGCACTAAATCGGAGAGAAGACCAGCCCCAGCAAAAGTGATTCTAGAATAAAGCTTGTTCCACCAAAGTATATGAGAAAATACTTACAAGCCCAAAAGGGCAGCACTGGAAGGGTAAAGAAATAAAACAGCTAAATCAGAGGGATCGAGTAAAGATATATTGCTGATGTTGCATCTTGCTAGACAGGCACAATATATTTTGAATCTTCTCACCCTGTGGGATATGCCTCCTGCAATTCCATGTACTGGAATGTTGTTTGTTGGTTGTTTTTCTGGCAGCAAAGCCTTAATTCCAAAACCTGCTCTGAACTAGATTAACAGTTGTGGATTCCATTTGTGTAACAGAGGAACCTGTCTAAATAGTTAAATAAGCTTCATGAATTATGTGATTTTGTAACAGGGCTTTATTCTGACCTTGCAGTGGTATAAATCAAATTATGTCCAGAACAACTAACTCCACTGCATTTTTCCTGAATACAAACTCGAGAGGAATCAATATCATATTCGGCACGTTCGCTAATTAAAACAGCCATGATCAGTTTCAAACAACTTCTTCCCCTTCAGTAGGATACGGCACATGTAACAGAAGGGCCAGTCAGGCATCTGTGAACAGTCCTTATCTGGCTGTTTTAAACATTAATTGACACTTCACATGGTAAGATGTGATGAGTGAATTCTACAACTCCCAAATCCTCCTTACCCTACCCAACCCCAGCAAGCCTGATCTATGACTAGAAGTTCTATTAGTTCCAGGAACCCTAAAGGAACCCCAGAAACTAAAGGAACCCTAAACACCCACTTGATAACTTATGCATAGTTATATTCCACTTCTATTCCATTTTAGATAACTAAATGGTTAAGATGTATTATTTCCCACATTCAGTTTAAAATTCTTGCAGTTTTCTCTGTTTCTCAGTTCTCTGCCTTTGTCATTTCATTTCCTGCATCAATGGAAGAAGAAAATTACTGTATCAGAGAGCACAAGGTTCTGAGATAGCAAAGCACCTCTCATATGCTTGGACAAATACTCAGTTATAACACAATTGTTCTCAGTTATCCAAGAAATTGTGCTGTTCTATATTTAGAACATGAAATCTTTCTTGATTTTTTAACAGATCACTTGCCCTTAGTCTCTGTCAAAAGAGATTAATTCTGCATAGTGTTAAGATAAAGCAATTCACTCTTTCAAATGCCTGAACAGCAGAGAATAATCACAATGCAAAAGTTCTCTCTGACTTTAGCAGCAGAATGATTAGAAAAATAAAAATTTTAAGGAAGTAATTTTTGCATCTGAGCTATTGAATTCTCAATCTGCTTTGATTCATTGAATGCAAAGACTGGCAATGTGAAACTTCAGCCTTTGTTTCAGCATTTTAAGGTTTTTCAGTTAACTTTTTCATCATTTCTTTATTAAATACTAGGTACTATATTCTGTGAAGGCACAGAAGGCTTATGTGCCTTGTTCTTATGTGCTAGCACATATTTCACATTGTAGATGTTTCATCAGCTTCGCGGGTTATTACTGACAGTGAAAAAGGGAAGCACAACTATCTGCTGATGAATGAGAGATACTTTCAGAGATGGTTTTGTATTAATTGTTTCAATAAGGTCTTCCTCTTGCATGCACAGTAAATTTTTTCCACAGTAATGTTTATATACATGAAACAAAGTTTCATACTTAGAGCAATATCTAAGATGCTAAATTAATCACAACTTGAGATTGCAGAAATTATCTTTAAAATTGAGGAGATTTCATGATGAGACTGGAGCTTCACTGAGAATTAAATTATGAGGATCAGACTCAGTTTGAGAAATACCAAAGCCAGAGCTATCCATTTAACTTTAAATTTCTGTCTCCCTATGTTCTCCATCTGATAATATGCTGCCAAGTAAAACTATGAACAAACTTTCAAAGTAGTAGAAACCTGACTACATGGTCCAATTCACATTATGTGAGAAAAAAATGTAATACGAATTAATACTCTAAACTTCTTTCTACACCATCTAATACACACCTTGGAACATTTACAAAGAATGAAAGATGCTCCTGAGGATGTAAACTTTCATTTTACCGTTGTACTTGAAACTGCCAAGTTTTTAACAACCCTGGATAGTTAAGTATGATTGAACTTGCAGACAGATATCTTTCACAAAATTGCCAAGTTAATACAGAAACCGTAATTTAACTTTTATCTAGGAGATTAAATCCTGGGTGGAAAGCTCGAGGAGCATTGATACCAACTGTCATTTCTGATCTCTCCTTTGTGGTCAACTATCCCCATCTTTGATTTTGCAGAACACAGAAACTGCATCTTTAACTAAGCTAGGAGGGCTTTAGAGCTTCCAAAGTATCAAATTTTCATTCCCAACAGAAACAACATCTTGAAGGACCTGATGTCACCAACTACTGTTACCTCTATCCCTTCAGAGAACAGTCACCCAAAAACATGTACATGCAAGAAAGCCACAGCTGAGGGTCACAAGAAGGACAAACTGAAATTGCTAAGGTTTATCCTACTCAGTGAACTCACTGATCCAGAAAGTTCAGACAGGCTCCCAGGAGTGACCAACTACAAAAATGAAAAAACCCTAACTGGAAAAGAGGAGAGGGCTTGTACTATCACAATGCTATCAAGTTCCTAATGACAAAACTTCAACTTACTTCAAAATAAATATCAGCAAAACTTTTTAGCCTTTACTCCTCACGGACAGTATTGATTTGGAATTACTGTAGTTACACTCTACCCTGGCTGACTCAAGGATATGTTTTACAACTGAAAGGTGAACACAATTTCAGTGAATTACACACAGGATCTAACCTGCTCACCGTGCTAGTATTATTTTTACAGATATGTTAACTCTAGCTAGATGATATATTTTTCATTAAAAGAAAAACCAATCTATCCTTATATGATGAATTACTTGTAAGGTTATTTTTGCTAGTCTCCTGATGATTGCTCTGCTGTATAGATTAATGTTTAATGTGTAATTTGTCTTATCCATGTTACTTTGTACTGCTCATTGTAACAGTGAGCTACCTGGATAAAACTTGCCCAGTGGTCTGCTCAGTCCACAATATAAATAACAAGAATTGATTCACAATCTCTCCCATTACATAGGCTGACCATTAATGATTAAGCCATTTATGGCATGCAGTTCCACAAGCTCTACATGAACAAATGGAACACCAAGAATGATATTCAACCTTTGCTTTTATGGTGGTTTTCTTCATACCACCACTCAGGGAGTGGTCCAGTATTTGTTACAACCTCCATGGCTCTTCTCTCACAAGACTCCTTCTGCATCTTTGGAGTTATTTTGCTGCTTAACAACTGCAAATTTTGCCTGACATTGTGGACTGAAGTTGCTTCAGAAAGACAGCTTCTTTTACTATTTTGCCATTGACAAAACAGAGGTCTTATGAAGAAAAGGAATCTTCAGTAAGAAAATTGAACTATAAAGCTTGATATGCTGCTACAGGGCAAATAGAGCACCACTGCACAGAGACCTGAACTGTCCAGCTAGAGCTGGCAACAATAAAGAGATCTTCAGGGTGTTTTTGTGGAATTACATCCCTAAATCCTTCCTAAAAAAACCCCCAGAGTCAGTGACTATCCCTGGTTGTTTGGGTTTTTTGTTTGTTTGTTCGTAACAGGTGAGAAGGTGCTGGTATCTTCTGCTTTCAAGGCTGAATAAGCACTTTCCACTAAACTGTAAACAGATAAATGTTTGAGTAACCTTTGAAAGCAGGCTGAACTAGGTTCTACTCCAAATCAAACAGCTGTTGTAGCGACTAAAATTATCTCTCTGTAGTTTCTTCTTTCTGGTTTAACATTTTGAATCCTTCTCTTACCATTCAATTTAGCAATATAGGGTAGAGAATTTTGGCTTGTTAAAATTTTTTTCCACCATGTAGATGGTTTAGTTCTCCTTTAGATGGGAGTTTAGTGGTATTTAAGTATAGATAATGCTTAGACAGGGACAGTTTAGTGCACACACAAACCTTTTTAGCAGGTATTTTGAACATTGGTGCCTTTGATGGTAATTTAATAATCTCAGTCTCAAATCTTTCCTTGGGCTCATAACTGTTCAGTGAATCTTGACCTCAATATCCTGAGCATTCCAGGAGCCAACCCCTCATTATACCATTGAGGGGTAAAAGGGGCACTTTCCTAAACACAAATGCCCCACCCTTCTGTGAATTTTGTATTCTGCACTCTCATCAACCTTGTACCCTCTGTAACAAGGACTACAGAGGGACTTGTTGAGGTACTCAGTAGCCAACCATTCTTTTTCTCTGGTATTCACCATTTTTCCCTTTCCCGCCATGACCAGAGCAAAAGCAAATTTGCAAATTGTAGTGTGAGAGAAAAGTACTGGTTTTAAATAGCACTTTTTAAGAATGCAAACCTATTAATTCTCTTTTATGAGATTTCTCCTCTAGATTCCTTCCTGAGATAGTTTTCTTTTATTTGTCAACTTCACTGTTTCATATTGCCAGTGTCATGCTGTCAAACTAAGAGGTGAGAACTTGCTATTCTCAAGTTTTTCCCCTGTAAATTGCTATTTATCAGTCCTAAGTTAAAAAGCAAGAAGAGCTCATAAGACAGAGCTATTGTAAAACAGAGTCCGCAGTGTCTGCTTATTCATTTCAGTAAGATTTGTTCCAGTGGGCTAATTAAGTGTGCGCTCTAATAAATACACCCAGGCAATTGGCCATTCTTAAACAGGGAGCAGTGCCTGACCTTGAAATCAGTAGATTTCCTCTACTGTGAAACCTTACTCATTACAGAGGTTCTGGAAGTGACCCTAGATGTCTCTTTGACTAACGAATATCCCAGTATAAATGAACATAGCTTCACTGAGGTTATTATTCACTGATTGATAGAATTACTCTGTCCTCCTGATTAAAATTAGCATTCCTCTAATATAAAGGCATGCTCAAAACTGTAGGTACGTCTTGGCAAACTGAGAAGTACAGAAATCATTTCAGGAACAGCCACCCAGGATGGTTAAAAGATGTGTTCTGTGAAAGGCCTCAGATTATCAATACTCCTTTTTGTCCATTGTTATAGTTCTACTTCTTACCATGCACTTGCGATCATCCACTCCAGATAAATCCTCCTCAAACTCCTTCCCTACATCAAATTCCATGATGTAGTTTCTAAAAGTGCTTAGCGTTTTAATGATCACATGATCCCCGTTCTGAAGGATTTCTTTGTCAGGCTTTAGCAAGTTTGCTATTTTTCTTACAGCAACATTTACATCTGAAAAAGAAAACGAATTATCTTTATCCCGAAAAGTCTTCCACAAAAATAAGCTTGTCGTTTCTAGGGAGAACTAAAAGGAACAAAGATAAATAGATGTCCAAATTTTTCAAACCAGCCTTCTCATCCAGAGAAAGTCTGTAACCTAATTCTTGTAACTTTAATAACTTAATGTTTCAATTTTCTGATTATGTGGAATCTTTAAAAAAAATGCCATTTGTATTTGACAGTTAATAAGGCCTTCACTATTTCCACAGAAATACTAACACAACATCGAATACAAACACACAATATTGCATTAAGTACTGCACTGAATCTTTATTAAATATAAAAATTTTACTGCTTTTCAAATTATAGGGGTTTTTCGTTTGGAATCTGCCACTTACCTCTTCAAGCTATGTAGTTTAATCTAGTTAATGTAAGCTTCAAGATGGTAAAAAGTAGAAGCTGCCTAAGGCAAAAATATTTCTCTTAAGGCAATTCTTAAAGTGCATTTCTGAAAAAAATATTTCTCACAAAAATGACTTATGACTGTACAAGAAAAAATAGATTCCTGTAAAGAATAAGACAGGTGGCATTTATGGATTATTTATTCAAGAAGTATGAAGGGAACCTTACCCAGTGCTTTCAGATACTCCTCAAAATTGTCATTGCTGACCATTTTCCAGTACCCATTGAAGTCTGCAGGCATCCTTACTTCAGGTGACTGTCAAAATCAAAGGCTCAGAGCTGTGGGTTGATCCTGCACCACACAACTCACTGCCTTTCTTTGCAGCAAGTTTGAACTCCGGTTTCTTTTATCTCTTTTTTAGACCATGGAGCTATGCAAGTCCTTCTAATCCGATTATTGTTGAAGTGCTGCCTTTAAATCCTTCCACTAGGCTGAACCACTGAGATTTCTGATGACAGCAGGATGACTTGATTTAAAATGAATGAAATACTCACCTTTCCTATCACTTGTGTACGGGAAATCCAATTTAACCGTATTACTCTTCATTTTTCATGCCATTCAGAAAAAAACCCCCTTTCAAATAGCTTTAGTTTAGGATATTAGCCAAATCTTTACAAGTGGTTATCTTGTGTGTTTTTTGAGGCAAATTCTTTCTTGAATGTGTTTCAGCTACTTTATGCTTTCTTTCAAGAAAACAACCATAGAGACTCATTCAGTGAAAGCCATTTGAGTCTGGTTTTCCTTTAACTTGTTCCACAAGCTCCTGAATTCTAGACAACCACCAGTGGAAGCTGCTTGGCCAACTGGGGGCTCAAAAGTACCAGTCAGGTGGACACTTGTATTAAGAAGCAGTGGTTAGCTCTGTACAGCGATAAATGCTACATCACTACTGAATGAATGCTTTCAGTTAAGAAACTTTGACACATAGAGGTAGCACTTTTTAGAGTTCTATGTTCTTTGAAAGTGACTTCTGTCAGAAGTGAGATACACTGAACCACCACAACAGGAAACCACCATGGAAGAGCATGGATTATCCCTGCTAACATTAGAGCTCAAGTGCTGAGCCTCTCAGACGTTTTCATATGGTACAACTGAAGTCTCTATTGGATATATTATCTACTCTGATGCTTTAGCAATTACTTGCTCTTATAGAAGACTTCATAGATCAGAAAAGAAAAGAAACTCACTTTAAATGTGGGGATGAGGACTGTCTGGTCATTTGAGAACCCAGAGGCTTAAAAGTGGCATAAGTTCTTTAAGTACTGCATGAAAGAAAAATTTATTTCCATTTCTTGGCCAAATTGAAAGAAATCAAAAAACTTATCCAGGGTGTTATAAAGTCAAAGTTTAGAAGTAATATATATTTAAATCTCTCTCTCTCAAGTTATGGTTCATTGTATTTTGCTGTTTTAGAACAGTAAGGATTACAGAATTACAAGTTAGCAAAGTACTGTTTGACCCTTAAGTCATATTTATTGACTTATTGAAATTATTGAAATATTAAGAATATTTATTGTGAAGATCTCCTTTCTTTTACTTTCATATGGAAGCTGTTCTTTGTATATTTTAAGCTTTGTATATTTTACCACACACAGATTCCTGGATTTAAAACACCATGATTTCGAGAAATTTTGGACTTTCCCTTCATTATTAATAAGAAACAACTTTCTCAAGAAATTTACATGAAAAAGCTCCTGGTCTGACACGGCACACACTGCAAAAATCAGTCACTCAGAGGGTTTATTATTGTGTTATGCAGCTTGAGAGGCTGAAGCAAGTCCCCTTCATTCTTGCGCTCACTCTCTTCTGTGTAGATATTGTGCTGTGCAATGTAGGCAATAACAGAGTCTGGTATGAGATATTTCACACTCAGTCCTCTGCACAAGGCAGAGCGTATCTGTGTTGCACTGATTTCATTCTGAATCCACTCTTTCACTAGAAAAATATTGTGCTGAAATTTCGTTAAAAGGTCTGATTCCTGGATATACTGAGATGGATCAGAGCCAGCCCGGCTAATACAGACCAAACCAAACTTCTCCACTATTTCTTTGATGTCTTCTTCCTTCCAGAGATTGGGTGTCTTAAATGTCTGTAGAAAATCAGCCCCACAGAGCAGCTTTAATTCTGGTAGAACTGAAAAAAAAAAAAGGAAATAAGAGATGTCTTATCCTTTCTCAGTCTTCTAGGAAATTTATACTTAAAATTGGTTTTAACTTGCCACTTTTAAAATTTTTTTTAAATTTATTTTTAAAATAATTTACCTTTTCTCCAGGATTTTTTTCAGAAGGTTGCAAGAAAAATTCAGTTTAGGTTTTTATGCATCTGGTCACAACTACTTTATCACCTACTTCATCATTACTCAAAGCATATTGAATATTATCTGTATACAGTTAAAGGAGAATTTTTACTGCACTCAAGCAATCCAAAAGGGGGAAGAAGCAAATAAAGAGAAATACTTTAGCACAAAGATTAGACTTGGTTGAACCTGGCTATTCCACTCCATCCTTCCCTGCTGTTCTTTATTTTCTCTATTTCGTATTTGCTGTTCACTGCCTAAGCCCCAGCACAGAACTCTTTCTTCAAACTTCTTCTGTAGGACTCATCACTATTCCATCTGAGTATTGCACAAACATTGACCAGTCATTTTCACAGCCTTGTATTTATATGAAATGAAGGGGAAGGATGGAGGTATCACCTTCACTTTACACTCATTTGGTGGTTAGCACATCTGCAAGTCTTCTACAAACACCTTAAAGGAGAGAGTCGAAAGTAAGAAATGTTCCAGTGATGATGCGTGCAAAGCGTAACTTCTTTCCTCCACCAACTGTAAAGGTACAACTCATCAACAACCAGGAACAACTGAAATGTATTATTCATGTCCAAGAGATGCTACAATACTAGAGGAAAAAGGCAATGTATCAAAAATCCAGCAGCATCCTAGCAAATCATTGGGCTAGGGAATATGATTAGATAGGAAACTGGAAACTAATGTTGTTCCCAGAGCCTGCCATGCTTCTGCTGCCAACAGGAGCTTTTCTGGCCAGAAGGGCAGCAAACATCAACATGTCAGCGTCATTGCTGTGGTATCCATACACTTTGTCCATTGTCTACTACTAGAAGTAGAATTCTAAGTAATTCCTGGATTTTTAATATTTTTTTCATATTTTTATTCATATATTCTATGCTTTGCAAAACAAGCAGGGCCACAACATACATCTCTGACATAGCTCTAGAGATGCTTATAAAACCAAGAATTAATACAACTCCAAGGTCTCCTATCTGTGTGGGAGTTACTACAAAACAACTGGCCCAGCAGTTATGTTGGCATTTGGCATGGCTTGATTTTGGCCGGCAGCTCCAACCCTCAAAACTCACCAGCTACTATGTTCCATTTTTTCACTACTACTCTGGAAAAGGCGTACAGTTTTTAATGCTAAACACAGCATCATGTTTACAGTCACGAACCAACCTGGTTGCTGGCAAGAAAGGGACTCCCCCGCAGACCTTTCTGTGGGATGTTTGTTTCTCATGAACTCCTTCTTGGACTGGAACACTCTGACTGATTCATTATAATGGTGCCTGCATTTGAAATAAAGGCTTCTGTGTGAGGTAATCCTCTCAGAGATGCAACAAAGTGATTACCTGGCACTTCCCCATTCAAGAACAGGGTCTACTTTTACGCACTTTGGATTTGAATATTATTTGTTAAGAATTTGGCACATTTGTTCTGCCATGAGATTAGCACCAATGTAGTCACACTTTGTGGAATTCACAAGCAATCTGCTTAATGGCATCCTGGTTTGTAAATCCTTTTTGAAATTGTACCATTATGACCATTTTGGTAGCTACTACATTTAAAACATAGTGGAGGTTTTTTGCCTGAAACAGGACGAAATCTCACTTCAATCACTAGCTGTAATTTCTTGGCTAAATACAACCCCTCATGATACTGTTTTTATAGTGTGTGCTCTGTTTTGAGGAGAAGATATTCTTGTCCACTCTCCTCCTCTTCCCAAAAAAATATGTCCCCTGAGTTTTTACTTTGCTGTTTTCCCATTCATTTTAAGTAAAAGAATCACAATTCTGAGAAACTAAAAATTCTCATAAGATTTTTCACATCTGCTGTGCTTCTAGTTTTACTGAGTTCAGACCCAGGAAGGCAGGCAAGGATCCCTTTGTCAGTTTTTCCAGCTTTCTGCTACCTTATTTTTTCACCACTCCTGATCCCTGGTGCCCCCCTGCAATATTGGTATTGTTACCTCATGGCAGTGCCCTTTTCCTTCCAAATCAGCACAGCCTTGCTTGTTTAGAATAGTCCCTGCCTGGCACCATCCTGAGCCAGGCTTAAGCATTGCTCATCTTTGCACAAGCCAAAATTGTCTCAGGAAACAAGCTCCTGGTTCAACAGGACAAGCAGACACAGAATCAAGTCTGTGTCCGATTTCTGTGTAGCACATAAAGAGTTACAATGACCATCAGCTCTTATACAGCTGCAGCAATGCACAGATTCTGAGTTCTAAGGAACAGTCTGAATTCAGTGCATGTACAAAGCCCCAGCTGACCTTCAGAATATCTGAGGTAAGGAAGGAATTTACAGGTTAGTAATTTAAAAGTACACTCTTCAAATCATGCAAACAGTTGAGCCACAGGACTAAGTTGCACATGTGTCAAGAACCTACACCCAGACAGGCTGCAAAGCAACCTCCAGTGATTTCTGATGCTCAGCCACTGGCCAAAGAAACTGCACAGCCAAGAGGTGAGGGACATACGGCAGTAGAGAGCAGGCATCACCAGTAGCTTGGTCTGTGCCTTCCCACACTTCTAATTTTAATCCTGTCTTGCTGTAAACAGGCTGCTGCTATGTATAGTCAAGTACACTGACTGTGTGTCATGGTCTGACTTTCTTGGGCCATGATTCAAAAATAAGAATGCTTGGCTAAGAGCTCACTTGAAGGACTAATGTTACAAACATTGCAAAATCTGAGCTGCCCCAAGTCTGCTCCACAGTTCAAGGGTTGGAGCAGGTGGGGGTTACATTACTTTAGAGACACCAAAAAGGACAAACCCATCTGCCAGCTTCGTGTTTTCTGAATGGGGTATGAACCTTTGAGTAACTATAGAACTAAATCACAACTCAACAAATTTGGGTAATGTAGATCTTTGCCAGTTTTTAATTACTCTGTAGTATAGCTGCATGCCAATCAAATCCACAAGAGCAACGAATATAGTCTTGTGCTTACTGACAATACTGTTTCCTTGTCTAGGAAAAATACTCACATAAGTGGAAAACAGCTCTATTATGTTCCCCTCTTCTCTCTAAGAAAAGCCTTGGGATAGTCTCCAAAATTTCCATACACATTTAATAGCACTGCCATAAGTGCGATATGAGCTTTGCTGCTTAAAATTCTTTTATGTCACAACTACTTGGGATCCTTTGCAAAATCCAAAGATTTTGATGAAATGTGACATTTTTATCGCACCCAGTTAAAACAAGTGCTGTAGGAAAAGGCCATTCATGTGTTTCAGGACAAAATGTTCTACTGCAGTTAAGTGTACAACTCAAACTACTGATAAGAAAAGACATTTAGGTACAATAATGATTTCTACCTCTGCCTTGCAATAGGAAAATCTCTTTCTATTGGTACTGAAGTTTCCTACCTGAGGGAGCTTATAATGAAGGCAGCAGTTACTCCTTGGTTTTTTGAGGATGGAAGAACCTATAGATTAACTTTGAATACATGTGAAGAACAACTCTACAACAAACCATTACCTGTTTGTACTTAGTAAGGATCTAGCCCTAAAGCCAGCTCTTTTTTATCTTCTTTTTTTTTCACCTGTGACACTTAAAATACAATGTAAAGCACAAACACCTACATTTCATCAGAACGCTGCTTCCCCATTCAAGGGATAAGGCTCAGCATTAGATTATGGCCCTGGTTCAACTTATTAATACAGGTCAACATTTGTGGACAAAGAAAGATTTAAGCTCATTTCTGTCCTTAACAAGCAGCCATTTTCACACTTTGTGGATTTACTAATAAAACTAGAGACTCACTTTCTAGGCAAATGGGAAGTTTGGCTTTTCATACCACATTGGTACTACTTTGCCTGAGCAGAAAATTATACATACAGGTTTTATTTACTGCCCCTCTTATCCTAAAGAACTCTGCACTGGTTTTATAATTTACAAACCAAATCTTGAAAGCAGTACTCACTTCAGTTGGAGCTCTGCAAGATCAAAGTAGGATCACCTGATCTGTAAGATTTGGGACTGCTTCTCTGGAGGAAAATAGTTTGACTGAACTGAAGGTTAGGACAAAAACCCCATATCCAGCCAATACCATAGGACAGTACTTGGTGACTTCTCACACTGGGACATACAGTTATGATTAGAGAAAGAACAGAGTTTTCTGCAAAGATAGAAAACCTCCCACCCTGATCCTCTTCTGCTGCCTGGAGGGCAGGGGCAAAAGGAGCCAAGTGTATGTCTGTCCCTCAGTGAAGCAAATAAAAGCAGATCTAAAAGGCTCCACTCGTCTTTTAAGTCTGTAGTGAATTCTTACAGATGCTTTTGTAAAGTAACAGGTCTGGTTTTTAACTGCTTTCACAGAGCGTCACAAGAGCTTTTGGGGCAGCTGTTGGAAGGCACATTTTAGAGCCCTGAACGCCACGTTCCACTTAGAAAGTAAGCTAGAAAATGGGGATAAAAATGAAGAATCAGTGATAGCTCTTACAGCCACTGGCTGTAGACTTCCATGAAATCTTTCAGTTTAATGGTATCTGTTACCTTCTGTAGCACCTTTTCCAAAGAGCAGTTAGCACAAGAAGTTTGTGTTTTCATACCCTGCCCCATAATGCATTTATTACCATATGGACAAGACATGTTTCAAGGTCCTTGTATCAAGTTTTGGACAACTTGTTTAATTTTTCTTCCCAGCACAAAATCACAGCAAACTCTGTGAGACTTAGAAGAAAACATCAGCAGTTATGGGCTTGGGTTTAATTTACCATTACAGTTAATAAAACTATACAAGAATGTGTGAACAGATAAACCTGGAGGCATAATACTGCTAACATAGCTAATCTGGAACAGAGATGCTCCTGAAGAACAGAATCATCTGTAAACTCTCTTTACTTTCTGATTACAATCTCTCTATTACCTGCTCAGAGACTTACACCCAAGAAAGGTAATATGCAAGCCAAAAACTTTTCCTGCAGAACGCAGCAGTGGCCGGAATTTTTCAGAGGCTTTCCACATGCATCCAACTACTTGAAGGACACTGGGGCAGTACCATGGTTATTGCACAGGTCTGGGGAAAGCAAATGAAAGATTCCTGGTGGGGAATCCTGACTTGCTTGCATGTTTTAGAGGAGCAAGTTCTGTGCACTGACGTGGCAGCCTGGCAGATTTTTGGCAGTCGGTAAGTTCATAAAGACAGGAAAAAGATAATGTAATCACCTTAATACTTTTACTGTCTCTGTCCATGTCTCCTGCTCACTCTCCCAGGGATCCACCCGGATCCAGTCAGACGTCTCCAGTGCCAGTTTAGCCATCGCTACCCGGTGCCTTGCTGAAACCAAGCCTTTCTTCCCATAGTTATCATTGACAGGAGACATTATGCCTTCAATGACCTGATATCTTCCTTTGGGAAGAAAAGAAAAGAAAAAAAGAAAATTAAGTCCTCTTCACAGAATCTTGAAAATTTAGAGTGAATAGGGCCTTGGGAGCTTAACTAGTTCAACTTCTTCAAAGGATAACTTCCTCAGTTAACTTCAAAGTTTTAAGGTGCTATGAACAACTTGATTTGGGTGTTGTTTTTAATCCATTCCCAGCAATTACAAAATTAAAATGCAAACATTTTGTTCCTCTGTGAACTGCTCACAATTACTATTATGTTTATCCTAATAAATGATCCAAAAAGGAAAGCTCTGTAAACAGACAATTTTAAACCATGTAGACATAGTCATAATTTATGTTGCAAACTATCAAAATTGTTGGACATAATTAAGTTTCATAGTTCAGTTAGTACAGCTTTGATAGAGCCAGAGCAAAGAATGAATTAATTGACCACTACTTTGTTCTTAAAGATCTGATCATTGTCATTTATCAGAATCATTGTGCCTTTTCTTTGTGTTAAAGTAAGAATTCCAGCATGTTACTGCGGCTGTGATTAATGTGATTCAGACAAATCAGAAGATTCAAGCACAATGATGGGGCTAATGGAGTCTAAAATGAGACTTACAGCACTGTGCTCCAAACATCAGCCTAGCAGCCACTAAATGCCTTTCTATCTGGCTGATCATGTTAAATACATTTGAAAATATGCCCCTTGTTTTCTACCCCTGTAACATAAGGTAATCATTAGCAACACAACAGACTCTTCTTAGATTTTGCAGTTCTGGCCTCAAATCAAGAAACAAAAATTAGGCACCACCATAAGCTGCAACCCTCAAGAAATTGAGAGGAGAGAGAGTGTTTCAACTGTACAGAAATGAACAAAACTATTTCTAATGTAACACATGCATTTTAAAGAATTATGATAAATATGATACTAAAGAGGAAAAAAAATCCTCTTCCTTTATTCTAATTCAATCATTTTAACAAAGAAACTTCATTTCAGCATGCTTCCCTTATTGCTTTGTAAGGAAAACAATACCCCTGATATTTCTGATATTGGCACATGACAATTTAATATTCTAACATGACAGCCTAGTAATGTCACATTTATTTAGATGTAATAAAATTTTCAAAAGAACTTCATCAAATTGGACTTTAAAAACCAGCATTAAGATTCAATGAGATTTACATCCTCTTAAGATGGCAGTTCAAATCATCTTCTGTTTTAAAATATTCTCATTACAGGCAAAATGAGCAAGATAAAATTTTCCAGAAACATCCAAAGATGTGTATATAATTAAGTCCATCTCTTGATCTGAAAATGGAAATAATTTCACTTGATTTATGAAAAACAATTATTCTTTCATACTCTGGTATTATACAGGGCTATAACAAATTGTCATGTAAAGGGAGAGAAATTCCAGTTCGAATTCATTTCTAGTTTAAAGGGAAGGAAACTGCAGTTTGAATTCACTACTACATTAACCTTATTAAAAGGTTTTTCCTACACTATGATTTTATTTTCCACATTTCAGTTTCTTTAAGTTTCTACAGATATGAGTTGTTCCCTTATACCTTAAATGAATATATTAAATGAAAAAATTAACTTTCTGTGAGATCATGCTAACCAAGAATGATATGGGTCTGCCATATCCTTGTGAGATGAAAAGATTTCAGTCTCTAGTCTGGTCTAGAGCTGCATAAATGGGACGAGGTAAGAGCTTCTGATGCCATATCAGCTTGTTCCAAAGCAGAAATGAAATCAACTGGAAGAGAAAAATCAAGGCTGGTAACACTTCAGAGAGTCAAACACAGGAAAGGTTTGAGAAGATTCAGAACTGAGTAACCCAGCACTATGCACACAGGATGCACATGAGAGCCTTCCACATAGAAACACAAGCTTTAGCTGTCAAAATATAGGAAATAATTTTATTACTGGCTCTAAATAACTTGTTTCCTATTCAGTAATTTAAAAGTTCACCTATTTAAATATGCCCCCCAATTTTGGCAGGCGTGTGAAGATAAAATCATTAAATTCTGTTACCTTGGGCTCTTAATGTCCACTGCAATTCTCTTCTCTCCCCCATAAATTATTACAGGTTGCTTCAAACCTTCCTTGGTCCAGAATTATCTTCAACTTCTATTTCTCTGGAATTCTAGTTGTTTTCATTATCAAGTATGTTATTATTGCTTGTCCTAAATATGTGGAAAAATCCTCCAGGCCCTTAAGTGGCTTTTTTTGGAAAATATACCTACCAAAAGCAGCAAAACAAATTCCTCTAGCTATGAATTTATATCCTCTAAGAAGTTTTTAGAAGAACTGCTTAGTACTTAGAAAACTAAATATAACAAAAGTAATGAAATGAAGACTGTCCCTCAAACATGTTAAAATAGATTATTATGGAAAATAGGTATTTAGTTTTCTGTTATAAAGGTGTCACTGAAAATTGTCACTGTGCTGGTGAAAGCACAATAAAGGACATGCTCACACCTACTAGGTTCAGCAGAAAGGAGGGAAAAGAGAGAGTTTATTTACATTTCACATGTTTTATAAGATTCTCAACTCCACAAGGGATTCGAGGACATGCCACTTCCTCCTCAATCCCACTGGAGAAAAAAGATGTTCATCAAACTTTCTTTTATCACAAAAGGAATGAAAAACAGAAAATACGGTTAAATAAACATCGGCTATTGTTTACATAAAACTGTGTGAAAATTCTTTGACTCCAAGGTTAAAACAGAAGGCTTCGCAATAAACAAGGCAACATGTCACAAACACTAACATAAATTGTAATGCTTAATTAGCTTACTAATACTAAAGCAAATTTATCAAATGCCAATTTCATACAAAATTGTTTGTGTATTTTGGTGGGGCTTCTAAGGATTAATTTCTTCTGGTATTAAGTCTGGAATTCACTGGGAGAAATTATACCAGAAGTAAATAATAGAAGTAAATAGCCACTACAGAAAAACAAATAAATAAAACACCTCAATACTTTTAACTCTCCCCCACTACTCGTTTTCCTCTCTGTCATAGGAAAATCCCCAGCAGAGGCCCTGCAGCTTTGGGGTGTCACCCTATCCAGTGAACAGGAATGACCCCACTCCTGTTCTTCCTTCCACCCTGTCCAGAGCAGCAGCAACCCAACCTGGTGCCTGAGCGCTGATTGATTTCATTCCTTTCCCAACATGCTGCTAAATAAGTATTATGTATAATTATTCCTTCTCAGCTCTGCTGACCAGAACTGCATTTTACACAACCCATTAACGGTGTCACATTTTCCCCCAGTTTTCTAAGATAATAACTCATTATCCTTCACCTTCCCCTTGCATTTGTCTTGCCACAGATAGAAACATCTTGTCTTTCACACCTTTCTCCTTTGCCCTCTATCCTTTTTGGTCTTACCTGGAAACTTGGTGATGTAAGTATCCTCCAATGGCAACATTTGGGAAATAAGATTAAAAGTATCTTAGATAGATTGATTCTAGTACTATTTCTTTGATCTTTATGGTCAAATGAGGAATACAGTCAGAGAGAAGTAAAAGCACCTGACAAGGTATTAACAAACTATAAGGGAATCTGCCACAGTCGCTGCAAGTTTCAAAAAACAATTTTAAAACAAAGGATTGAATCTCAGAAAATTTTAGCTATGTGTGAGGATGTGTAAAGTGCCAAATTCACATGCGTAGAGAGAAAATCCAGATAAAGAGAATGATTTGAGTCATTCAGGCACACACAGCTAAGGGTGTTGTATTTAAAAGGCAGCATGACAAGATTTATTGGCTGATATTAACAGAAAAAGGATGAATTACTTGACATGTGACAATGAAACTGCACTGAAGTATCAGAAACCCAATAAAATGTCTTACTTAAAATAGGGATGTATGAAAAATAAGATTAGGCAGCATTTGAAACTGAAGTGATGTACAAAAAGCTGGCAGAGAGAGTTACTGGAGATGTCAGTCAAGATGCACATCAGAGATAGTCACGTCACTCATGACACTGAAACCTGACTCTGAAGTCACAGAATCCTAGAATTGTTAAGGTTGGAAAAGCTCTGTAAGGTCACTGGGTCCAACCAGTAAACCAGCACTAAAACATGTCCCCAGGTGCCACATCCACACATCTTTTGAACACTGCCAGGGTTCGTGACTGGAGTGAACTCCAGACAAGCTATTGCCCAACTCATCATTTCAGCCTGATTTGTGACGGAGCAGCACTACTGAACTAGCAGCAGAATGAAGCCGTTCTCAAGCCTAGGAAACGTGCTCCCCACACTAATGAATTCCTCACTCATTTCAGGCATCCAGTGCGGATGTCAGCACTGTTCTCTCTGGGAAGGAAATCACTGACTGCTACCTCAAGCTAGATGAGTCTTGTATAACCACTGTTCTCCAGCCCCTCCATCAGCTCCCAGGCTGCAGCTACTGCTTCTTCTCAGCAAATAAGCTCCAATTTCTCCTCTCTGTTGCCCTGGTTTTTGTTAAAGCCTTCTGTTTTAACTTTGAAGTCAGAATTCTTTCTCACACAGTTTCATGTAAATAATAGCCAATGTTTACTTAACGGTATTTTCTGTTTTTCATTCCTTCTGTGATAAGAGAACTTGGATTAGCATCTTTTTTCTCCAGTGGGATTGAGAAGGAAGTGACATGTCCTCCAATCCCTTGTGGAGTTGAGAATTCTATAAAAATGTGACATATGTAAATAAAGGGGCCTTTTCCCTCCTCTCTGCTGAACCTAGCAGGTGTGAAAGCATCTTTATTGTGTTTTCCCAAACACAACTCTCCTTCCCTGTGTAATCTCAGAACTGAAAACAGGGCTCAAATCATGAGAGAATGACCAATTAATTTCCTGGGTGGCAATGGTTCTGCTATAAAACCGGCATCCAGAATCGGTCATTTTTATAGCATGCTGCCAACCTCTTCTGCTTGAGAAACTATCTTCCCTGTCGCAGGAAGGGCCATATATGGGACCTGTGGCTCCATCCATACAAACACATACATCTGCACTTAGAGTCACTTCAGATAAAGCCACCTCTGCTTGGCATGGGTAAAGCTTCTGCAATCAAACTGAGGATTCTTGCTTTGCAGCCATGCGGGGTTAAGCATTCAGAAAGTGCAGACAACGCTGTAGGCAACCCAGACGCCAAAGGAGGATTCTTTAATGCATAAACCCCTTGTATTTGTAGGGTGTAAGAAGCTAAAAGGTAAGTCACACCCTACCCAGAACTAGGCATTGACATTAGGTGTATTATAATGCACAATTTCCATTTCAATTTTACAAAATCTCATTTTTAATATGATTTTTACTAGACTTAAAGCAAACTGCCCTGAGTAAGGGTGGAGTCTTTCTAAACTGACCCTGAAGCAGACCAGACATCGAATTGATTCAGACAGAATAATAATTCATTTCCCAGTTCAGTCCTTCTTTCAAGGCAAAGAAATGTTACTGGACTATAATTTATGACTTAAACAGAATTACCAGTTGGTCTCATATTACCTTTCTACTCTTTGGATACCTGGGCAGCAGAATCAGTTATAAAACTACAGTGAAAAAAGTCAATTAAAATCCCTTTTTAACCCTTTACTTCCAGTCCTGCAGGAGCAACAAAATACTTTTAGTTATAGGACAACAGAGACTTGTAGAGGCTGCCCTCAGAGCCAGCTCTGTAATTCCTCCACATGACAGTCAAAGTATTCTCACTGTATATTCTGAGAATGTAGCTGCTGCTTTTACTGCACAATGGTACCAGTGGGTTACCAGGTTCTCTCCTGCTGCTCAATCTGACAGCCAAACTCCTTGTACTATTATTTGCTATTCAGGTGCTATTCAGGTTCCTACTCAACCACCTCCCTAGGAACTTCCCTGTCAGATTCCAAAAACAATTATTCCCTCCTAATCAATTCCAGAAACCTAAGTGCATATTTTAGCTGCCAGATGAAGAAAATAAAAAATAAATCCTTGAGCAACTAAGGAGCTGATCAAGCTTAAGAGTTCAAGGTTTTTCAGTAGCATTTCTGATTCTTTCTTAAATTCCTCATGTTACCCACCTTGCTCTTTAGTTGCCAAAACACTCTAGCCTGATGACATCTCGCTTTTCTGATCTTTGTCTAGGATAGATAAAGTGCCTCTTAGTGAAGACACATAATGAATAATTAATGTTTGTCTTTTCTCCAGTTTCTCCTGGTTGTCCAAACTGCTACCTGGAACTCTTCTTCATATTAAAACACATTGTATCATAAAAGCATGAAATTGGAACATAAATGCTTTTCCTAAGTTTCAAAATTATTAACCATAGTATTTCACAAGGTTCAGTCAGTGCCATGAACAGGATGCTAAAACTGCTAATAAAACTTTTATTCTCTTTGCATGAACACTTATTATACTTGCTTATACACTGAGGTAATGCCAGACTTCCTGTATTGAATATACCATGAAAGCTTTATATTAACATCAGTAAAGAATACTAAAATTAACCCAGCTGTAAAGTAAGAGCTTATCTAAGTGAGTATTAGAACTCTTTCTTGCTTTTCCCAGCACACCCGTGTGTGTGTGATGCTCACAGCCCCTCACGGACCTGTTTGGTGCAGGTGGTCTCTGGCCAGCTCAAATAAACGCATGTGCATATTGGTGGTGGGGTTAAAGGAGCCACAAGCCAGAAGGATGACAGGGATCCTGCTCTTCATTCTGACAGCCAAACATTACAACTCCTCCCTGAAGAAAAAAAAAAATTAAAAGATAAACTTGAGAAAGAGCAGTCTGCCCTTTGTTCCTGAACTAAAGGGAGCACTGTTTCCAGAACTAGGTGCTCCTGGAGCACCAGTGGAATATGCAGAGATCAGTCCTGTCACAGCATTCAGCAACTGCCTCCTCAGGAACACAGCTGTTCTTGGATATTAATCAGGAGAACACCAATACATTCTGGTTCCCCACTCACAGACATGGCTAGAATGCACTTCTAGAAATTCATTTTCTCATTAGTATTAGAACTGGACAGATTTTTACATGTTTTTTTTTTATTTTTAACCTGCTCTAATTAGAGAACAAGGTTTTGTTCCATCTTCCTGTCCCACTGATAATGTTGGAACCCGTAGGCCTGCTACAATAGCAGATTTTTTTTTTAATAACTTCTTACAATGAACCTTTGCAACACGTGACAAAACCTCACAAGCAACACCCAATCCCACAGGTCTGACTTCCTTAGAGCTGGGCAGGCAGCAGCTGGGGCTCAGCCAGCTGGCAAATACCTCCAGCCAGATTATCAGCATTTGCCCGTATGGTTCCCTTGTTGGACTGCAGAGCAATGGACAGTGGAAAACAACAGGGAACTGTTGCGGTGACCCAGCCCACTGGGGGGCTGTGGCGGGGGGTCCTCCCCCAGGCCTGAGTGACAGGCTTCTCCTAGGACACAGTATGCTCCCAGTTCTGTTCCTTTGACTGATTTCCTGTTCTCCCTGCCCCTTTATCCCTTACATGTGTGTTTTCCCCTCCCCGCTTCCCCTCGTCCCTCCCCCGCAGCATCCCTGTTGGTTCCCTTGCCCTGGTCCCGTCTCTGAACCACCCTGCACCCTGACACCACCGGTCCCGATGCTCTGCCCGCCCGTCGGACCCCATATATAAGCCCTAAACCCTGTCCTCCAATTTGTTCTCGGCCCCTGGCCCCCTCGGTGATGAGGCATCAATAAACCTCTCGTGGAACACCATGCCGGGACCCTTCCCGACTCTTTTGTCGTCCGCCTGCGAGTGTGTGAGTGCCGGCTGCTTCTCTGGCTGAGACGGATGCTGCCTGCCTTCGCCCCTGTGAGAGCCTGACCCCTTTTGAGCTGCTCCCGCCGGGAGCCCACCCTTATGGAGGCTCAACAAAAGGGACAGGCCGGGAGCTGTTGGTGCATCCGAGCTCGCCAGCTGCAGCGCAGCGGCCCCGCCGGAGCCGCTTGCCCTGTGGAGACGCTTTCGGGAGGGTCACGGCATCTTCCATCAGAGCACGCCGTGGCAGGGAATAGCAGGGAGAAGGAAGAATAGCTGTTTCAGGAAAACCCCAGGGCTATTAAAAAGCTGTGAACAGGGTGAATGGAGCAACGCGGTTAGAAGCCTTCCAGGGGTGTTTACAAACAACCCTTATATAATTTGGTTAAACTGTCAGTCATCTACTAAAAACGTAGCAAAAATCAGTTTAAATCCATTGTGCTTGGAGCTATTTACTTGCATAACTCTTTAAAACTAATTCAGAGTATAACTGGCATGATAAAAAAAATTGTGTCCCACATACACGTCTGCAAATCCAAAGTCTTCTCCTAGAATTTGAAATCTCTGCGTTGCTCACACCTATGTATCATACAAACACCACTGTTCTCCCCTCCCCTGGCCTCCAGCCCTCTCCATCAAATGGAACAGTCTTCCTGCAGAAGACATTTGCATCCCAAACTTCAGAACTCAGTCTTGGGACAACAGACCACAGCCAGTACAGACTGTGTGCTTTGAGTAGCCAAATCTCACTTTCCATCTGCACTGTACCAAAGACCTGTAGCTCAGAGCCTACCTCTTACTGTTCCCAGTTCTTACAGCCCCTTGTTTCCCCCCGTTCTCTGACTTAGAAAAATTTAATAATAACGGTTAAATCAATGTCAAGTCGATGTTTTACAGCTGCCAACGCTACCAGTTCATCTATGGAGGATTTACAACCTGAAGACTGGGACTGTACCTTGGAACAGTACTCAGTGCACCAAGCAACAAGTGTTGACAATACCATTTGTGACTAGGAAACTTTTTACTGAGAAAATTCTTTGAAGCATTATGTGCTACCTGTACCTCCAGCATCTAATACTAAATATAACGATTGTTTTATAATATTTTTATTTTACTTTCCTCATTTCTCATACCTTCCATCATACTAGGGGAGATACACTGGGGAGAAAAGACTTGCTGGCTGTAGAGCCATTGAAAGTTAGCAACAGTTCTATGGTCTATGATGGGAGCAGCTGTAGGAAGCTCCTTTCACAGCACCCTGCTCTCTCTGCTGGTTTAGTGTCCCTGTGTAGACACAAAAACTCATTCATGAAAACTCTATCCGAAATCTACAGGTTCTTTATTCAGAACAAACAAAAAATGTTCTTTTGTTCAGTATCAGCAATTCTGTAAATTTATCCATTGTATGGGGAAAGGTGTTTCTACCTTGAAACTGAGCAAAACTGAGCATCAGACTGGGAGCTCTCTCATCTGCTGGTTCATGGCTCTCCTGTGCTCTCTCTTCTGTCCTCATGAAGTGCAGTTAGTATTTCCATAGCTGTTCTTTCACTTGCCATCTCAACTGACTGCTTTCTTCTGCTCTGCTTTTAATTCTATAGACTACTCTATTTCTCACCTGAAGCAAAGGTGTTGGATGGTTTGATTGCAGCTCTTATTCATTTATACCCTGGAAACTCCAGGGAAAGATTTCAACCTGTAATTTTTAGTGGTAACTTGACAGTACTGATACTGGAAACTCAAAAATCAAACCAACAACAACAGCAACAACAAGAAAAAAAAAAAGAAGAAAAAAGAAAAAGAAAAAAGAAAAAACCCCTACAACAATCCAAGATTGTACTAATAGCAAATAAACATGTAATGAAAAAGTGTTTCACAAGATATTAACATATATAGGGTGTTTGTGAGTTTATAGATGTATAATATATATACATACATACACACATATATATATATTAAAAAAAAAATCAGTGTTTTTATTTTTACTATCCCCAAATATAATGCACCCTACACCTATTCAACAGGTCTAAGACAACTTTTTCTGATTCAGTTGCTATCTCAGCTGGTATTAATTATCTAAGGTGTTTTAAATCATTAGAATACCACTCAAAATAACAGAAAAAAGAGAGTTAAATGATTTTTCAGCTAAGCTCTCTTGAGAAATCAAACACTGGAAGAAACTTTAAACACAGGGTCTCTGTGCCCTGCTCTGGGCCCGGGTACCAGCAGCCCTGGCCAAGCAGGGTCTTCCAGAAATGCCAGTCTGCAGTTTGGGAAGCTTCCAACAACTGGGGACATCATGTGGCAATACAGAAAAGGGAAGTCATCTTCAGATGAGGAGGACACACTTAAGGTATATAAAGAAAGTTTTAATAATGGACAAGTCACTAGGAAATTCCTGCAAGTTGTTTTTCTGGTGCCTATATTCCTACAATATGTCAGTAACACATGACATTACAGATGACCACAGTTAAGTTCTGCTGAAAGTCAGTAATTAGAGTCATATCTGATTAATTATCAGCAGCAGAATGGAGTGCTGAGCAGCACAGTCTGATTCATGAGCTGTTAAATTAGTAAACTGGAGAACAAGACACTGATACGTGCATGCTATGAGGCACTCACCCTTGAAGGAAAATTTCTGCAAAAAGCAGAAATAAACCAAATTCTAGCACAGGATTAAAGTGTTATCTCCTCCTGTGAGGGTGAATATAGATTAATTTAGATGAAATTTAGATTTAAACAAGTTCAAAGCTGCCCAATTCCATTCTTCTACTGGGCCACACCATTACCTCATATAAATTCATGTAGATGCACTGAGCCCAGCTGAGTTACACCAAGTGACACTAAGAATATTATAGTTGCGAGACACATCTTCAAAGTCAGGAAATAAAAGTACGTTTAGTAGCTGACCCAAATCATAGCAAACCACAGTACACAAATATCCCTTAAAAATATGACTGGATATGAGAGTTTCTCATGCTGTTAATAATAAGAACTGCTGCCATAAGAGAAGTTACTCTAGTCAGTAAGTTCCCAGCATTTGCTGTCACCGAAACCAATCCTCCACAACAGTGACAAATATTTACCTGTATATCCCTACCTTCACTCTAATAATGAACATATGTACCTGGGTGAGGAAAAATGAAAAATGTATCATCTGGGCAGTATTTTATTATTTACTCATCAAAAAAGTTACTCATTCCAGCCAAAATGATTTTGCAAGGAGCACATACGTATTACACACAGCCCAATACGATGCTCTAACCCTCTAAAACAGCTTTTTCAAGCCCACATGGTGAGTCCTATTATTATTAAATTCCAGTGATTCAGATAATTTTTTTGATTTTCATTGACAGCCATGACAGGATACATTATTTTCTATCAGATTCAGCATATCAGAACTATGAAGTTGCTCCTGCCTATCCTCCCACTAGACTTTTAGTCAGAGAAGGCAAGTCCCATTGCAGCTTCAAAGGTACCCCAAGATCTGGTCCCCTCCAAGCTCACTGCAGTATTCACTAGAGCAGCAACTTAATACAACCCTGTAAAAATCATCTGGGCCTTCCCCCATGTAACACTGAAGATGGCTCGAAGCACAACAAATACTGCCTTTAACAACGCACAGGGTTCTTCTGCCTAAAACAGACCTGCTTCATTTGGGGGTACTCACTATTTCTCCTTCCTCTCTGTCCAGGCAGCAATCTCCCCAACAAAACAATAAGTTACCTGTGAACAAGTCACCTCACAGATAACTGCCTGTGGCCCAAATTCCAAGTGCCCTGGTGGCTAACAGAGAAAGCAGCCTCAGCAGAAGTGTCTCTTCCTCTCCTCAGATTATAATCCTTCAAATCATAGCACAATACTTCACTCTTGCCATTCCTCTATTTCAGGCTGTATCAGTGGGGAAATTTCCTTTCACAGAAGAACCAACAGAACTTCTCTATCAGTTACATCTCTAAAATCAACCTAAACATGACCCATAGTTCCATTTACTTGTAATGAGTTTTTTCTTCTGAATAAAAGCTGGTTCTCTGTTTTCAGCTTCCAATCCCAACTCTTTCTGCTCCACTGCTACATAGAATCGGCAGTTGAAAGGCACTAAAGAAGAAAATTTGCCACAAAAAGTACACACTGACAAAGCACAAAAAATATAAATAATAAATTGAGCACAGGACTCACGCAGTCTGAAATATATGCAAATATTCAATCTCCAGTTAATAATGAACATGGCATTGCCTTCAGCAATTCTGAACTCTGAAAAATTTGAGAATTATTGCTTAGCACAAGCTTAAAAGGATTGTATTTTCAACACACACAAAACAGTGCCTGTGAATTCCAGTCAACAACACACTTTTGTAAGCCTGTGAGTTGCTGCAAGTTTATAACTAGAATTACACAGTGGGGCACAACAGTGTCTGGTCCCAGAGTCCAGTCAATAAATTATCCACAGAGATACTCCCACGATAATATCCTATATGATACATTTTTCTTAGTATTCTTAAGAATATTGTATTTTATTAATATTCCTGATCATCCTGGAAAATAATCACGCTTACAGGCTGCCTATTGCCTGAACAGCAACAAGGAATACAGCAACTCAGCAACATGCAATTCAGAAACCACCATTCACACGTATCAACAGAAAACTCCCATATTTTTAACATCCCTCTTAGTGAATTTATGAAATATTCTGCGGTTATTTCACATTTTCTGCTCTCCTTAAACAGTAAACATGTAAAGACAACCACAGCATAATGTCCTTAATGTTCTTTTTCTGTTCTTAGGGAAAATAATGAAATAATCCCCATTTTGTAAAAAAGGCATTAATTACATTCTAACTGTTCATAAAACACTTGACAATACTTAGACATTGAGCTCTGTAGCAGTTTCATCTGGTTACAAGGCCAGTGATACTCCATTAACCCAGAACCATGCAGAAAACAAGTAAAAAAGGACCAGATTTGCCAACACCTCATATCCAGTGTTTGCTGGGTAATGCAGGATCTCACCAGCCTTACACAACAGAACTTCCTGCACAATTTTGCAGCACTTCCACAAGCTCAAGAGAATACAATCATGTCCTTGTATTTTCTATTTCCTGCAGTATGATCTTTATAATTACTTCTCCAATAATCCCTAGTGATCACTCAATATCTGACACTCAACTCCCTTCCTATTCTTTGTGCCCATATCGCACTAATAAACAAGACTTTTCTTCTTCTACCATTGTCCCAACTATTCTAAGTAAAGTCAGTAGTCACCCTTCCGTTTGCATGTATGAGTCAGTCATCCACAATGAACAATATACTGATTTACAGAAAAAGAGGATTCACACAGAACTGCAATTCTGGGAGCCTATTTTTAAGCAAACAGCCAGCTGATTTAGTGAAAGCACCAACCTGTCTGTCAAAACAAACTATTGCTAAAACTTCAAGAGTTCCTGTTGAGAAGCCATTCAGAGTGATTTTTTGTCTATCAAGATCTCCGTAATTTTCTTTCAACTGGCAAAACACAGTTACCATATCCTAAGGCAAATCTCAGAAACAGAGTTTGCACACAAATGGAAGATAAATTTAAGTGATAAAGAAAACATCTTCAATCACAAAAATCTGCTCTTATAAAGCTGGTTTTAAAAGGCAGCAAGCTAATGAAACCCCTGAAACTACTACTGCAGAGCACCCAGATGCAAAATAATCGTATATAGCAACCAGGGCGTAAGGCAGGATTTCCAGGACACACAGCAAGACCGAAGTTAAAACATCAGCATCCAATATCCCACTGCTTATTTCTGGGTTTCAAAAAAGAGGTAACTGTTTGCCATTGTGAGCATCTCACTGGCTCTACAGTTACACAAAAGAGGTCTTCTAGCAAAGTAATGAAAAAAAATTAAAATCATGCCTAAGAAGGCTGTCTTTCTATGCTTCAAGGCTCAGCTGACACCTCCAGGAAGCAAGAAGGAATTCTGCAATATATGGAACTGCTCAGTTTGTTAAGTGCAGGATAGGTCTCACTTTCTTCTGAAACTTCATCTGTAAGTTACTGCCAGAGGCAACAATCTCAACTCAACAACTGAGGAAAGTAATATTTGCAGTTAGATTTTTAAGCCATCAAAATGCAAAGCATTATGTGCATTTCTTGTACTAATCTATGAATTTTCCTAGTAAGAATGATGATTTTGCATAGCAATTAAGCAGTTAAAGTAAATGGCTCCTAGGCTCAAGAGTTCAAATTGCTTATCTTTGTATTTTAATTAAGTTATCACTTTAGAACTCCATTTGCTTCATCTTGTATAATCAAATAATTCAGAATTTATACAAGCATGTATGTGCCTCCCCATTGTCCAAAATGTTTTTCTTTCTCTTTAAGAGGATCTTACCTATGCAGGATTTTGTCTACTCAAAGAAAAAAAGTGAGATTCTGAAACAACTACAGTGATTGTAACTGCAGTCACATTGCAAGTATTACCTAAATGTTTATAAATTGTTATTACAATTAAAATATACATTAATAACCATACAGTCTTATCAGCGACAAAACTTTGCACCTCCTGTTTTTTCCGGTGGCAGACAAAAAAGGCAACAAAATGCTGCACATCATGAGAGAAAGAACCAAGCCCATCACCCAGGGTATTGCTTCAGCACTACAGAAATTCTGGATGGGACCAGGTCTTGACTGCCATGAGCAGTTCTGGTCTCAGCTCAGGAAGGGCAGCTCAAAAGGCCAAGTGAATGGAGCTACCACTATCCAGGAGAATCAAAAAAAAAAAAAAAAAGTCTTGGTTTGTTTGGTTTGGAGAGGAGGAGCTTAGGGGAGGCTACAGCTGAATTTTGCAGAATGACAAGGGCACTTGTTAAATTGAATGCAAAACTTCTCCCTGCAATATCAGAGGGCAGCCAGTGGAAGCAACAAGAAATTTTACAGGAAGTAAAAGTACACCTGAGAGGATTCAAACACATATGGTGTCCCTAGGGAAGCAGTTGTGGCTGGTGGCAGGAACACCAGGGGAAGCTAAGGGACAGGTGAGTGTCCCTGAATCACATGTTCCCTCTCCACTGCCTGTGCCAAATTACTGGGCTGGATGGCATTTCGTATATTTTTGAAGTTCTCCATTATACTTTGTGACCATGTATGGCTGATTTCTTAGTTTCTGCTAGTTACTGTTCAGAAAAATGCACAGTGCTTGGTGAGCAGTGACATCTACGCAACTATTTGAGTGGTAATTGCACTAAATCAACAATGTGATGGGAAAAGATACAGATGTGAAGTTGGCTCGTGAGATTGAGGCAGTTCTCCTTCAGGGCACTTGCTGTGGGCAGGGCAGGCAGCTGGGGGTTTAACAGCTTCACCCGGCCAACTTCATCTGCTCCAGGTGCAGCAGTAGCAACTGAAACTTTGTATGAATTAAGTCCTAAGTTCTTAGAAATCATCACTGGTATGATATCCAATTTGTCTCAATAAATTAGTTTAAAACGCACAGGCTCAAATTCCCCTTTGACAGGACTGTCATCTATTGTGTCCTCAGCCCTCCCTGCAGGCATTTCTGGACTTCTCAAAGGTCTTATAGATCATCCGAAGGCTAATTAGGTTATCATAGATAGGTTAAATTCTAAAATTGGCATTTCTGAAGTTAAAGGCACGAAGGCAGTTCACTGGTACAACCACACAGTGGAACTAGACTTCAGTAGCAAATCATGCCTGAAAAACGAACCGCTCACGTGAACTGTATTGCTGCAAAACTTAAAGAAAACAAACATCACGGATTGTTTATAAAACCAAACAGCAGCTGCTGCACCCTCTTAAAGTCAGGGAGAAAGACGAGTAAGTTACGCGGTTAAAGCCATATGGACTGGGAAAAAAAAGGACCAGATATGCTGCTGTCCTCTTTAACTTTCACTGCACTTGGGGAGGAGTTCGGGAACGGAGAGGGGAGAAGGGAAAAAAAGCTTTCTGTTTTAAATACATATATACACACACCTACACCCACACACATATATATACGGATATATGGTCGTGGCTATGCCTTTATCGGGTGCGTGGCGTGGCGAGCCCGACAGCCGCGGCCGGGGTTCGAGGCCTACCCGCTGCCCGCAGTGCCCGCTCCGCTCCGCTCAGCTCGGCCCGCCCGAGCCCGCGCCTCCCGCGCCCGCAGCCGCTCCCTGGCGCCCGGCGGGATCCGGCTGGCTGCGCCCCTCCTCCCGTCCGCCCGCCCGTCCGTCCGTCCGTCTGTCTGTCCTTCCGTCCTTACCACACGACAAGCGGGGGTAGCCGGCGATTGGCGGTCGCTGCCCCTCCCCACTCACCGGGGCATGCTCGGGACTGGCTAGGGGCAGGCTCGGGGCTGGCACCGCTCCGTCACCCGCACCGCGCGGCTCGGCCTCCCGCAGCGCTGCTACACAGCGGCTCAGGTGCCTCCCTTACTCACCTGAAGGTGACGTCCCAAACTTTCGGCTTCCTGCTGTTATTAAGGATGGGCCCTGCGGCGCCAGGGTTGTGCTAACAGCGTGGTGAAGGTCGACTTGCGACGCTTGGAGTAATGAATGTGTGGAAAAAATTCACAGCGCCAAAGGTTTATGTCCAAAGAGGAGACAGAGGAGTCCTGTGATTTCATTGAAATAAAGGGAGAGGCCATGGGGCATTTCTCATGGGGTCTCTGAAATTGCTGGGGGACACAGCCCCATTTTTATCCTGATTTCCCATCCACATCACCCTCTTCCTTTCCCCATTGGCCGAGGAGCTCGGAAGATAACAGACTTCCCGAATCGCCTGCTCTATGTCCCCCTCTACTATGCACCCCCCCCATTTTTTTCTTTTATGTAACAAAACACTGTTCATAATTCTGTTAAGTCTTTGTTATTTTTCTCTAAGTTCAGGAGTTTAACACAGCCTTGGCTGAGCAACAGTCGGTGCCAATTAATAACATTTTCTAGAACTGATAGATTCTTCCTTTATTTCCCTATGTATAAATCCCTGGCCCTTTCTACAAGCAGATTCACACGGTGTGTTTATAAAGACACAATCATCTTATTCCTTTCATGAAGCTCAGCTTTCTCTGTATTGAATGGCCTCACCATCTTCTTCTCTGTCAGCTATGGAATGTTTTGTGAAATACACAAATGTCATGAAACGTGTATTAAATAGACTTTGCAAAATGTAAAGTCCAGAGAGTTTTAAGTCATTTGCTTCATTAATTCTTAGGCATATAAAATCCAGTTTCTTGAGATGTCAGAATGTAACCAGTTAGGTTTAGAGTCTACCACAAACATCCTGTTTTTCATACTGTTGAAGGGAAACAGAAATATTCCTCTTGTCTGACATGATAAAAAATAAATAGGATTGTGGAATGTATTTTTAAGCTTTACTGTGTGAAACGCACATGTGAATGATGAAGCTTCACTCTTGCACATGAGATGTACTTCAGACCTTTCACTGCCCTTGCTGAAAGTGGGCCAAGAGATGGTTTTGGTAGTGGGTCTTTGGCTTCAGAGTGGGAGCAGAGTATGCACTTCTGAGGTTTAACTTCAGACGGACAAAGTGGCAGTGTGGGCAGGGCTGAAATTGTTTGCCTGTGTGTGGCTGTGTATTTCTCCATGACATTTCCATGCTTGTCTTTGGTCCTGCTCTATTCACATGAAGTTTTATTTTTCATAGAGTACAACTTGCAATTTTAGATATTAGGAAACTATTATTGTTAGTGTTATGGACAAATTAATATTACAAATCAGTTGCTGTGATACAAGGTTATTAAAGTTTGGGATGGTGATGCCTTCTCCCAACCACCTAAAAACAGAGACTAGACAGGAGTAAGGGAATAAGGGTAGATATTTATTTGAAGGGCCTTCAAGGTACACCCTGGGGAGCCAGAGGCTGCTTCCATAGAATGGACCCAAGATGGACCCCAGGTCACGAGTTCTTGACACAGATATAGGTTTGGTCCATTTGCATATCAGCATAAATTCACCAGTTAAAACTTTAGCTTTTTCCACCTTCTCCACCTCTTTCATGGTCCTAGTTTACATCTTTTGGGCCTAGGACAGCCTGAGTGTCCTTGAACAGCAAGCTCAGAGAGGCTTTGTTATGTCTATCTGGCCTAAGAGAGCAGCTAACAAGCTACAAGAAACTTTAGAGCTACACACTAAGCAGTACAGGATTTGAAAAATATAGAAATTAAAACCTAAGGCATCAA
>VYXC01005088.1:0-50431 GCA_013397175.1 Platysteira castanea
ACCTGGAATGAAAGAAAACACATTTACACCAATTCAGTTATTGGATGCAGTCTCGTTTGTGATGCTGGATGAATTAATACAAATTAGCTTGAATAAATACATTGTTTGAACACATCCTTGTTTTCCCCATTATTTTATGTTCTTCCTTTTCTTGTAGAGAGATTGAGCACTGCCTTTTCATTGGAGTATTTGTCCTCTACTTTGTCAGCTGATGAATGACTCTCATATCCCTCTAAAATTCTCTAAAATTTCACCTGCCAGTCCTTTTCTCAATATCTATGTCTTGATTCCTGTAAATTTTATGTTACTTTGCCTGCTTACAGAAATAAAATGCCACTACTTTTGAAGTGTTTTAGGAGACCATCACCTTGACTTAAAACAGTCTCTGTAATTATGCCTTAAACCTGCACTAGATGGCGAGTCACACTGAATCTATGCACCAATAGAACTGATGAATCTCTGATTTATTTTCTTATGAGTTCTATTTTCTTTGAGGGCATGGAATAAACACAAAATAAACAGTAGGCAAGCAAAGGTGAAATGCCAAAGACTTCCCTTTGCTTTGCACTTCAGCTGAAGCGTGCAACTTGGGAAAAGATACAGTAAAATAAACTTGCAAAGGAAGTGCCAGCACGTTCAGTCTTTCCTATGCAACGTAGGTACATGGGAAAGGGGCAGAGTGGATGAACAGGGACAGAATGGGTGAACAAGGACAGAATGGATGAACAGGGACAGAGTGGATGAACAGGGACAGAGTGGATGAACAGGGACAGAGTGGATGAACTGGGGCAGAGTGGATGAACTGGGACAGAGTGGATGAACAAGGACAGAGTGGATGAACAGGGACAGAGTGGATGAACAGGGACAGAGTGGATGATGCCACAGGTGTTTAAAGCCCAACCCTGAAAGTCAAGAAAACTGGATTTTCACTCACAGGTCCTGAATCTTCTGATAAACTCGTTGTGAGCGTAATGAAGTCCTTAAGGATGTCCCCATAGATCAAAGGGAATTTTTTCCTCAATTCAATGGACTCAGCTTTGCTTTTAAACATTTTTTGTGCCATGACGTTGTCCTTATTTACTAGCCAGCAGGACATACCTGTCTCACAGGGCCACTGTGCAGTTACTTTCCCCTTTGCATTGAGTGTGGCAAGGGGAGGTGCAGTGAGAGCTCGCAGGGCTCAATGCCAATCAGTAACTGTGCAATCTCTGTTTTTGGGAGGCAGAGCAGGGAAATTGAGACAGAAGGTGCCCATGTGAGGCCCATCTCAGTGGCTTTTGACTGCATGTGTTACAGGGTGTGAGTAGAAGGCCCTGGGATGGGATTCATCCCCAGTCCAGTGTTTCCTGCTGGCTGGACTGCGAGTTGTGCAGAGGGCAGATTTTCCNTGTGATGTTGTCCTTATTTACTAGCCAGCAGGACATACCTGTCTCACAGGGCCACTGTGCAGTTACTTTCCCCTTTGCATTGTGTGTGGCAAGGGGAGGTGCAGTGAGAGCTCGCAGGGCTCAATGCCAATCAATAACTGAGAAATCTCTGTTTTTGGGAGGCAGAGCAGGGAAATTGAGACAGAAGGTGCCCATGTGAGGCCCATCTCAGTGGCTTTTGACTGCATGTGTTACAGGGTGTGAGTAGAAGGCCCTGGGATGGGATTCATCCCCAGTCCAGTGTTTCCTGCTGGCTGGACTGCGAGTTGTGCAGAGGGCAGATTTTCCATAGCTCTCAAACTATAAAGCACAAAACGAGCTGGCACGGATGAAGTCATGCACAGAATGGGACCTTATCTGCTCTATGTCTAAAAGAAAACACTGCTCTCCACCAGTTCAGCTCCACCAAATCCTTTCCTCACTGCAAACCCACCCTGGCAGGATGGACTGCTGTATGATCCTCCTTGTTCTGCAGTCTCATTCCAGGACACAGAGGTTAGAAGCCTTTTCCAGGATGGAGCCTATTTCCTGGCAGGAGGCTTCCAGGAGGGATTGAAGTGGGCTGCAGTTTGTTTCAGTGGCAGACAGGGGAAAAGCAGCTCTCTCTGCAAATGGTTTTGTCACCCTAGCCGTGTTCTGGGAGCCTTAGGCTGAGCTCTGATCTCAAACACTGCCTGCTCAGCTCAGACAGGCCTCAAACAGCTCAAACCTGCAGTTCTGAGAGATGCTTTTTAACCTTACTCTTACTTCAAGACGTCTCTGGAAAGCCACCTGTTATGAACAGAAAGAGACCACAAAGTCAAACGGGAGACTCTTATCTTTCTGCTTCTTTTTCTCCTTTAGTCCCTGATTGCTGAATCTGTGTTTGTGTGGGATCTTATCTTGCAGGCAGCCTGAACACACAGCTCCTGACTTCACGGGGCACCCTCTACAAGCACCAACAGGACACAGCTCAAGGTGCATTACAGCCCAAAGCTTTTGGGACCAGTAGGAAAGAGTTTGCTGGAAACCCAGTCCCACTCACCGGGCATGAAAATTGATTAAATTGCAGCAATATGCCCCCCAAGATCCTTCACCCACAGAAAATAGAGGCTACCACATCAACCCCCATTATGAACACTCCTTCTTTTTACTGGTGCCCTCCTGGATAAAAACCCTGCTAAAGGCACCAGGAGCCAAGCAGCACTTTTTACTCCTCAAGAAGAAGGAAGAGTCGTTATTGGAGGAATTTCTTCTTGGTTCTGCTAATCCAGACCCACTTGTTGTCGAGTCAGCTCTGTCCTCTGTGCCAGTGGAACAACCACTGTAACACCTGATCTCTGCCTGCTGCAGCTTCAGGGGTAAAGTTCCAGCAGATTTAAGGGTCAAAGATGTTTCTGCTATGACTACAGACTGGCAGATATTTACGGAAATAGTAATTCCTTAGTAAATCCACGGAATTCCAGAATCCCAATATTGCTGTAAGATATTGTTTAAAATGTTCTGAAAAGACTGTTGAGGGAGGCCTCAAAGTCCACATGCATGGCTGCCAGCTATCCTGGGGATGGTTTGGTACATTCAGTCCCTTCAGTTTGTCACACAGGAAGCTGTGCTGCCACTGAAAACCAACAGTGAAATCTTCTCATTTAACCCACGAAGTGGTATTTCACTTGAGCTACAACTGGCACTTTGGCAGAGAGAGGAGCCTCACAGACAAGACCTCAAAGAGTTGATGCCTTCCCTCAGCCACCCAGAAACAGAGACTGGACAGGAGTAAGGGGATAAAGGCAGGGATTTATTTGAAGGCCTTCAAGGCACACCCTGGGGAGCCAGAGGCTGCTTCCATAAAATGGACCCCAAGGTGGACAGCAGGTCACGAGTTCTTGACACTGATATAGGTTTGGTCCATTTGCACATCAGCATAAATTCACCAATTAAAACTTCAGCTCTCTTCAATTTCTCCACCTCTCTCATGGTCCCAGTTTACACCTTTGGGCCTAGGCCAGCCCGAGTGTCCTTGAACAGCTCAGAGAGGCTTTGTTGTGTCTGTCTGGCCTAAGAGAGCAGCTCACGAGCTACAAGGAACTTCAGAGTTACACACTGGGCAGTACAGGATTTGAAAAATATAGACATTAAAACCTAAGGCATCAGAGTTACAGACATTAAAATTACCTGTGCAAAGAAATGGGAGTTTTGCCCTGAATTCAGCACGCTCTCAGTCAGAACCACAATCAGTGTCTCCATAAATGCAAGAGACAAGCAAACCTGAGGAGGAGCAGCCCTCAAACGCTGCCCCAGGTGCCTCACCCTCTGCTATGTCTGCAGCCCTGACCAGGGAAAGGTGCCTAATTACACAAATGAACTGTGTAATCAACTCACTGGTGCTTCTGCTGGCGAGGATTTCCTCCTCTTTCACCTTCTCCCTGGGGTGTTTATTCACAGAAACACCAAACCCAACTTCCCCATACTTTTTTCCCCTACAAACCCTGCTAGAGGTGGGGAAGTACATAACTAATTTGATCTTCCCATGGAAAGGTGCAGCTGGCTCCACTGCTGGTAGACTGTTATCAACCTTATCAGCCTCTTGGTTTGCCTGATACAGCTGGATTGGAGCAGCAAACCCTGCTGCCTAATGCTCCCTTGCTCCTGTGTCTTTCTCAGTATCTGGATCCAGGCAGGGCAGCATGAAGACACATCCATTTTCCCTTCTCCTGCTGCTGTTCCTCACAGGCCTCCTGGCAGCAGACAGCATAAGCCCAAAGGAAGCCAAGCTAAAGAAAGCCAAGCTCCCCAGAATAAAAAAGGAGAACAATGTCCTCTTGCTGAAAACGAGCAACTTTGACAGAGCGTTGAAGGAAACCGAGTATCTCCTGGTGAAGTTCTGTGAGTATCAGTCTCCCCTCTCTTCCCCTGGGGGCTCTGCAGAGAGTAGCTGATTTTGGGGTGCTCAAGAGCGTTTGTTTTGCTGTTGCTTTGTCCCCCAGGAGTCCTTGTTTGTTTTGGTTTCCTCCACGTATCTATTTCTGATCATACTACAGTAATTTATTCTTTTTTGGGGCAGTTAAACACCAGCCTGCTACATAAGACACAAGACAGTGCTGAGCTGGCATTCTTTGCTTCCACTGATAATTTTGCAAGTGTGTGTTGCACAGCAGTGATGGGTAAAACATATTAAAAAAACCCCAACCAAACAAAAATTGACCAAGGAGTGCTTTTCTCTCTCTTACACTTCCATCAGCACTTTGTGTGAGGTTTTTTGGATGGTGCTCTGGGAGCGTTTGGGCTTCAGGGATTGTCTTTTTACAATATTTTGATGCCTGTAATTGCATTATGTTGTTCTTTTTCCCTGAAACCAGCACGTGATTAGGTGGAGGCAGGTTTGTGGTCCTTGTTTTAGCTTTGTGTTCATTCTGGGGAGAAAACGAGTGGGGTTTTTGAGTAACTGAGTTTGTTATCAGGTCTGGCCTACAACTACACCACAAAGGCAAAAGCCAAGAGGTGGATTCTCGTGATGTTACCCATCTAAAAATTCAGATTCTGCATAATTTCCCATGCCACAAGCAGGGATCTGTACTGGCCAGCAGTTAGCAGAAACCCTTTGGTCTGCATAAGGCATGTATATATAATATAATAAAATACAATTTATTATAACATAGTATAATATAATATTGTATAATATAGTATAAAAATAATAACATGCCATGGAAAATATAATATTTAAAATTAACATTAAAATGTAACAATACATACACTATATTATTATAGCAATAAATAAATCTGATAATAACAAAGAATATAATAAAGATAAAGATGATAATGATAATAAAGATAATAATAATAGTAAAAATAATGATGATTATATAGTGTAGGTCAACCTGAAATGAAAACATTTGTATTTTTCCAACAACAAGACCTAAAATGCACTGACAGACTCCTGAAACTAAAAATATGTTTGATATAATTAATCCTGAAACAATGTTATAAAACTTTGAGTATTTTTAAACTTTCAGAATAATCACATTAGAAAATTATTTGAAACATAATGTTCAAAATTTTTAAATACTTCTGAAAGTTTTGAAATTTAGGAAGATTTTATTTCCTAACTGTGGAGGATTCAAAACTATTTGCCAGATTCAAGCTGCAGTTGTGAGCTGTTTTACCTCTCCGAAGATGCGCAATTTTGGTGAAAAAATAATTAATCAGAAAAACCTTGGTCATTCTGTATTCTCAGCTCTGTAAGAGCTGGCTCAAAGCACAGGATCTAAATGGCCAGCGTGGAGTTTGTAACCAAACTGGTTTGAGAATATCAACAGTGAGATATTGCAACACACCCCAGGACTGCCACCGAGTACGAGGGGAAACAAACGTGAAAAAATTCATGAGGAGAGAGGAGATGGAGAAAGAATTGTTCAGAGTAGAGCAGCCCAGGGACTTGGGCACTCAGCGGATGTGGGGGGCTAAATTTGGCTTCTTCCCCTTCTTCAGAGCAGGGTCTTGGGCCTCTCTGATCTCCCACCACTGGTTTCTTCAGAAGGGAAGGACAGACACGCTCCTCCACCCCCCCTGCACCTTCCAGCATGCAGAGAATGCTCCCCAAACACACCTTGCTCCACTGATCCTCATCCCTTGCTGCTTTGGATCAAAGGCCAACCTGTCCCTCTGAAGGGCTCACTGAAAACTCAGGGATTGCCTTTCCCCACAACCATAAAAGCACCCAGGGTCACTGGGAAGGGTTCTGGGATCACTCCCAGGAGTGATGAGCTCTGCAGCACTGATATAAATCTGGAAATCACTGGCCTCAGCCTCAAGAGCTGCCTTGGGGAGCCACCAAACAGCCTCTGGGGCAGTGGAAAACTGTCCTGGGGTGCAGGAAACCTGACTGCACAATGCTGAACGAGCTGGTTCGTTTGCTGTGATAATTTCATTGCCACAGCACCAGGAGACTAAAGATGGGGCCTGCACACAAAAGCCATAAAGCCCTAATCTTTGATATCCTACTCTTTAAAAGTCTGTCTAAATAAACAACCTGTGTTAACAAGGAACTATTAAAGAAACTTAGATAACGTGAGAGGAGACAGTGTTGCCCAGATCACCCAGGAAATCTGTGGGGTTGTGAGGAATTAGCTTCAGACGTTCAGAATGAATGCAGGACCCAAGATCTTTTTCCTCCTTACTCATTAACAATCACAGAGACAGAGAGGGTGGGAAGGAATCTCAGGTTTCCCAGAAGGTGAGATTTTTTCTGGTGCTGTACCAACACCAGAAAAGTTTGAGCTACAAACTGATTCAAGGCTGAATCCTATCAATGATAAGAAAACCCCAATGCTTTCCCTGGTGCACAACATTATTTACTTACCAGTCCCACAGTATTTGTCAGGTGAGGTCTGCTTTGATGTCTTCTGCCCAGCGACCCCCAAATCCTTTAAACACCTGTCAGTTCCACCCTCACAGTGCCCAGGTCTGCCTTCCTTCAGGCAGGGTTGCTATAAAAACACAAATTTGGGCCAGGCAGTGCACGGATCCCCCTGGAGCTGGGCAAAGTTCACAGGGCAAATACCCAGCGTGAAAACAAAGCACTGACCCAGAAACCCGGCACTCCTCCTCCCTCATCCCAGCCTTTTTGTGCCACAAGAGCTGTGTGAAAGTGCCACAAGCATCACCCAGCCATGGGTGAGCCCTGCCCAGCTGAGCTGTGTGCCCCAAACACGCCGGGAACAGCCCAGCTCAGCACTCAAGTGAAAGAGCTCTGCTGCTGCCGGCTGTGGCATCTCCCAGTCCGTGTTAAACTCATCTACATCCCACAGAAATGCCCGTGAGCACGGGGAATTCAGAGCACTTGCCAGCAGCAGAAGGCAGCAGAAGATCAGTGCTGCCTGCAAGGGAGAGTTTTGTTGTTTACACTGCCTGAATGAGTCCCTGCGTTGACTTTCACTGCAGAGAAGAGCAAACAAACCATAAAAAAGTCTCAGGCACGCTAACAAATACTCCTGTCACAGAGAGAATAAACTTTGTACACTTATGGACACACACACTGAAAGCACAGCTTTCAGAGCACAGGCTAACACAGTTTTCTCCAGCTTATCAGAAGAATTCAGGACAAGACACAGGCCCCAGTGAATGCTGGATTCCACAGGTTTCTGAGAATGCCTGCTGCTGTTCTTTCCACTGAAAAGTTTTCAGTTCCTAGATAAACATGGGGATAACCTAAGGGCAAGCACACAAGTGGTGCAGCCCTTGTGCTGCTGCTCTGTGTGCTAAGCACACTCTCATTTATGAAAAGGTGATGTTTACCTTTTTTTAGCAGAACATTTGTACATCTAGCGAGGTGCTGGGTCAGCCAGAGCACTCCTGCAACCTGTGACTGACAGCCTGTGCTGAGATAATGACATTTAACAGGCAAGGTGAGGGTTGCTCTTGAGGACAAACGCCTCCTTTGTAAGGCACAAAAGCTGAAGGTGATATTATTGAAAAAACTGCAGTTTCCTGCTGCAGAATTACTGACCAGCTTGGGTCCCTCATGTAGGTGTCTCTTACACATGCTTATTTCAGTGAATGCTTTGAATAATCCAAACTTAGAATAAACCCTGGTGTTTGCACAGCAGAAGAGCTCAAGTGAACTGCACACCTCAGTTGAAAAGCAGAGAGGTCAGCACAGGAGGTTGTGGCCGTATCTCACTCTAGAAAAGAATGAGAGAATTCAAGGTCACATGAGCAAGCTGGCAGCTGCAGCAAGACTAACATCCCTCCCCTCGGATATGGTGGACATGAATCTATCCTTCATCTCTTACACAGAGAAAATTATATATCTGTAGTGCAACTCTAAAAGCAGCCTGCACAGGAGATGAGAAATGGGACTGCTGAAATGGTTTTGTGACCACGTCAGAAATTAACAGCCAGGAAATCAGGGTCTGGCAGGAGAACAGACACATCCACAAGGACTGCAGCAGTCCCTAAACCATGGATTTAGACAGCAGAATGAGATTGGAGGCCACCAGCAATTAGCTAAAGGAAAAGTAACTCATTGTGCTTCCATGTAGACCCACTGCAAGAATACTTCAGGGTCATTAAACACATTCAGGAGTCAGCAAAAAATTTATCTCTCCACATTTGAATATATTTTACCTCAGTAAACTGCACCACGAAAAAGAAGCAGCAGCTTACTCAGGTCATTGATGCACTGAAGAGATAAGAGTCAAAACACAGGATTTCTGGTTCTCTTCCCACTTTTAATTTTCCAACCCTTAGTTTCTCCCTGTTCTTATTTACAACACAGCTAAAACTACAGATAATGGGAACATTCTCCCGTGTTAATATGAGGCTGTGCTTGAGCTGACAGCCTTTGAAGGGCCTCTGGCTTCCACAGCCCTCTGCTTTGCCCGGGCATCCCACCACCCACACATGCCTCCCCTGGTGCCCTCGTCCCCAGCTCTGTCTGCTCTCGTACCCTGCTGATGCCCCTCGAGCCTGGAGCCCGTGGTGCCACACCAGCCCCAGCAGCTGCTTCCTCATCCCTCAGCCTGAAGTGATGGGTGTCAGTAAAAATCCGAACCAGAGGAAGCAACACAAAACTCAAGGAAAGGCTCCGAATAAAAGGAGCGATGATTTCCTGCAACACTCAAAAGGCTTGAAAAATAAAGCACCTGGGAGGCAAACAGAGAATGAGGGGAATGAAAAGGAATTGCTGGAGAGCTGAAGAGGAGCCTAATCACTCAGGAAAGCAGGGGAAAGGTGCGTGGTGGATGTTTCCACACGATTTCTGGGTAGCCAAGGAAACAGTTTTTGTCTGGCTGCTGAAGAAGCCTGTTCACTGGCTGAACTCGGTGAGCAGGTTAATGGCACTTGAAGTTCTCCTGGTCTCTGACTGCAGATTACTCTTCACAGAATGGAGTCATGCACTTCTCCCAGCTCCAGCACGGAGCCACCAACTCCACCAACTCTCATTATCCAAGCTGCTTACATTCCTGTTACCTGCAGCTCTGGCTACCCAGGTCATTCCGTGGGAAAGGATGATTCTTAAAATATCTGTTTGGAATTGAAATATTTCAGAGAAAAATGGATCCTACGCCCTCTTCCCCCCCTCCCCTCCAGACCATCTACCTAAATGTCTAAGCTTAATATTTCTTTTATATTTGTGAAAATTCAGCTTCTCTGTCTGTATTTCACTAACAGTTTTTTCTGCCCCTTCTCATTCCACTGTGCAAAAAGAATTTAAGCTCCCACTTTCCCAGCTGCGGTGAAACAGCTGCACAACCTTAGGTTGTCAGGAAAAAAATCACTGTACTGAAATCCCCTCTGGTGTAAAACACTGACTTGGAATGAGCTGAAAGCTGCAGGATCCTGGTTTGCTGTGGGGTTTCCTGCTCCTTCCTCCCCCTGCCCTCTGTCCAGAGCCTTCCCCTGCTCCTTTGGGGAAGCCCAGGGGCTGTTCCAGGCCACCTGCAGTGCCAGCACTCTCAAACTGCACAGCAAGGGCCCCCTGTCTGATTTAAGTCCTCCTTTGCAATCATTTTAAGCAAAAATAGTTCACAAAGGCTCAACACACAATGTCCCCAGAAGCAGCAGTGTTTTTATAGGGCAGACATGCAATTCTTGCATTGGTGGGTCAGAGTTGCAGGTTTGCTGCTGTTCCCTCTAGAGCATCTTGAGGTTCAGCTGAAGATATTCTTTTTTTTTCTTTTTTTTTTTTGGTGCTAGAAGATAACCCATTACAATCCTGTCGAGGGGAAGGTTCATAGGATCGTTTTTGTAAACTGGAAATAAGAAATTAAAGTTTGGATAAAAATTCTTTGAAAAACCATAATAAATTTATTTGATGAAACACTAATTTTACAGGCAATTAGAACATAATTTGGATTTGGACTGCTGTCTTAAGGCTCATTTACTTTATTTAGAGAAGCACTTTCCCTTCCTCACGTGGTATCTGGGTATCCCCTGAGCAGACACTAAATTTTGTGGTACTAACAGGAACCCCTTGGCAAATCAGCAGCTGGAGCAGGGCAGGGCTCCTGTGAGCCTGCCCCAGGTGGGTTTGTGTGTGACTGAATGTGGAAGGGCCCATCTTCCCTTTAATAAAAACTTTAATATTTTGAGAAAACAGCATTATTTGATGCTGATCTTCACAGTTTATTGCTGTGCCAGTAAGGTGGAAGAAAATGATTGATGGCTGGGAATCAGAGCAAGGATAACGATGAATAATGCAAGGAATGTAACTCAGCACGGAGTTAGATTATGGATTTATCTTTCATTTATTAGAACTCTTACAGAAATGCCCATTTACTTTTTGGTTATAACCCCACTGGGCAATGTCTTCACCAGGTATGCTGTGAGAAGTGCATCTGTAATTGTGTGAAAGAGCAAAAGACAGGTTTTAAATTTGTGCTTTGGTGCATTTGTGCTTGTGCAATTCTATATCTGAGCACGTGTAGACACAAAACCACTCATATGCACAAAAGAACAAATATGATTTTATGAAACCAAGTTTAACTGCGTGTTTTTTGTCTGTTCCTATTTGCAAAACATATTGAAGACACAAAAAATTTTATGTGCATGATCTAAAGAAAAATGGTTTTTCTTTATAATAAAAGAAATTCAGCAAACAGGGCATCTCAATTTCAATCAAAATTCGGGGATTTTTTTCCAACTCAAGTTCCAAAACTGCAAACCTCCAAGCCTTTATCTCTCACTTGACTTTGAACACAGAGCAGCCTGCGTGCCCGGTTTCCTTCTCTTGCCCTTTTTTCATGCTGATAGAACTTCACAGGGCCCTGGCATGGCCCCTGTCCTTGCACCCAGCACCCAGCTCTGCTGGAGCTGGAGAGGGGCTGGCACAAGCACAGCCTGCAGGGATGCACTGCCAGCCCCCAAAACACCCCACTCTGCTCCTCTCCCTCCCTCCTCCACATCTTTTCTGGGAAAGAACACTCTGCAGTACAGAAGTTTGCCTCAGTGAAGTGCTTACAAAAATGGGATCTTATCAGAGAGTCCTGATGTGAGCAATATTTAACTCTCTCCTTCACCTCTCTTTAACTCATGCCCAGCACCCTCAGCCAAGCTCCTTTTTAATTGCTCATCATATTTTCCCAGCAGAAGATTATTGAGATGTTGTTCATCGTGGCTGGTTCAAGGGCACACGGAGTGGTGAAAAACCAGCATCAATATAAAGAAGTAAATATAATCTCTCATTTATTTCTGAGTCATAGAAGACCTTATTCAAACCCTCCAGCTCCCACTTGGCTCAACAACCTCCCCCAGAGAGCTGCACACTGTGGCTTATGTAACCCATTTGCTTTTCCAGATGTTACTTTATCTCAATCGTCTCAGAATTTGTCTGAAGAATTTGCTGAAGCTGCACGGCAGCTTAAAAAAGAAGCTCCAAGAATCCAGTTTGGCAAAATTGATGTGACACACCAACACGACTTGAGAAAAGAATTTAATATCCAGGCTTTTCCTACCGTGAAATTTTTTGTGAATGGCAGCAGGGAAGATCCCATAGACTGCAAAGGTGAGCTGTCCATGCACTGATAAGATAATGATATGTAATGGCAGGATGTACCTATTACACTGCTGAGAAGGAAAATAGAGATGCTCAGATAAAAAATACACGAGGTGGGAAGCTGGTTCTGCCCATGGTTTTAAATTGCAATTGCCTGTTACCAATACAGGAGCTTGAATCTGAATTCATCTTCCGAGGGAGGAACTGAATATCTTCCCTATATTAAGTTCACCCAGCCAAATTCATTACTGGTGTTATTCCACCCACTACAGAATCACCCCAACAAGACAATTTACTCCCAATTATTAAAATAAACATTAATGAATTATGCCAAACAAGAACTGGGTCCCCAAACTGCTCCATTACTCTTCTGGTCCCCTGCAATTCCAGCGTGCCTACAGAAAGAGGCTGGAGCAACACTGCATCCAACAGTGAACTGGGAATTCACAGGGTCCCTGGCACACAGGTGTGCTTCTTAAGTCAGGGAAAATCATTTTGCAATTTAGCCATCAGAGGGAGCTCATATGTGGCTTAGAATAAAACGTGGAATGATTTGGAGTACTTTACAGGAAGTTACTAAGCAAAGACAACGACAGACTTGAGCAATCCCAGAAACCCAGGTCTTACTAAACATTTTTGTTCACTTACAGTATACACAAGAAAGGGATTTTTAAAATAAAATTATGAGCTTTTACAGAGGGGATAAAAATTGCCTGACTTGGCCAAGCATCTCTTGGTGTACTCTGAGCACACAGAGGTGAGTCACGAGTTTAATACAACAAACAAAAAAACGAACCCAAAGTTTGCCTCCTGCCCCTGTACACAACCAAGTGCTAAGATATCTTTCACTGCTGAGCCCCTGTGGCTCCTGCCAAAACCGGATTTCAGTATTTTTAGCAACTTGCTCCTCCTCACTATTGAACTTCTCATCGAGTTCCCACCACCTGGACTTGTGCAAACACAGCCTCTGCTCAAATCCACCGAGGGTGTGATGTGCTGAGCTGAACTTGGATCAGAGGTGCTGATTCCTGAAAGCACAAACCCTTACCTTCAGTCTCTGGTTAAACCTGCAGCACTGACAAGAAAACTCTCCCAAACTGGTAAACCTGGCAGATTTTCTGGTGTGACCCAGTGAGTGCAGTGTTGTAGAAATACACACACACAGCCCTGCAGCTGAGAGCTGCTGCTTCAGGCACAATTCCTAGCAAAATGCAAGAATTAGGAAGCTGCTGCTCTGTGCTCTGTAGGAGGCAGATAGCACCCACTGCTTGCAGTCCATGTGCCACCAGGAATGGCTTAAATCACATTTTTTTCACTGGGAGATGCTCATGTGCAACACCGAGTAAAACCTGACGTGGCACGTTTGGGTTTTAAACCACTGAGCACTGGCAGCTGGAAATGTGCACTGGCCACCCAGTGACTTCTCCTACAGGACTGGAGACATACTTCACACCACAAAAGAAACTGCAGACCTTGCTTAAATCAATAAATTAATTACACTCTTTAGGGAAGATGCAATTTTTGAATGGTTGCCCAGGCAATGGACATAACATGAAAGCCAAATTCCAGGCTTTGTAAATTGTCATTTACGACTGCATGGGCAGAATTTGGCCAGTGCAGAGGCTGATTAAAGGAACTCAACAGAGAGATTAATCCCATGGGAAATAAGCTTAGGGGCTATAGCCCTGACAGGAGTGGCAGGACCCCCATTCTGCATTTAGACAGCAGAAGTCGAGCACTGTGTGGCCACTAGATACTGCTGTGTGCTTTGTTCTGCAGCCTCAACACTCCAGAGCAGATGTCTGCCTGCTTCACTTTAAAAAAATGGGATTTTAATCTAGTTGCAGTGCTGTCTGCTGCAGAACTGATGGCAGAAAAATGGTCTGACTCAATTTTGGTCTGAAATGCACAGGACCAGGACTTGCCTCTCTGAGGATCCACTCGTGCTGCACGTTTGGACTCTTAGCACTTCACTTTTTCTTTTTCATGTATGATTTTAATTAACCTTTACTCTGGTCCAGCAAGGCTGTCTGTCACACAGAGATGAAAGGGCTGAGATTTTAATTGCCTGGGCCTCAATTTGCTGTTTCAAATTCCTCTGAAAGCATGATAGTTTAAAACTGTAATTTTAAAAGAGGCTCAATATTCTAAAACTCCTGAAGGCTTAGGAGAATTCACCAGACAAACACACTGACTATGATCTCAGCAAAACTGGTGGTAGTAATTTGGAAACCAAAAGATGGAACAATCCAGAACTAAACGACAGCTTTTACACCTCAGCTTTGTTCCTTATGTCTAAACTGAAGTGATGCTACAGCCCCACAGAGGAATTTAAACATGTCTCTGTGCCTATCAGATCCCTCCTGCAGCACCAAAGGAACAATTTTGACACCTAATGTAATTGAACAAACAGTTCAATAAAATCTGCAATTGGCTTGAAGTCGTTCTGGGTTAAACCTCAGGTCGATAGCACTTCATGGCTTACTGTGATTTTGGGACAGATGAAATCTTGCAGGTTTTCTACCTGTCTGAATTTCCTCATCTCCATTCTCCAGATGTGATTAATGGTTTAACTGGACTGAAAACCATTTGCAGAGGTCTCAGAAAACACTGAACTGATCCACTGCTGCTCTTCTGGAGTCACAGTGGTTTAAATGGTGACAAGAACCTGAGGCTGAATTTGGATTTTGGGACAGATGAAATCTTGCAGGTTTTCTACCTGTCTGAATTTCCTCATCTCCATTCTCCAGATGTGATTAATGGTTTAACTGGACTGAAAACCATTTGCAGAGGTCTCAGAAAACACTGAACTGATCCACTGCTGCTCTTCTGGAGTCACAGTGGTTCAAATGGTGACAAGAACCTGAGGCTGAATTTGGATTTTGGGACAGATGAAATCTTGCAGGTTTTCTACCTGTCTGAATTTCCTCATCTCCATTCTCCAGATGTGATTAATGGTTTAACTGGACTGAAAACCATTTGCAGAGGTCTCAGAAAACACTGTTCTGGTCTTCTAGACACTGCTCTTCTGGAGTCACAGTGGTTTAAAAGGTGATGAGAACCTGAGGCTGAATTTGGATGCCTCAAGCCCCCTCTGAACCAGCTTTGACCTCAGTCCTGAGGAGCCCAAGTCCATTTGTGTTCAGCATCCCTCTGCACCTTCACTGCCCCTGTCCTGATTGCTCAGAGATTTCCATCATTCCTTTTGACTTTCATTTTAACTCTCTTTTCCTCCCACAGGAGTCAGAAAAGCCTCAACCTTTGTGACGTGGGTGAAAAGAAGAACAGGACCTAGCACAGTTTTAATCAACTCTACTGCTCAGGCTGAAGCCATCATAAATGCTGATGATTTGGCAGTGATTGGCTTCTTTAGGGTAATTATCTGGAAAGCTCAAAAGGCTGGTTTCTGTTCCAAATTTGGGATATACTTCTTGCTATCACCACCAAATCCCACACATCCAAACCAGAACTCACCAGAAAAACGCAGACCCTTAGTTTTCTCTACATTTTAACAAATATTATCTGTCTCTATCCCTTTTTCCCACACTTCTAGACGAGCAGCCCAGGCAGAATTAAGACAATCTCACACCACAGCACATTTCCTGAATCAGTTCCTGGGCACAGAGGCTCTGAGAGCAGCTTCTGAGAGTGTGGTGCCTCAGCAGTGCTGGTCACAGCAGGGTCTCCTACAACCTCAGAGAGGGGGCTTCTGCTGAACCATCCCAGATTTGGCTGGTGGGAAGAAGGCCAAATCTGCATGGATAGGAAGCCATAATAAAATAATAAAATATTTATTTATTTAAAATAAAATAAAACAAAATAATAGGAAGCCATAATAAAATATTACCAGTGTAAATGAGCCAACACCTGCAGCCCTTCCTCAAGCAAATTCTCCCAGTTTCCAGAGCAGAATGAGGTTCTTAGGATTTGGGCTGAATGCTAGTGAGCAGTAGTCAAGAGTCAGTAAAACAGGAATAGCTTTTTCCTGCTTTTTCAGTGTGTCCTTGACATCTTTAATATCTGGAAATTCAATCAAGGATTTTCTCTAATTAAAGAGACTTTTATTCTGGTGTCTCTCTGCCCAGTTGAAAGCAGTGTCTGGACTCGTACCTGAACTGATGATATCCCAAATGTANGTCTCCTACAACCTCAGAGAGGGGGCTTCTGCTGAACCATCCCAGATTTGGCTGGTGGGAAGAAGGCCAAATCTGCATGGATAGGAAGCCATAATAAAATAATAAAATATTTATTTATTTAAAATAAAATAAAACAAAATAATAGGAAGCCATAATAAAATATTACCAGTGTAAATGAGCCAACACCTGCAGCCCTTCCTCAAGCAAATTCTCCCAGTTTCCAGAGCAGAATGAGGTTCTTAGGATTTGGGCTGAATGCTAGTGAGCAGTAGTCAAGAGTCAGTAAAACAGGAATAGCTTTTTCCTGCTTTTTCAGTGTGTCCTTGACATCTTTAATATCTGGAAATTCAATCAAGGATTTTCTCTAATTAAAGAGACTTTTATTCTGGTGTCTCTCTGCCCAGTTGAAAGCAGTGTCTGGACTCGTACCTGAACTGATGATATCCCAAATGTAGCACCCAGCCCGAGGTTTGTGGGGATGGAAAGCAGGACTCATTACCAAAATGCCCCTCAGTAACAGAGCTGCTGAGCACAACACTAAGAGGACAAACTGTGAGAATGCTCAGTGCCCAGTTTGGCTTTGCAGCAATCTGCTCGTGGCTGTTCAGGAGGGAAGGCAGTGTTCCAGGGCTGGGAGGAACTGAGGAGCTCCTTCCATCACAGTGGTGCCAGAGAGTTCCCTGACCCATGCTGAGAGCAGATACTGCCTGCAGATGGGTTTGACTGGACCCTGGTTTCACTCCAGGGCTGAAATGACCCTGGATGAGCACGAGCTGGGGCATGTCAGGAATTCAGTGGGTGGAAGCCAACAAAACAGTGTCCAAGCAAATAAAGAGCTGCTCTTGGCCTCCTGTTACTCACAGATTGCTCACAAATACGAGTGCCAGGATGTGCTGGAAGGTCCCAGCATATAAATTACTATTCATCTGGCATGAAATAATTATCTGATTCAATCAAATCTGGAAGTGCTGCTGCCTCTCCTCCTGCTTGTTTACTATCAGTTTGAGGGGGGACAGCCCCGTGGCTGTTTGATGGATGAAGGGTCGAGGTCGCTGCCTTGAAGAGCACTCAATCCAAAGCCCCAAGGATGCCAGTGAGCTCCTCTGGTGAGCAGAGCCCTCCTGTGTAACCCCTCAGCTCCTGCCCTGTGCAGGGGGAGCAGCTGGTGGCTGTGTGTGACACCAGATGTGTCACAGCACTCCCAGGATCTCCCCTCGGAGCTGATCCTGGCAAGAAATGCCCACTTTGCAATCATACCCTGCTCTCAGCCTCACAAACCTTCAGGGCCCTGCTTCACCTGGAGCTCAAACTCCTAAGGATGTAGGGCACAGTCTAAATAAATGCTCTTTCTGGGACTAGGAGCTTCACAGTGGCAGTGTGGAAGTTTTCTGTGAGGCAGCAAGGGAGGTGCCAGAGATGCCTTTTGGGATGACAGCCAGCGAGGAGGTCTGGGCCAACTACGGCATCCAGAGGAGCTCTCTCGTTGTGTTTGAGAAGGTAGGAGCACAAAAGCCTAGCAGGTAAGGTGCCGTGACAGATGTGGGTTATGGAAAGGCAGTTTGGGTATTTTTTATGTTAAATAATCACCTAGTAGTAATTCAAACAGTTTAACACACACACAGACACAAAATATATTTACAGACAAGAGAGACAAGTAGGAGGCAAAAGCAGAAACCTTTAGACAAGTGATATTTTCAGTCTGCCTGCCTACATCCAGGCTCCTAATTTATGCTTAAGGATCTGGATATAATAGCTTTACTTTCCAACCTGCATCCTAATCAGCATTTCCTGCCAAGTTCAGTGAGATTTGCAGACATTCACCTCTTTTCTTGTGTGTTGTTTTTGACCAGGAATCTTCCTCCAGTCCACAGCAGAAGAAGAGGATAACAACAACCCCAAAACTGCACAGATTAGCAGCACTATTTAGACTAGGAAGTAGTCAGACCAGTGATTTCCTGAGTGAGCACATCTCACAGATAGTGTGTATAGATGTAGGAAAGATCTTCCAGTATGCTGAGATTACTGAACAAATTAAAACTGTCAGCTGTACCTTGGATTTTAGCTGTAATCTTGCTCTGCAGTCTAGCTGTGACATTGATTTCACAAGCTATGGAATTTCAGTTGCTGAGGATCATAAAACCCTCACTTTTAAAGCCTGTCATTTTGCTCCTATAGCTGATAAGGCCACCAAACCTCCCAAACTTCACTATTTGTCCAGGGAAAACCCGTGCATAACGAAGTGCTTGAAGATGGCAGACAGAACAAACTGGGTCTAACGAGGCTGATCAAAACCTTCACCTTGGATTTGGTCACCGAATATAATATTGAGGTACGTGCATTTTGCTGTGTTAACAAAAACCACAGCAGAAAGGCAGAAATCCATGCAGAAAGAGACTGAGAGAGCCGTTCTGCACCTAAGGGACTGGGAATTTTCTTGGCTTGTTTGACAAGGCCACACCAGCAGAACCCAACACGCAGCTCTTGGTCTAACCCAGGCCAAATGATGGGAAAATGTTGTTTCCTGGGGGAGAGGAGGAGTGGCTGGTGGAACAGTGAACTCTGAGCACACAAACACCTCCCTCCCATGGAGCCACCACCAAGGCCAAGGCTGGTTCTGCAGCAGCTGAGTGGCGTGGGAGCTTGGAGGGTCCTGGCTAATCCTGGCTCCAAATATTCCACTCCAACCCAACAGCAGGAGCTCCACGCCAAGGGAAGAGGGAAAGAAACCAGCAGGAATTGCTGCTAGTGCAGGTGGGGAGGGACAGACATGGAAATACCTGCTTGGTGGGTGATGTCCTGTGTCTGGGAAGACACAGTAAAGAGGCTCTCACACTTGCCAGGTTCAGCAGAAAGGAGGGAATAATCTGTGTATTATTTACAATCCCACATTCATATACACGTCCCAACTCCCCAAGGGATTGGAGGACATGTCATTTCCTTCTCAATCCCACTGGAGAAGAAAGGTGCTCATCAAAGCTCTCATATCACAAAAGGAATGAAAAACAGAAAATACCGTTAAGTAAACACTGGCCATTATTTACATGAAACTGTGAGAAAGAATCTGACTCCAAGGTTAAAAACAGAAGGCTTTAGCAAAAACCAGGGCAACAATGTCCCACTGCCTCTGAGTGTAGGGTGGCATGAGAAAAAGGGTGGTTCTGAGCAGAGAAGGAGAGCCCAGCTGCTGATGCCACCTAGAAGGGAAGGACGTGCCCAGCCAGGTCTTGCTGCTGCAGCTGGGCCTCCCTGGGTGCCACCACCTTTTACTTCCAGCACTAATTCTTCTGGGTGTGTTACTCAGGAAGCCAGACTAGAAGATCACAGTCCCTTCTGACTGTAAAAATCTATGAATAATTATGAGGTTTTTCCTGGAATCGAAAAAAACCACTCAGCAGCTGCTGATCCTTCTTACTTTATCTTCTTTAAAACAATGAAACAAAACCCGATGGTTATGGAAATGACTGGGAACTGAGCCTTGGAAAGTAAAATTTGCACTAGCAGAACCTAGGGATGCTGAGATGCTGAGCCTCTGATTCACTGTTCTGCCTACAAAGAGGGGAACAGATGTTGAGTCTTTTGTTTCGCAGACATCTGTGAAGATTTTTGATGTCCCTGTTGAAAATCACATCCTGCTGTTCACCCCAACGGACTCGGAGACGTTCGGTGAGATTTATGAGAACTACAGGTCTGCTGCTGTGGAATTCAGAGGAAAGGTTTGTAGCACTGAACCCAGATTTGCAAATAGGAATGCCAAAATTCAGTGGAAAACCACTCAGCACCATTACTGGTAAAACACACTGCTGTCAGTCCCTCTTGTAAGTCTACCAAACAATTTAAAACCAGTTTCAGTAACTATTACTTGAATTTGTTAAGGACAGGCTGAAAGATAAACGTCCCTTGGAAATGAGTCTTTAAAACACAAAGACCACAAAGAGCAGCACTAATTCCAGCTGCTCCAGGTTAGCCTGTTTCTGATTTTATAAATACGCTTTTCTGGGAGCAACTTCCAACCAAAGGGAGTTTTAGCAAGGTTCTGGCAGTTTCTGGTTCTATCAGGAAATACCATGAGGATCCCAGAGTAGTGCCTGAACCAAGGGCTGGAGCCAGCTACAAAACCTGAGGAATATTGCAAGGTGTGTGCACAGCCTTGCCTGCAGCCCTGTGTGTGCACGTACAGAGAGTTACAGGCAGTCATGCACACGAGTATTTTGGTTTTCCCTGGTGCTGCTCCTGCTCCAGGTACACCAGACACTGAGGAATATCAGTCACCTTGTAATGAAACACCACATTTTGGTAAATACACAGGGATTGCAGGCGTTTCAGCCCTTCTGTCCTGTTCAGATTTACGAGGAAGAGCAATAAGCACTTGGAGGGGTAATTTAGAACTGTTACTGAAAGATATGATAGGAGATCACTGCAAAAGGACAGAGGGAAAATCTTCAGTGCTTTTGGCTGCTTTAGCATTTGTTATTAACTAGGATCAAGTTAATTAAGTCCACAGAGCTGCTGGCTTTTTTTCTGAGACCAAGAACGGTTCGACAGAGTTCCCTGAATTTAAGTTTAGACCCAAACCCACTGCCAAGCTCCACAGTCCATTTCTCCACAGTGGTGATGCCTTAGGTTTTAATTTCTATATTTTTCCAATCCTGTACTGCCCAGTGTGTAACTCTGAAGTTCCTTGTAGCTCGTGAGCTGCTCTCTTAGGCCAGACAGACACAACAAAGCCTCTCTGAGCTGTTCAAGGACACTCGGGCTGGCCTAGGCCCAAAGGTGTAAACTGGGACCATGAGAGAGGTGGAGAAATGGAAGAGAGCCGAAGTTTTAATTGGTGAATTTATGCTGAGATGCAAATGGACCAAACCTATATCAGTGTCAAGAACTCGTGACCTGCTGTCCACCTTGGGGTCCATTTGATGGAAGCAGCCTCTGGCTCCCCAGGGTGTGCCTTGAAGGCCTTCAAATAAATCCCTGCCTTTATTCCCTTACTCCTGTCCAGTCTCTGTTTCTGGGTGCCTGGGAGAAGGCATCAGTGGCTAAACCAAAGCTGGAAGGCCCAACCATGTGCACAATTCTCTCTTTCTCACCAGATATTGTTTGTTTTGGTGGACACCAACGAAGCAAGGAACGGGCGGATTTTTGAGTACTTTCGCATCAGGGACATCGACGTTCCTGCTGTGAGAATCCTGAATCTGACCAGCGAGGCCAAGCACAAAATGCCTGCAGACGAGGTGACTGTGGAGAACCTAAAGGAGTTTTGCCAGAGCTACCTGAGTGGAACAGCAAAGGTATGTCCACTGCTGCTGAGACACCTCTCTACCACACCAGCTAAACCACAACAAACTGGCAAAGCACCCCCTTTTTACATCAGAACAGTGCCCTGCTGTGATCACTGGTTTGTTAATCTGCTGTCACCTTAAGGCATCCACCCACGGCTGTTGACAGAGCATTCCTCTGTGTTTAACAACTGAGGTGGACTCCAAAGTTTTCCAGTCCTCCAGTGTAAATACTGGATTGACCATTTATGGCCCAGTATTTTAACTGGTACCATTTAACTGGTAGCTGTTGTACCCTAGTGGTTTACAAACTCCCTAAGTCTCAATCTTTCCAACACTATAATGGAGATATTTCCCTCCCTTCGCTGGGAGAGATGCAAACAATGATTGCCACAGATTTTAAGAAGAATCCAGTAAATAGAAAATTGACAGTTTCAGAGGGGATTAAGATTTGGTGTTTGTTTTAAGCAGCGTTAGCCAAGTGAATTTTCCCAGGGGGATCATTCCCAATGGTAAATACAGCATTTGTTGCCATGATGAGGCATCATCACACTCATGTGAAAAATACATGAAAACATTTTGCTTGTTCAGTGCTCCTCAGGGTGATTTCCAGGGGGAAAAGATAAAGCAGCCAGTCTGAGAGCAGGCAGAATTTAAGGAACTTGAGGACATAGATCCTGTATTCAGGGCTGGAGGGGAGCAGAAGGATGGAAGCAGGGGGGATGTGGCCTCTTTCTCACCAAGCTCTGCCTGAGTGGCACAGTCCCACCAAGGAGAGCTGCCATGGGGCACGTGAGCCTTTCTGCTGCTGTGCCCTGGTGCCAGAGAGGAGAAATCCCCAATGACTGCACTGTAAATTGTAGGAGTCATGTGGGGATGGTGACTGGGGGTGAAGGCAGAGATTTTAGCAGCAATGCACAATTTCTGGTGTGTTTTACATCACTTCGGAGAGCCACAGCACATCAACTTTCCAGTAGTCCAACTTCTGGACACTGGGCAACAAGAATTCAGGAAAAGAGTACAAATGTGTTCCAGAGGATCATTTTCAGTCTGCTACAGAGTCTCTATTCAAGAAAGGGATGAGTAATTCTGAGCACCAGCCACTCAAGGGTGTGAGATCCCAGCTCCTGCCCAAGGGAGAGGAGGTGGAACCACTTGATGATCCACCAGGATGTAATGATATTAAAGAGTTATCAGACAGAAATCTCACATTAACTCGAGCTGGAGCACAGTTTCTCAATGCTCCCTGCCCTTTCACAGCAATGTTTCTGTTTCTGCTCAGCAACATCTCTCCAGTGAAGAGATTCCAGAAGACTGGGACAAGCTGCCTGTCAAAGTGCTTGTTGGGAAGAATTTCAACAGTATCGTCTTCAATAAGACCATGACTGTGTTTGTCATGTTTTGTAAGTGTTGCCACTGAATTCAGATTTTAAGCTGCTTTAGCATGATCAATTGGAAGGAAAAAAAAGAAAGCTCATGCTTATATACCAAACCAATCTTTGCACTTTACAGAACCTGAGCTCAATGAATTTTGATTGTTCGTGGAAAGAATTGAAGAAAAATCTGTGTCATATCTATGGAAACGCTGTGATACCTCTGCTGACTTAGTGTTGCACTGAGTAGCTCTGGATCCCTTCAGTAAATATTTGCCAGGGCCATATCAAATCTCTGTGTTTAAAGGCAGCAGGACCCTGGGATGTCGTGGTGCATGAATAAAGCGTGTCACACAGCATGAGCCAGGCTGTCCTCCAGGGGCAGAGGGAGAATCCAGTGAGATTGTCTGGTTAAAATGCTCTAGGATTAAATCCCAGATAGGAATTGTGGTTTAGGAAATTGTAACTCTTTTTTCTCCTCTCTCTGTGAGGGAAGGGCTTCCTTACATGACTCTTTCCAGGGAGAAATCTCTGCCCTATCCTTGTACCAAACCAGCAGGGATTGGCTTGAGCCTGAATTACTTCAGTAAAACAAACATGCAGCACTGACAGAAATACAGACAACGAGCTGTACTGCCCTGAATTCCAGAAATTCATAAGGGTAGTCCATTCCCACCACCCTCCTTGCTGGCTGCAGCTGTGTCCCTCACAGGAGCAATATTTACATTTCAGTGCCACGAACAAACTGAATGATCTAAGCAAGAGCTGAACCAAGCCCTCTGGAAATGAAAGGCTGGCAAAGGGAATGTACTGCATTCAGTAAAGTGCTCCTGGAGTTTTAATTCTGAATAAAGCCACTGTGAGCACTGCTCTCCTGACCAAGGACAGGAGCTGTGAGCTGTTTCAGGGGCTTTGGGCAGTTTGCCTTTCTGGTAACCTGCACCAGAGCAGTGCTCAGAGTCAGAACAGCACCACAGCTCACACTCCTCCTGGAGCCAGCACAACATGGTTTATGGACACAGCTAATTTTAGTAAGCAGGAAGTATTTTGTACTTCTGATGAGTGTTTCAGCACGGGAATGATGCAGGGCTTAGCGGGGTTGCACTGGTTGTGTGGCATCCCTCTCCAGCAAGGCTGTCCCAGTGCTGGGTGCTTGCTACAGTCACTAGAGGCTAAAGAGAGCTAAAGCAGCACTGCTATCAGAAATGTGCTCGTGAACAACCAGTTATCACTGCGTGGAAATGGGAAATTCATGAGGCTCGAGTGGTTTCTAGCCACTGACCGCAGCTGAAACGCCAAACCCTGTTAACCTGAAGGCTAAATAGCTCCCTGTGGCTGCTCTTCTGTGTCCTTCTAATTTTATTCTTAAATTTGCAGATGCCCCTTGGTCCCACCAGTGCAGGAAACTCCTGCTGGTGTGGGAGAAGCTGGGAGAGCAATACCAAAGTCACAAGGAGGTCATGATTGCAAAGATTGATGTCACAGCAAACGACATCCTGTCCGTGGCCATGCACCGCTACCCGTTCTTCACACTCTTCCCTGCTGGCCCAGATTTCCAGGTGAGGAGCTCTCGGGGGAGATTGTGGAGGCAGAGCTGCACGCCCAGGCAGGGGCTGTGCTTGCACGTGCACAGGTGCCACGGGGAGAAAGGATTCCTCTTTTTCTTTAAAGAAAGGTTTGGTCCTTTTCTGCTCAGCACTGGCTTCTGAGTAGGCGTTGCTGTCGAGAAGCTGAGTTAGAGGAGAAACCCTTCCATTGTCTCACCCTGTGTAGGAGGCTGTGGCAAGAGCTCAGGTATCATTTACTGAGTTGGACTGCAAGTCCTTAGGGCCTCACATTCTCCAGTTTAACATTCTCCAGTTTGCCTGTTGGGTTCCAGCAAAACTCTCAACTTGGAGTGAATTTCCAGATGCCTCCCAATGACTGCAGAGCCCTTCTACTTCCAAGAGATGTTCTGGCAAAGAACTGCTTGTGCTGGTTGTTCCCAGAGCATGTGTGACCACTGTCTCTAAAATGTTAATATTGCTCTTATTTTCCTCTACGTTTTCACAAAACCCAAATTAAAAACTTTCTTCTGTACATTTAAGCTAGTAATTTTGCTCCATTATGGCATTCCAGCCTCCACTGGGAATAAATATTTGTTGTCAAGACCAATGATTTTTGCAATATGCCACCTAATGAATCAGCTATGTTACACAATGATTAGAAAATGCTGCAGAAAGTGGAGGCAAAGAAGAAGATTAAATAGCTACATTCTCCATCTATGTACATTATCTAATTAAAAAGAAAATATCTCCAAAGTAAGAAAAAAAAATTAAGATACGGCTATAATTAAGGCATTAGTAGGCTTTTCATTTTTCTTCTTAGTACTAAACTTAAATTAAATTCTAAGGCATTTACCCATGTCCTCATTTAACCTCTGAGAGATTTTCCTCTCGGATGTGCATGCACAGCTCCTGATGAATTGAGTTGTGCACACTCACACAACGTTCAGGCTTCATGCAGAAAAGCAGAAACCCATTAAATGCTCGTAACAAATGTCAGTTTGCCAAAAAACCAAATAAACAAACGAAAAAGCCCCAAATGAGTAAAAAAACCTTTCATTAACTATTAAGGGATTGTTTCATACTTAAAAACACTTTGGAATTAAGGGGCATTTGCCATCTCAAGTTCTTCTTTGTGTACCATGGTTTTGCACTACTTCCCTCCAGTGCAGAGATTTTGTTTTGTACTTGAGTAGCAGTGCAGGTTCCTGGAGATGTCTGCTTCTTTGGTTAAAGTGAGAAAAACAACATTTACACACTCTTATGCACTGATTACTCTAATGAAAAGTGTTGACACACATCCNCCCAAATGAGTAAAAAAACCTTTAATTAACTATTAAGGGATTGTTTCATACTTAAAAACACTCTGGAATTAAGGGGTATTTGCCATCTCAAGTTCTTTGTGCACCATGGTTTTGCACTATTTCCCTCCAATGCAGAGATTTTGTTTTGTACTGGAGTAGCAGTGCAGGTTCCTGGAGATGTCTGCTTCTTTGGTTAAAGTGAGAAAAATAACATTTACACACTCTTATGCACTGATTACTCTAATGAAAAGTGTTGACACACATCCCCAGTAACCCGTGCAGGAATCAGCTCCTTCTCTGGCTTTGCAGGTCCTCAGGCTCTGAGAAATTGCTGTTCCAGCCATCACCAGAGCTGATAAAAATCAAGACTCATCTCAGAATGTTAATTGCCTCTGGAGAAATAAAACAATCTTTCTCAAGAAGCTTAAACTTACAGACATAAAAACCATAAAATAGTCGTTTCGGAGCTGCCACACTCTTTTTAAAAATGAAATGGAAATGCCAAACTTCTAGTATACTAAAAATGTACAGTTTTGATGAGCTCACCAGGCTGGAGTTGTTTTGTTTACAGTCCTTTGAACTCCAGCCAGGTGTAAGAGGAACCAGTGAAAAGTCACACAGAGTTATTGGTGTCAGTGGGAGTGAGCTTAACCCAAATGAGAATATAAATCCACCTGGTTCTAAACACACTCAGATAGCAGCAGACAGTTCCCAATGTCATGCACATGAGCTTGTTCAACTTTCTGCTAAAAAACTTGTGCAGAACTTTTTTATACTTCCAGAGAGCAAAGTTTTTTTGGAGAGGAATCTTTAAAATACAATCCAGTGCCTGGACTCACTCAGAAAATTTTAAAGCTCTAAACTGAAACTGCTTCTTTCATTAAACTTCCTCAGAAGAAAATCCTCAGTAAATCTCCAATTTAAGGTGAAGTATAAGAAAATTAATGTCACTGCTCATCTTCATCCTGTTCTTTCAAGCTGTGCAACAGCTGGACAGTGTATTTCAAAACTATTCCAGAATCTGAATTTCCATCAAAATCTCCAGACAGCTCTGAATAGCATGGCTGGACACCTAAAAGACTCTGGTTTTCAAAATATCTTGTCAGTGTTTATTGTTAAGCACAAAACCCCCATGGATGTCAGTAGCTGGCAGGTACTGGTTGGTTTTTATACAAATCCTTTTATTCCTGGACATCTATTTCTTCCTCACACTCAAGTTTCAGGTGATGTTGGAACCTGCTGTGCCTGTGCCCTTGCTTTGTGAACTGAGCACAGAAGTCTAGAGTCTGGCCAGTCTAAAGAACCAAAATGCTCCACCTGGTTTTGATATTGTTCCCAAAATTTCCTGCACAGAGTTTCACACTTAACTTCACATCTTTTTCAGGAGGTGGCCTACACTGGGGAATATACACTGGAGGCATTTTCTGAATTCTTAGAAGAGCAAAGCAAGACGAAAGCAGATCCAGGAGAGAAGGTAGGTATTTTATCCTGACACTGTCTGATCTGCTGTGCCACCCAGGCACGTTCCCAGCTCCCAGCTCCTGAGCTGGCTGTGGCACAGCCACAATGCTGGGCCCTGGTGGTGCCAGGGCTGGTGTTGTTCTCAGCAGCTCGTGGCTGGTGCCATCCCTGATGCCTTCCCTCAGCCACCCAGAAACAGAGACTGGACAGGAGTAAGGGGATAAAGGCAGGGATTTATTTGAAGGCCTTCAAGGCACACCCTGGGGAGCCAGAGGCTGCTTCCATCAAATGGACCCCAGGATGGACAACGAGTCACGAGTTCTTCACCCAGTTATAGGTTTGGTCCATTTGCATCTCAGCATAAATTCACCAATTAAAACTTCAGCTCCCTTCAATTTCTCCACCTCTCTCATGGTCCCAGTTTACACCTTTGGGCCTAGGCCAGCCCGAGTGTCCTTGAACAGCTCAGAGAGGCTTTGTTGTGTCTGTCTGGCCTAAGAGAGCAGCTCACGAGCTACAAGGAACTTCAGAGTTACACACTGGGCAGTACAGGATTTGAAAAATATAGAAATTAAAACCTAAGGCATCATCCCCACAGCAGCTGCAGCCATGTACAGGGAGAAGGTGGATGTCTGATGCTGCTCTGCACAGCCTGGCAGGCACACGCCCACTCACACCCTCGTTTTTGTCACACAAAAGCCCCTTCTCCCCTGCTCGTGTCACAGCTGAGCCCCTGCACCAGCACTGGCACCGGGCAGCAGAAAGGAGCCTGCACCCTGCCAGGGGTGAGCAGCTCTTGCTCAGGTTTTAGCTGGAAAAAGCAGAGCCTCAGCTGGGTGTCAGCTGTGGCTGGAGTGGCTCACATCCCCATTGCCCACCTCAGCCTGCTACATCCAGTGCAGCTTCTCCTCATCTTCAAACAAGGACACAACCGAGGGCAGTTCTCTGAGCAGTCTGGTTGTGAGTGTTGTCCAGTCCCCCGACCCTTTCTTCTCTGTAAACCAGACCAGAGAAGTGTTTGCTGTTCCCCACCTGCCTGTTATTTAATCTCAGACACCTCCCTGCAAAAAGACACGTGGTGAGTGAGCAGTGTCATCTCCACACAGAGAGCTACAAGCAACAGAAAAACCCCTGATGTGTAAAAGGAGGCACTGCCCAGCCAGTGTAAGAACCCTGGGCCCTTTCTGCCCAGAAATGAAGTGGAACCTCGGGGTAGCAAGAGTTACTAACATTCTTTTCAGCTGGTAGGAAAACTGTCTGTGGGTGGAGAAACAGTTTTGAGTTTTCAGACTTATTTCCACCAGAGGCTTTGATTTTCTCCTGCAGCCAGTGGTTAAATATGTAATTACTGATGGAGAGGGATGACTAAACTTGTACTGGGAGACAAAAGGCTGCAGAGCAGGATCAGACATCCACCTTCTCCCAGTCAGTGCACGGTTCTGCTTCCCAACACCCAAAGCCTACGCTCAGTGTCTGCCTCTTGCACGTTCTTCAGTGCTGTGTTTCAAGCAGAGCTGCTGAGTTCTCCACACAGCCTTTTACAGGCCAAATTTCAGCCGTGTATATTCTGTTGTCTCTTCTTCATGCTTTATTTCACATTAAAGAATAAGTTAAAATTCAGCTTGGAAAATACCACTCAAAAACATGCTCTGTGTAGCAAAAGGGGTAAGTAAGTGACATTTCCTCCTCTGTTCACTTTTCCCACCCGTAGCTGGCACCCACCAAACTTTCCCAGAAGATTGCAGTGTTGGACCATTTGCAGTACAGGGCTTGATGTGAGCTCTCCTGTTGAAGTAATTCTTCATCCTCACCTCAGGGCATTCACAAACACACAAATAGGATAAACAGGGTAGTTCCTTCTGAGATTGCCAAAGAAAGAGAGCCTTGTGCCCACCAGCACATGGGGTATTCTAAGTTCTTATTAAATCTTCACACAAAGCTTCATGTAAGCTTTGCCATAAACCAGTGAAAAGGTTTGAGAACAAAGCACATTTTAGCAACAGCTGCACTATTTCTGACCTCATTAACAAGACCTCAAGTTCTTTGCTTGAAAAGGTGAAAATCTGCATTTCAACTACTCTTAAAATGTTTTTTTTTTTTTAGGAATTACCAGAGCAATTGTCTTTGTGAACATCTGTAATAAGCAATTTTCCTTTTGCATTTCCTTTTTTGAAAGGATCCTTCGGGAGGAATCAAAGAGGATTTCAGCCAAAAGGAAACTGTAATAACAGAGAAAGAACTTTAATAGTACAGAGACAGAGAAACATCCTGAGGATTGTGGGGAATCCTTCCTGGAAGGAGCTCACTGGAAGAATGAATCATCTCAAGTGAACACAGAGCTGAATAAAAAAATAAAAGTAAAGAATTCAGTATCTATAGCTCATTATGTGACTTATCTTCTGAATCCAACTTAACTCCTGGTTTTACTGGGATCAGTTCTCATGGGTTCTTAAAATATTGTCAGTTTTGCCTAAACAATGGCTTTATTATTAATAAAACTGCTCTTTAGAAAGGTGAGTATGTGTAGTGGGCAAACAGGTCAGGATATAAAACTGTTCTTTCTAAACAAGACCTGCAACAGGATTGCAACTGATTGCTCTCCAATTTACCCTAAACCAGCCCTCTTATTTCAAAGGAATTTATCTGCTTCCAGAAAGGAGGGTCTGACACTGCCAAGAGCATTCCTAGAGCGAGCTTCAGAAGAAGTGATTGAAGCTAGGGGCTGTGCCCAAAGGGGCAGCAAGGCACAGTTCATGATTTTTTTATTATCAAGCAGTAAAAAATGTAGAAATTGAGATATAATTTAATTCCAGTTAGAAAAATACTGCAGCTAACACACAAAGCCATAAATAGGACTCACATTTTAGTTACTTGCTTCATAAAAGACAAGGAAGGTGGTCTTCTGTGGAACAGTCATTGGTGAAAGCAAACCCTAACTTGCAACACATGAACAGAACATCCCTTTGGAGAAATTAATATCTTCATCTTGAAATTTTGCAACGTGAAATCTTCTCTTCCAGCTGACAAACACTGGGGGTTTTTTGGTTTTTTGTTTTTTTTTTTTTTTTTTAACCTAGAGTAGGAGAGNTATTGCCGACATACAAAACACTCCCCCCAGTATGTTTATTCCTCTATAGCCTTCTTCCTACTAATTCCCCCAAGCCCAGCACGAGAATACGTTTCAATCACACGGCCCAAGATGTGAGATAAGGAAAATCACCCAGGAAAATCACGCTGGGAAACAGCAGGAGCTCAGGGAAATAATCCTGCACAAGCCTTTGGGGCCGGGCGGGCGGGGGAGCGACGGAGCGAGCGCGCATTCCCGGGAGCCGCATCCCGATTCCAGCGGAATTCCCGCGGCTCCACCGCCACCTGCCGGGAATCCCGGGCACCCCCGGGGGCAGGACCCGGGCACGGCCCCCGGAACCCCCCCGGGACCGCGGGTCCGGCGGGGAAAACAGCGCCGGGGCAGGGGCGCATCCCGGGGCGCTCCCGGAGGAGCAGGGATGGGACCGGCCCCACCCTGGACCAGCGCCCGCCCTGCCTCGCCCTGGGGCAACTCCTTGTGCGCTCCACGTTGTGCTCATCACGGCACCAAGGCCGTGGGGCTGCAGAGAATTCTCCTCCTGGCCCTGCTCCAAAGAGAAATCCAAAATACGGACAAGCGTCTTCACGGTCTTGGGTTTGTGAGATCTGCATTTTGTAACTGGAAAGGTTTGAAGCATTGACTTCAAAATACCCTAAAATACAGTCGAATGAAAAGTGGCACGAGTTCCTTGCTGTAATAGAGTCAGAATTCTCATCTAGCCCCACTGAGATTCAGGGAGTGCTGGGGCAGGTTTAGTTTAGAAGATAAATAGGTGATTGATTTTAATTTCCTGCTGTAGAATTAGATGACAACAGCAACAGGATCAGACAGATGCACTTCAACTCATGGAGCTAAGCCGATGGATACACGTTGAGGATCAAATAATTGTTTAAACTTAATTTGATTGATATTTTCCTAAGTCTAATTTTTACTTGCTCACGAACATGACTGACCACTGAACACACTTAATTAAAAGTTGCTCAAGTTGCTATGTTGGATCAACCCTTCCAGTTTCTCTGACTACAGTTGTGATTACAGGACCCAGTTTTCTTCTGCTTTTCCCTCTCTCTGAGGAGGCAAGAGGGTAAAAGGGTATGTTAAAGCTTTACACTTGCTCCCTGTCATGGAAATGAGGGAGGCAGAGTTTGTGTTTCCCTGCACAAATCAGCTTTTTTTTTGTACACAAACACCACTAATTACCTTCCCTTCATGTCTGAATATCAGAAAAACTATCTATATTTAGCAGACTCAATATAACATTAGGAGTAGGATGAGGCTGTGGAGCAAAACACAATGAACATCTCATTCAAGAGAAGTCAGCATTTCTCAGAGCTTCATGCTATAAATCCACTTGCTTATAGAGAGAAGAGAATGAATTTGATTAGAATTTCTGGTATCCTTCCAATATTATGGGTTCTCAGCAGGAATCTTTAGGAGGACAACATGGAAGACTTTTGCTCTGTGCGTGTTATTCCTTCTGTGGACCACACTTCCCTACAAACAGCACCACACTCAGGCAGATAAGAAACACAATCTCTTATCTCCGTCGTGTTGTACCCCTTCTTCCCTCCTGTGTTCTGCCAGTGTCACAATAAATGCAGAGGGAGGGCAGGGAGTAAGAGAGGTGAGGAATATTTGTGGGACGAAGAGACGCCGTGGGTCTGGTGAGAGCCAGACTGACTGAACACGGGATTCCCATGGGAAGGGGAGTTAGAAAAGAAAGAACTGGTTTTATAGGAGGGGAGAAGCTCTGCTGCTGGCTACTTCTGCATCCCAAACACAGCCCTGTGGTACCTCAGACACCCCACACGTACAAGACCAACCATCAGTGCAAGCCTCCCTTGACCACTGCTGAAAAGAGCCTCTGGATTCCACCACGGAATTATTTTGGCTTGATTAAAAAGCCTCTTCTCTGGGGGAACAGTTTTAGTGCAGTTTTATTGAACCCCAGAAAAGTGCCAGAGAGTGGAGAACATTTCAGCTACACTTAAAGTGAAAATTGTCAATAGGATATAAAACCAGTTCCCCGAAATTTTTCTGATCAGGACGTTTCCACTAAAACTGTGCAGTATGCACAGTGGATATGTTACACCGGGCTGTGCTGGGTTATTTCCCAAGTACAGCATTGTTGGGATAAACACTGGGTACAGCTGAGAGTTTATGACATCCCACGATGGCACTAGCCTTGCCTCGAGCCGTGAGAGGTGAAATGTTCATCTCAGGAGTGGGAGAACAGCCCTCATCCTCATCCTCATTCCAGAAGACACCGACAAGTGGGTTTTAGTTGGGAGTACTGTAATTATCCACTTTGCAACAGATAATGTTCAGGATTGCTAATTAAAGACAGGTAGCTGTACAGAACTTTGTAATTATGTGGGATAATCTTTGCACCAAAATAAGACATAGCCCACACTTTATTTGCATGAGCCATGCAGGTTTAGAGCATCCCAAAAGCATTTCACTTCCAGCCAGCTACACCAAAAGCAGAGGTACAGACCTGTATGAAGAGGATCATACCCCCTGTAAAATTAATTTCATTCACAACTAGCACACACACACACACAAATTTGGGTGGCACAAGCAGTACCTACAAAGAGAGTTTGCCAGGCAGGTCACCAGATACAAACTGGAGCTTCAACCATACAGGTTGAACCTATTTCAGAGGAATTATTGAGCATCACTTGGAGGAATCGAGCCTCTGGGAAGTGGCATTTCATCTCAACCCCCTCCACAATGGTTTCTGCAGCCTTGAGCCAAGCTGCTTTCTGTTACAAACTTCTTAGCTTGGCCAGGTGGTCAATCATAACCCAGGCAGAGAAATCCCAGACAACCACTTTCCTAAACAACCCCAAATTTCAGGGACATGAGTAGAAGCAGCTATGCCCAGAATGATCTGTGGACCACCAACATACAAGTTATGCAATGTATTCCTTGATGAGAATCAGAGCTGCACCTTCAAATCAACCATTTGCTCTTCATTTTCTGACTCTCTGTCCTCAGGACTAATCACTTTGGTGGTTTTATACCCAGAATGAACCCACCCCTGTGTGCTTAGGGCTGCTCCTTCAGTTTCTACATTTTTTACCTCCTTGCTTCAGCACAGGGATAGGGAAAGACAACGATTGCTCTGAGACAGTGGTAGAGCAAGGTAATAGGGAGCAGGGATGAAGGAATGGGGATGGAGGTGTTACCATGGCAACAGGAGGATGGAGAGTTTTCCAGCTTTGGGAAAGAAAGCACATTTTTCATCACTGTTTCTACTCTGAGTTCTGAGCAGCCCTCGTGACTTTTAGGGTGAGGGGCAAGAGTGCAAACAGCATTTGGCCCCAGGGAGCTGTTCCATCATTGCAGAGGTTAAAGGGCAGCTGAGAAAGCCACACCAAAATTCAAACTGGTGTTGGGGTCAACACCTTCAGCATCAACTTATGCTACTGAATTCTGTAGTAGAACCATAAAGCCATTATTTTCCAGAATAATTTATAATTATAACAATTCCCATACCCTAAAGAAATATGTTTATTATCACATTTCCAGGCACTGGCTGGATCTGCCGTGTGTGTCACACAGCTCTGTACAGGCAGCACTTCCCTGCCAGAACTGAGCCCAAGGAGAAAGAGCAATACACAACAACACGAGCAGCAAAATAATCCCATTACAAGGAATACAACAGGACTGTAACAGAAATCAGAGCATCTATTGACAGTCCTTTATCAGCAGTAACTTTGGCTGCAATGCTTTTCTGAGTTAAGATGAAAAGCTTCCTGCGAGGGTGTCTTCATGTGTTCTTAAACACAAAGATGCTGTTAAAGGATGAACTACAACATAAAAAAGCCTAAAGGAAGAACCCCATGATTTCTGCAAGCTGGCAGGAGATTTACAGAGATGCAAAGCTGCCAGTTTTCACAGAACACCTCCTGGAGCAGGCAGTCTACAGCTTAAAACTTCTGAAAGAGACCGTGGGAATGCTGTTAAAGGGAAGTGCCACTTGGGGTGAAGTAACAAAATGCAAGACATTTGAATATGGATGTCTGCAAATGCTAGATGTCTCTGCTGGTCAATACAAATGCATTTTTGAGGAAATAATGGTAGCTCTAATGTTAAAGTAAAGGCTGACAATATCAGCAAGAAGATGCAAACCTTTCATGTTCTTGGGGGCATGATGCAGCTGACAGTGATACATGATATAATCTCTCCACCTGCTTCTTGGGGAAGCTGAGCATGACAGATAATCTCACATTTTATTTTGGAAAAGTAGATAAATTCACCTGGAGAGCCACGAGGACCCTTGTTGAGGTCACAGGGCTGCTGGCCACAGCAAGCAGGAAACTCCCAGACACAGCTTTGCTCTTCCCACCCAGCCTGTGCCTGACTGAGCCATTGCCCAAGGAGGGATGGGAATCTGAAAAACTTAGACTTGAACAAGCAGATGGTCCCCAGTGCTTCAGCTGGGGTGAAAAAGAAACGTTTCTCACTTTGCCAGCCTGCCACCGAGCCATGCTCCCAAGCCAAATGGGTGATGTTGGGTGAATTTCTGTAATGCTGTACCTGGTGTTCCACAGCAGCAAATCAAAGTAAGATACAAACGGTGGTTGCCCAGCTCTTTCAAGCAGCTATAACCTTCTGTCTTGCTACAGAAAAAAAAAAAAAAAGAAACAAAGGCTAGCATTTCTCTTAGGGAAAGAGAACAGCAAAAGGAACCAAACAGAACAGATACAGGCAACCCCTGCCACACGCCCTTCAAGACTTTTGAACACGGAAGAAACACTGAAAGCAGAACCACAAGCTGCCAATTTCTGCACTGGCTTCCTATTTCTCTTAAAAATCCTGTCACTCACATCTCAGCAGATAAACTCACTGCTAGCAGTTTCACCTTACCATAGGCATCATCTCATCTTCAGCCAGCAGAGGTGAGCACGTTTTCCTTTGCACGGCTTTGGAAAATCTCACAGACTGACTTGGAAAGGAAAATGCCCAGCTCAGGAGCCCCTCAAGCCACAGGGACTTTCTTTTTCAGCAGAAAAGCCTCAGCAGGAGGAGGTTTTTCTGAGCTGTTTGCACCAAGCAGCCCTTTCAGGGCTGCAGGGCAGAGCTGGGGGCCAAGAACCTGGAATGTCCTGCAGTCCAGATTCCAACTGGTTCCCTCAACACAACGCTTACCCTTTGTGAAGCAGTGATTTAAAAAGCACCATAGCTCGGGAGGAAAAAGCCCTCCAGAAGCATGGAACTGTTTTCCAGCTGCTCCTGCCTCTCCTGCTCCATTCCCAAAGCTCACACCAGCCAGGCCAGCCCTCCTCCCCCCTTCCACCCCTGAACAAACCTCCAGCTAAGGAGACACAAAGTTCAGCAGAGAGCACGTTGGCAGAATTGATTCCTCCCGGCCCCCAAGCTGACTTCTTGACTTTGCTTTATTCCGTTGGTGCCTCTGGCCATTACAGCACAGCTACTGTGTCTATCCTCTTTTATCTAAACTTCTTTACATCGTGCTGAATTTAGGCACACGGGGGAAGAAGAAAGAACAACAGCGAATAATTTTTTTTTCTTACAGAAATCTATTTGCAGCAGAAAGGAGATGGTAAATTGCTGCCATTTTACTGTCTTGTTTGAATAATTTTCTGTGGGGGAATTTTAAATGCCTTGTGTATCAGGAAGGGGCAGCTGCTCCGTTTTCCATATGGGTATTATGGTACGAGGCACTGATGCAATTTGGAAGATGGACTATTGACTGTTGTGAAATGATGCTGAAAATGATGCAATCAATTTAATTCTCTAATGGCCTAAGTAAAGGAGGGGAAACTTTCTGGGCATTGTTTGACCTGTCTTATGAGAGACTGAAAATCCTGTTCTGAGTAATCAGAAGATGGATCTCATTTTACACAACTTTTTTTTTGGATTCAGTAGCTGAAGGAGGAAGAACTGAATCTCAATTTATAATTCGAGTTCCTTCCACTATTACTCAAAATGAATAAGGATGACAGTTTTCATTCCAAAGCCCGGAGTGCTTCAAGCCTTTAGATGACCTTCAAGAGAACAGCAAGACAGCCTGACTATAGTCATCAAAAGATTTCTGCTTTAATTGGATCTTGTAGAAGTGTGCTCTTTGTTAAATATTTTGTGGCAAGGACTCGGTCTGAGGTTTTCTTTTTAAAAAGATAAATACAGAGTGAGGTGGCTGTACCACAGGATGAAGGGAGGCATCACTTCAGTTCCCTGCTCTGACCAAGTCAGGGGTGTCTGGGATGAAAAATGACCTCAGTACCTGAACCTCTGTGTGTGAGATAGAGGGCAAGTGAGAGAGGACGTGCATCTGGGTGTCCAACAGAAAAATGGACTTTGGTTCTGAAAATATAAATTACGGCAGTTCTACAATCACATTAAAAATGCTCCACATCAGGGTTAACTTGTATTTCAAAACATGGAAACGTGAAATAAGAATTGCTGCCTTTTCATCAATAAAATACTGACATCAAAAAAGAGGGAAATTGTCATATCCTGCAGATCAATACAGGTTGCTTCAGGGAGTGTGTGCACCACAGAAACCATCCTTTCTGTTACATCCTGAGGTGCAGTGGAAGACAAAGGTCATTTTATCATGCTTCTCTTGTTCTTTTTAATGAAGAATTTATTCAAACCAACAGGAAAACTACAAAAGCTAGTTTTACCTCACACCTGGTGAACTGACACATTCAAAATAGCTGTCATTTAAACAAACCAGCCCTGAGTTCAGAGCATTTTCTGCTGCTCCTGGGCATCTGCAAGGTCTCTCCTGCACCATTCCCTGGGCCAAACTGGGGGGACAGCCCTGGTATTTCTCTCTGTTTATTGCATCAAAAATTATCACTTTGTAATGTTCTTCCAACCCTGAACACATTAACCTGAGCTGCCCTCAATCACACCAATGTCCAGGGAGAAACACTCACCCAAAATTTGTTGGCATTAGCTTGGTGCTGTGTCTAAAGGAGACTCAGATCCACGAGTTCTGGTTTTAATTCTCAGTTTCACCACAAGTTTTCTGAGCAGGGCATTTGATTTCATTGCAGCTGTCACCTACCCCAAGCACACACTTACTGCTTAAACTGTCCATTCCCAAAGGCAGGGCCACCTAACCCTGAGCTCCTGGAATATTCTCATGCCATAACCCTGAGCTCCTGGAATATTCTCATGCTATAACCCTGAGCTCCTGGAATATTTTCATGCCATAACCCTGAGCACCTGGAATATTTTCATGCCATAACCCCAAGTACCTGTAACAGCTGGCAGAGAGTAGGGAAGGAGTCACAGCTGGATCCCAGAGCAATATTGCATCACAAATATTACAAATACAAGCGAGGTCCTCCCAGCCAGTGCACCCCAGCTGGGCATTTCTCCCACTGCTCCACTGGTGTTCACAGGCTGAGCAGGCAGGGAGATGCTCTGAACAAAGTCAGGCTCCCAGGTTTTTGCATGAGGATGTGCAAGGAAAGCATCCAGGACCTGCTGGTTCAGCCTGCCTGCCCTGCATCCACCACATGTTCCCTTTGTGAGGAGTCTTCAGGATAAACAATGCCTGAACATTTTTGATTAAATGCTTTTCAAGCTCTTCAAGTCCCTAGCAAGTGAGTTCGTTTGGTCTGTGATGCTGCATTAGACAAGAGTGATTGATTGAAATAAACCTTTTCCCCTCTCACTCCATAGCTATTTCCACAAGTATTTTGAATCTGGCAAGAAGTATGACATTATTGATTTGCTCTGTGCTGCTTGTTCTGGAGCCTCATCTGCAAACACATTATTCTTTATTGCTTCAATAATTTCCCTGAGTCCACAGAACTCCATTGTGTTTTTTTTTTTAACTTAGCATGTAGTGATTCTTTAAATTTTTTATGTGCTCTGAAGCTGAGTATCAGCCATTTGCAGAGATGCACTGGAAGGCCACCAGAAATTCAGATGTTTCCACAGGCGTGCCACTACTCCTTTTGCTGATCCAAAGTTGCCCACAGAGGTTTTGCTTGGTCTGGGACACTGACAGCACATTGTATTTAGGCAAGGCTTCCAGGGGTCAGGGGGACTGGGCAGAGGAGAGAAGCTGGTTCTGAGCTTGGGACAGAACCCATTTCTGTGCTGAAGTGGCTCCTGGTCAGTAGAAGTAAAAGCAGGGTTTGATGCCTCAGCCAGGCCCTCAGCAGACCCCAGCAATGGGTCCCAAAACCCCTTCACTTTCACCCTTTTCCTGCCCAAAACCCCTTCACTTTCACCCTTTTCCTTTCCAAAGCCCTCTGCTCATAGTGCTGACCCCACAGCTGTCTTAAACTGCATAAAACGCACAGTCTTAAAAAACCCTGCATGATTTGAACACCTGTTCCTTGAGAGGTGAATTACAAACCCAGTGGGGCTGGAAAATCAGTGCTGGGAGAAGGAGTATCTACAAAGCCAGGCTACGAGGCTCTCATCCCAGGAGCCACTTCCATCTGGAGGAGATGACAGGCTGACACTGGGGTCAGAAACATGCTGGGGGCTCCAAGAAGTGCAGTCCTGCAGCCCTCTCAGGCTGAGGGAAGCCCAAGAACACACAAATACAGCGTGGTGGGACTTGAAGGAGCTTTGGTTTTGTGATGGGCCAAAGCTATCACAGCCACTGACTGCTGCTAATTTTTCCAGGCTGCTTCCTCGTGTTTCGGCCACCTGCTGTAACCCAGCTTGCAGGCAGAGGACCAAAACAATTACAGTAAGACAGAAAACCTCCCGCTCTCATTAGAGATGTGAATGAGCTGTGATCTTCACATTTAGAAGCATTTTAAAGTTTCCAGGATACTGCGACATACAGAGTTACTTAGCAGCCTGCAAAGGTCACATCTACTCTGCCTCCCAACTCTGTTTACAGAGCACAGCAGGCATCAAAAACAATAGATCATGGATTTTCATGCTATAGATTCGGGGGGAACAGAAATTAGAAAACAAGAATGTGTTTGCAAAATAGCAAAGCTGTGAATGGGGCAAGCAGACAGTGAACACGTGAAAGTCACTTTTCACTGGTCTTAGGAGTGAACATGTTTCTCACCAAACATTTTCCACATCTGAGGAATCAGATTCAAGCCTTGAATAACGAGCCAAGAATAAATCCATAAGCTGAGATTTCATTATACACTACATCTGCCCAGAAGCCATTTTACACCTCAGTGTTTGCTCTGTGACCAAAGAAATTAACAGCTTCATGTGAGGTGTTGGGCAGCAAAATCATAAAACCAAAACCTCAAAGCTTCTCCTTGTCAGGCTGCTAACTTGTCTATTTTGAGAAGCAAAGGGTGGTCCAAAATAAAGAACACTTTTACACCCCGAGGTATTGCAGATATGACACTTTAAAGATACACGATCTTATAACAAATTGTGTGGTAATCTTCCCGTGTAGAAGATTTATATCTTCAGAGGGCGTGTTTAGAGGAAGGAGAATGCTGTAAATTGTGCAGTGCTGCAAGCATATACTGAAACTCAATATATAAACCCTCCTCACACGTTCTCCCTCTCTGGGAGCAGCTGGGGGATGTGCTGCAGCACGGCTGACTCACTCCCATCCCCACCAACCCCAGGCAGCTTCTCCTCGAAGGGTGGAGGCAGAACATTGTGTCTGAGGAGACACAATAAAGACGCTCTTACACCTGCCAGGTTCAGCAGAAAGGAAGGAATAATGGCCTTTTATTGTTTACATTATTTCATTCTTATACACGTCCCAACTCCACAAGGGATTGGAGGACATGTCACTTCCTTCTCAATCCCACTGGAGAAGAAAGGTGCTCATCAAAGCTCTCTTATCACAAAAGGAATGAAAAACAGAAAATACCGTTCAGTAAACACTGGCTATTATTTACATGAACTGTGTGAAAGAATCTGACTCCAAGGTTAAAAACAGAAGGCTTACGAAAACCAGGGCAACAGAACATCACCCCAATAACCAACCTTACTCACTCCTAGAAGTGCTTCCCTAACCACCTACTTAAAAAAGAAAAGATTTCTTTTCAGGGTAGTGGAAATCACACCCAAATCCCCACAGGAGCACTGGAAGCACACAGAGCCTGGACTGCCACTGCCATGCTCTGCTGCATCTCCTGCTGCAGGCACGCTCACAGGGTTGGTACTCAGAGGGTCAGAGCAAGGCTGCATCAAAGCACCAAGTTCTGGTTTTGTGTGAGTGAAAACCGGGCTGGCTCCACTGCAATCACCAGTGCTGCCTCTACACCAGAGGCTCAGGAATCAGGCTCAGGGATCAGGCCTATCAAGGATCAGGCTCAGGGATCAGGCCTATCAAGGATCAGGCCTATCAAGGATCAGGCTCCAAACGAATTTTATCATGTTTTTAAAGATCATCTCAGTGGTTTTAAGCTGTTTCTTTGGTTGCGCATTTTTTGGCCTTATTTAAGCGACTTTTCAGCAGCTCTAATCCTCACATCTGTGCAGTGCAACAACAGGGCAATTACAAAGGCAATTTCAAAAGATGCTCCTAGTATTTAGGCCTGACAGATCCTCGCAGGTGACAGCTGCTGTGCCACGCTGCCGAGCTCACAGCGAGCTTTGTATCACAGCAGAGCAGCTCCAGGAACACTGCACACGAGTCTCTGCGGTGACGTGAAGGTTTTGTCAATGGATAAAACATCACAAACACCACCCGGTCCTGCCAGGGCACGGGGGAGGCTGGGCTCACCTCAGCTCACCTCCGAGCTCTGGGGCACCAGCACCTCAGTGCTTTGGGGACACAGAAACATCCTCCTGCTTCCAGACACATGCAGTGTCCTTCCAGGCACCCCTGGGAGCAGCTGGAATAGGGGGCTAAGGGGACAGGACATTATTTTTGTCTTGTTGGTACCTTTCCAGGTTTAGGCTAAGCCTTTTAAGATAAGGGGTACACGTCTGCTGATTTCAGGGACATCGGGGCCAGTTTAAAAACTGTTGAGCATTTTTTTTCCCCTCTTTTAATTATACATTTCTTTCCCCACATTTAATGGAAACCTACATTTCCCTACATTTATTTTCCCACATTTAATGCAAACCTTGCTAATAACAGCCTGATACTACTCACCACCCTGCAGGTCACCAGCCAGCAGCAGACTCCGTGGAGGAGGAAGGCACTGCCTGCCCAGCTGGGGAATCTGCTGCTGATCAGACCCCAGCAGCGAACTGGGATGTGATCACAGCTGCTCTCAGGTCATCCCTTAACACCTGCACTGCTTTAAACCTTCCCTTCTGGGCTTAGCTCTTAGGGCAGTCAGTGTCATCACAGTAAGTGGCTTCCTTGTCCCCATCCCTGCTTATATTGTCCTGAATTATGCACTTTAAAAGCATCTTTCCCACTGACTGATCAAAGTTCTCTTTGCTGGGGGAGCTCAGGCTTTAATGTTGTATCAGAAACGTGTTGAGTCCTCAGCTTGTTGTGAATAAACTAAGTTTACTGAAATATTGGAAGAGGCTCTTCTCTAAGAAGTCGTTAGAGCAAATTGCTTTCTCCATAAATAAACAGATGTACTTCCCATGAAATACCAAACATTTCCTGCCTGCTTTACCTCAGTATGAAAACTGTGCTTTTCTTTTTCTAAGCCAACAGGTCAGTTTGAAGGTCTGAATGAAGCTCAGGTGTTGTAATGTCCCTGCATTTAATTTAATATTTACCTCTACTGCAAATGCTGTCCACAGTTATTTTGATTTTGGATTTGTGAGTCAAAGGAACTTATCTGCTCATTGTTTGCAAATTCCTCCACAGGAATGGTACCTAATATATTTGATGAAGACTGGAATAAAGAGAGTGAAGTTAGGAGGGAATTTTTCTCCCTCTTTGTTGCCACTTTCCCAATGGCATTCTCTGCTTCCCATCCTAAACAGCACCAGCTGCAGATGGCAACATGTCAGACACATTTCTAGGGGCCTCACAACTGCCAGTCACAGAAATCTGACTTCATCTGTTGGCTGTGAAGTGCTGTAACGAGGAACAAACATGGCTAACAGCAGCATCTCGTCAAAACACAAATCTTAACACAGTCAATTTAAAAGCTGGTGCCTGATATTTAAAAAATCCCATAGGGTTCAGAACATGCACGTTTTTTTGCTATTTCAAACTGCTTTTAAAATGAAGAAAGAAGATAAATTAATTGCTAGGAGGGAATTATATAGGGACCTATATAACAGAGACACAGACAATCACTGCACAGTGCTGGAGAATGACACAGCCACTCTCTCACCCCAGCCAGTCTGCTGGCTGCAATCACCATTTATCATTCCACTTGCATCATCTGAAACGAAGCCGTGTGTTAATGTGCTTTGTCAAATAAGAAATGGTGGAGATTGTGCTGGTAAAAGCACAATAAAGGAAACTCTCACACCTGCTAGGGTCAGCAGAAAGGAGGGGGAAAAGAGAGTTTATTTACATTTCTCCTACTTTATAGGGTTCTCAATTCCACCAGGGATTGGAGGACATGGCACTTCCTCCTCAATCCCACTGGAGAAAACGGATGCTCATCAAACTTTCTCTTATCAGAAAAGGAATGAAAAACAGAAAATATGGTTAAATAAACATTGGTCATTATTTACATGAAACTGTGTGAAAATTCTCTGACTCCAAGGTTATAACAGAAGGCTTAGCAAAAACCAGGACAACATGAGATCTGCTCAGCACTTCAACAAAAAGATGGTGCCTGAACTCAGAGTGCAGGGAGTGCTCAGTGCTGGCCCCTGCCCTGCACCAGGAGGGCAGGCTGGGCACTCTCCCCTCCACCCCCTGCCAAAAATCCTCTCTGGTAGCCGTACATTTCTCACAGAAGCTCATTACCTTTAATAAAGCAGGAAAACATGATCAGACTGCAGTGAGAGGACTCAGCACCCTCTTTCCAGTCTATTTCCCCCACAGCCTCCTCTGCTCTGGCTGTTTTTCCCTAGTAAAGGACAGCAGATCAAGTATGCAAGAAAAGCTGCAGCCCTCAGATTTTTTAAAATTTTTTTTGACACTAGAATGACTTTTTTAGAGGGTCTGCTCTCACAAGTTGTGTTCATTCCCCCCACACTTGTGATTTTATTCACAAGTACAACAAAAGCTCCTACTCACCCTGCGTTTTACATGGCTTCACGTGTGAGCTAGGGCGACGTGCCAGGTGTTACATTTTCCTTGGCTAAACATTCCACAAAGTCTGTATTTCACCTACCCAGGACACGCTGATCAATCCAAAATAACACCTCCCCTCCTTTTGAATGGTCTCTGTTAAGCAAACAGCAACAGGAGACCCCAAAACTGTGCTTAATGTAGCACTGAGCACTCTGGCTGCAGGGGGCTTTGGGGGCTTGGAGAGCCTTCTGCTTCTTCAAAGTCCAAAGTGTGGACTTTGAATTCAGTAAGGGCAACTGGAGCCTTGGTCAAAGCTCTTGACAGTCATTTTCACTAAGCTGGTCCCAGAGGACACAGCTGGGACACAGCCATGCCCCAAAAATACAGGGAGATATTCCAGGATGTTTCCCATATTAATTTTCTCCAAAAGATTTGCCCAATGATTTGAAGGAATTGAGTTTTTTTTTTAATAAATCTGAGGTCAAAACTGAAGAATAACAAGTTTTCTGTCAGCAGTTTATGTGTGATTACTGCCCATCTAACTATTTACTGGATTTAGGTAGTGTTATACCCAGTCTGCCAGTATCTGACTTTCTGTCTAGATTTGTGAAGGAACATAAATCTGGTGATTTTTATCCTGCAGATCCTTTTTTCTTGAAAAATCTAATTTTATTTTCAGCTCAGTGCTGATTCATGTAATCCTGATTTTTAAAAAGCACATTTTCAGATATTTTGATCTTACAAGTGTTTTTAAATTCAAGAGCTCCATCCACATTGGAAAACCACTCAGAGAATACATACAGAAAATTAATTAGAGTTCAGTTCCTGACAGAAGCTGAGCATCTGCTGAGTACACAGATCCAGTTTCCAGTGGGAAATAAATAAATAAAAAATCAAACCCTAAATTAAATCAATTTGTATTACAGGCACTTAGAAGCATTCAGAAGTGGGCATTTGTGATCTAACTTTAACATAAAGATGTTCAGAGCTAGCTGGTGTAAGCAGCTTTTTCCCACCAGCCCTAACATCAGTTGAGCTTTAAGGAATTTGGGACTATTTCAGAGCAAGCAGGAGCTGCCTGTCAGCAGTGAGCTGGGTCGTGCCCAGTTTTGATGAAGAACTCAGGATATTTTATCACATACCATGATAGATAAAAGTGTGATAATTGCCATTAAACGCAGCTGTTTTTACGACAGGATTCTGTTCCTTGTCAAGATGCAATTAAACCCTTGGGTAAGTTTTTAACACAATTCTCAGTGATTTAGCTCTGGGATTCATTAGAGGTCGGTTTCTTTAAAGCCTTCTGTGTTGACTGTGAAATTTTGGCTGTTGCTTCAGATTTTCCTGCCATGTCTCCTCTCTGCAGCTCATATCAACAGATCCCTTGCAAGATCACCTGTGTGCTTTATTCTGTGTTTTAAGGACACCCTCCCTCCTGGGCCACTCATATCATTAACTCTCCATTACACATATTCTTATCTTCCCCTCTCTAAGCTCCAGGGGAAAAGCACCTTATGCCTTATAAAAGATGTAGGAATAAAAATCCACATCTGAATATGAATTAGAAGATAATTTAAGGAAACAGGTTTTTAATACACATGATTCATTCCTAAATAGACATTTATGGTAATATATGTTCTACATATATGGGGCCTACAATAAGTCCATGCAAGAACCATTCGTTGTAAAGTCCAGGTTCCCAAAGAGAACACAGCTGCCCAAAAGGTGTAAACATGGAAGTTTTAATTTCAGAGGGTCATTAGTTCAGAGAGCAGGAAGGAACAGACACAATCTTTCAGGGTAATGAACTTTGCAAGGCACAGAGGATGCTCACTGTGCTGCTGCGTGCTGCCAGTACCAGAGTTATTGATAACTGAAAGTGTCATTATTCTAACTAGGTCATTGCTGGCCTAAAAATGCCAATGAATATTTATTTAAGACTGATCCAATATAATAGTCGACTCTACTCGTGGTACCCTGGCAGGGCAGATCCAGGTTTGTGTGCAGAGCTTGGAAAATGTCCCCAAAGCTTCAAAATTCCATCCTGGACAGACAGGCTTTGTTTGTAACATGGAACCAATGTCTCAGGAGGGAGAAACAGTAATAAATTATGCAGCTCTTACTGCTTTAGGATGCTACTGTTGCCCTTTCATTCTCTCTGTAGTCTTTAAAAGGCAAAATCTCTCACTAAGCATTCTGTTGATGACCTTTGGGCATATTTCAATACGGGATCAGAAAACAAAACCAGTAGGGAAATATACATCCTTCCCACTGGATAATTAAAAAGAGTGACCAGTTACAGTCTAAACCAAAGTCTCTCACATCACTGAGACAGTGCAGGGTGGTAATTAACAGCAAACAGCAGCATTATTGCAGCACTAATGCAGTGCAGTCGTGTGGGAACACTGAAATCCCTGGAATGTGAGAAGAATTTAAAATCCAGCTGATAAGGCTGTAAATCATCACTCAGTCAGGGCTGCAGGTATGAATTGTGGCAAAAAAGCAGAGAGTGGCAAAACTCCATCACTCATTTCATTATATTCTTTCCCCTTCTGTGTCTCCCTCCCTCTTCCCAGTTTGAATTGCTACAAAATTATGGCAAAATTCATGTCCTTTTCCATCATTTTGACTTTTCTTTTCTAGCTAGAACTGTCATTAGAATGAAAATGGCTTTCTTCCTTTTTCGCTGTCTTTAATAATATACAAGACTAATTATTTATTTTGCCACAGATTAATTTGCAGCTGGAATAGAATGAGGATACAGTGCACAAAAAAGAGAGGTCAGCAGTAAACAGGGTGATCAGTTGACATGGCCAGGGACAGGCCCACAATTTAGAGAAATTTTTATTACCCTTCCTTTTTTAATCAACCATGACTACCAACTGATACATAAAATGGATCCAAGACTTTTTTTTTACATTGTTTTAGCTTGGATTTGGCCAGAGGAAAGAAGCTGAATCAAGGCACTGTTTTGTGAAGTTTATAAAAATCCCACCTGAGCCACAAAACGAAGATAAAGTACTGAAATGTCAGCTGAACTAGGAGATTCTGTTCTCTGCAAAATTAGATAAGTGCAGGCTTCAATGAATTTTTAAGTGACTGAGTTGGGCCTACTTCAACACAGCTCTGCCTTTCCAGCCAGCACTCCTGTACTTGCTGCTTCTCTGACTTTGGGGGTGGTTTATGGCATTCTGTAAATAATTATCTGGAAATCTAGTACTGGCAAAAAGCACCTGGAATTCTGAAAAGTCTTCTCTTTGGGAGTTGGTATGTACAAAACCACATTAAAAAAAAATCTATGCAAAAACTCTATTGCTACTGTGCACCAAAAGATTTCCACACTGTGTTCTCTCCTGCCTGAGTGAAAACTCTCCTTTCAGAGGGCATTAGTGGGGTGGGTGTCCTTGAATTTAGAGAGGACTGGCAGACTGACCAGCTGGAGCTGCTGTCTCCTGTTGTCCTGGTTTTGCTAAAGCCTTCTATTTCAACTTGAAGTAGATTATTTTCTCACGGAGTTTATGTAAATAATAGCCAATGTTCACTTAACTGTCTTCCTCTGCTCACATTTTTGTACTATCAGAGAAAGTTTGATGAGCATCCTTTTTCTCCAGTGGGCTTGAAGATGGAGTGCCCTGTCGTCCAATCCTTGTGGAATTGAGAAACCTATAAAGTACGAGAAACGTAAATAAAGCTTTTCTTTTCCTCTTTCTGCTCAACCTAGCAGGTGTCAGAGCTCTTTTCTTGTGTCCTCTACCCACCCAGTGTCCGGCCTGGTGGCCATGGCCGTGTGTCCAGCAGGAACCTGCAGGGGCAGCCAGCGGCCTGGGCCGGCCGGAGCCTCTGCAGCCAGGGCCTGAGTTCCACTGCCACCTCCCCACCCGTCCAGAGCAACTTCTGAGGGGTAAAAATCCTCCCTGCCACCTCCTCACCCATCCAGAACAACTTCTGAGGGGTAAAAATCCTCCCTGCCACCTCCNAAATCCTCCCTGCCACCTCCCCGACCCATCTAGAACTGTTTCTGAGGGGTAAAAATCCTCCCTGCCACCTTCCCACTCATCCAGAGCAGCTTCTGAGGGGTAAAAATCCTCCCTGCCACCTCTCCACTAATCCAGAACTGTTTCTGAGGGATAAAAATCCTCCCTGCCTCAAACTGACAAGCTCGTGCCACTGGTTTTCTCTCTGTTCAGGTTATTCCTGAAACAGCTAAAAGAGTTTTGTCCTTTTTTTCTGTTTCAGGAGCGCAGTTAACAAAGGGCAGGGACCAAATCATCACAGGCACAATAAAAGTCAGAGGAAGTGTTTTCTCCACAGGAGATAACAGCTGTATTATTCACCAGGATTTAACCAACACCCTGAGAGGGGAATAACCAAAAGTCAAGGGAAAACATCTCTTTTCAGAAGCCAGGTCATGCCTGGAGAAATGCCACCTCGAGCAAGGTTTTGCACAGGTTGTTGCAAGCAATGAATAATGTTCTGCACACGTACAAGGTTTTGTGAAATCAAGACCTGAATAACTCCAGAAATACAGATTGAAACATCCTCTGTGCTATTGATGTGTCACAGAACACTGAGTACATTTTAAGATGCTCTTATTTTCCACCAGCACGGTATGAAAATGCATTCACTGTTCATAATATGAGAGCACAGCAGAATTGTGGGTTTATTCTGAAGATTTTGGCATTGCAGTATTTTACCAAATCCGTGTCCCCACCGGATCAAACATACCACACTTTAGATTGGCATTTAATACAGATATTTGTAGCCTGCAGGAATAATAAATGAAACTAATTAAGTTTAATAATTCAAGAGAACTTGGCATGCCTGATTGCTACATAAAGCCTAATTATCTTTCTCCTTTTCTTCCAAATCTCCCCCTCCTCTCACCAAATTAATCTGGAAACTTCATAAAATATGAAAATATTAAGGAAAAAAAATCAAAATGGTAAAACCTTTGAAGACACAGAAAATGCCCTAAAACAGATTTACAGCTGATGCAAACTTGACTAAAACCCTACAGATTTTTTAGAGAGTAATGCTTGTTTTTACAATTAGTTAGCTTGGTCATAAAGGAGATTTATTTTCTTATACATCCTCTCATCACAGAAGGAGGACCCCAAAAATTGTCTTAGGCAGACCTTTCCCAATCCAAGTCATCAGCAACACCTCAGCAGAGAGCTCAGGTATTGCACACTCTGTACCAATTTGTTCACATCTGTTGGCACGCAGTAACTTTTATTGAAGATCTACTTCTTTCAGCAGTGGAATGTTTAAAAGTTCTAATATTTCTAGAAAATTACCACACTCTTATTTTTCTACATTTCCCAGACTGGCCCAATCAAAACACAAGTTTAAATTAACTACTTGAAATCTTAATAGTGTCTTAGACAGAGGGAAAAACAATCTGTCAGTTAAGAGAAGACAAAACTGAGAGAAGGTTTTATCAGAAGCACTGGGCTCAAGAGGGGAAGTTTTTATGAGGAGAGTTTGCCCTGGATGCCAAATACTCAGTGTGGAGCACTCCAGATCAGCAGGTACCCACACAGAAAGCAATGAGCAGGGTGTTTCATTCTTACACAGAATGTACCACCAAATTCCAGTAAAACCCAAATCCCAATCCCAGCTGCATCTATTACTTTTCTTCCAAAATCCAGCCAATAGTTTTTTTTCAAGGTGAAGAGTTAAAGAAAATACCCTTTAACAGATGATTAATTTCTTTCACAGTACAGTGAAAATCTTTAGAGCCAGAGGTTGACTTAGATTACCTTGCTAACTAATAAAGAGAACAGGTTTTTAATTAGGTTGCCTAAAGCTCATTCTCCCTTCATTATTTATGATTCTTCCTTTGCACAGTGCAATTACTACCAGCAATATATATATATATATATATATGTTACAAAAAACCCTTACACACACCTATATGTGTTTACAGAGAGAAAACCATGCCAGTAAGAAGCTTCCTCCTCCTGCACAGGCATTTCTACCTGTCAGTAACCATGCAAAGAGAGCCTTGGCTGGTGCAAACATTGGTTTTCCTCTTCCTCAGGTCCCTCTTCTCCTGGGACATCTACAAGATACATCCCACAGGGAGGCTGCTGGGCAGTGTAACCATTACCATGGCGTTTCTTCTCGTTGTGTGCATCCCTCTGACATCCATGGTTTGACTGGAAACTCTCCCAGCAGGGTTGTTTTCTCTCGCAGTGCTGAGCACACGAGGCCAGCGGCGATGGATTCTCAGTCAGCATCATGAAACCCACCACTTTTTGTGTGTACAATATGTACAACATTCGCCTGATAGAATAAAACTGAACAAGGCTGGCTCCCACTCTGGTGTTTGAAATTGCTGGAACGATGTGTTTCATGTGTGCATAGCATGGGGTGTGCAGAGAGCTGTGTAAGGGCTGTGAATTATTCAGAATTTTACCATTATTCATTTCAGAGGGGCTGCCTTTGCTCACTAAGTCCCACGTCTCCTCATTTACCACGAGTGTCAGGGAGGCTGTGAAGCCAGCAAACACCAGCCCAGAGCCTGTGCCAGCCTCGCATCTCACCCAGGGCTGAAAGCACAGCAGCTCTGGGGGAAACTCTGCCGTGACACACGAGAGAGGTTCCAGGGCCGAGCAGCTCCTCCTGAATGCCATTGTTGTCATTATTTTCATTGTTTTCACTGTTTTCAGGCAGGGATGGCTATTGAGTACAGGCTAGAGGAATGCAAGCTACACGCCACTGAAATTTACTTCCCAGGCTAAAGGGATTGTTTGCCAAGTCTCCCATTTTTGCAACCACTGCTTGTCCCAACACCTGCAAAGGCTCCACACCTTCCACAACATTTGGTTTGGGACAGGCTTTGTTGGCTTCTGTATTTCACCTGTGCAGGTTTCTTTCTTTTCCTCAGCTGTGCCCAGAGAGATCATTTGAGGCCAATAATTACACACCCACAGCACATCCTCCTGCTGTTGCATACCATGCTTTTTCAAAGTTTAATAACTCTGAAAAAACCAAGCATTCCTGCTCAGTTGCATTGGGGTGTAATAAAGTTGTTTCTTTTCGTCCTCAAGGGTTGAATTAATTCACACTAGCACCCTGCCCATGCAGATATACTGCCACCATTATTTGGGCACAGGGAAAAGAAAGTCTGTGGCATCGTTCATTTGCATTGTGGCAGTCCTAAAAACCCTGTCACTGACCAAGCAATGCCTTTGGACCCTAACAGACCAGGAAGAGCAACTCCAATCAATGAGCTCATAATCCAATTTAACAGGGAAATTTTTACTGCTTTTCTATCTCTGGCTTGTAAAAAAAAAAA
>VYXC01005088.1:51070-72228 GCA_013397175.1 Platysteira castanea
ACATATTTTTTTTTTTTTTTTGTTTTTTTTTTTTTTTGCTTTAAAGCACATGAAAGGGGCAGTAGAAGGCACTCAGAGCAGCTTACAAACAGATGGTGCAGCAGCTTCCCAGCAGAAGGGCAGGGCTCAGCTCTCTGCTCGGGCACGCCGGCAGGCGAGGTGCTGCTGCAGGAGGGAGGGCACGGCCAGGACACTGCCAGGGGCCACTTCCCTGCACCACAAACCCAGAGAGCAGCTCAGGACAGCCAACCCCACAACATCAGCACGGCCACAGTGGAAAATATGGAAAATACACTCAGTGGCTCTTTGTTTTCCCTACAGTCCCTGCCCAAGGACCTGCACAGCATTCTCCTGGTTCTGGCTGTCTCCAGCTGTGGTAAAGACCTGTGGGGCCGCAGGTGCAGGAATAAATCTCCCCCTCCTCTCCCCAGATTAACCTGGAAACTTCAGATTAACAGATCTGTGCTCTTTTGTGCAGATCAGCACATTTCAGTTATGTGTGAATGAAACTGGAGGTCAGGGTGAGATGGCCAGTGACAGGAGAGAAGCACTGTCTGCAGGAAGAGCAGGGAACTGCTGAATGTCTCTCTGATTCACTCAAGAGAGCTTTTCCCTCACCGGGTTTGTAAGATTTTAATAACCTAACTCCCGAGTGATTCTTGTTAACTTGTTACTTGTCTCTGATAGGAAGTTTCCCTGCTTGAAGTGGGTCAGATCTTCATTCCGAAGATTTTCTGTTTCTGTAGGGAATTACTCAGCAGAAGTTTGGGTTATCAACAGAATTCTGGTACGCTCAGACTTCCCCTCGCTGATTCTATAATAAGAAGAGCTCTCTCCCTTCTTTTGGCAGCTTTGTTCATTTGGCTAGTGGATCCTCAAACACTTGAATTTTGCACTCCTAGAAGTCTGGTATTCAAGTCCTCAAAATACATCATCTCCCCCGAAAAATGGAACGTATTTATGAGACAGCAACGAGAGCCTTCTCTACTTCAGCCTGATANGCTCAGGGATGACTTTTTTCCATGTACTTTGCATGCACAAACCAAAAAACCTGACGCCAGTCCATTGGAGAAGAAAGACCACCAGNCTGGACATCAGAGAGGTCAGGCTGAGATGGCCAGTGACAGGAGAGAAGCACTGTCTGCAGGAAGAGCAGGGAACTGCTGAATGTCTCTCTGATTCACTCAAGAGAGCTTTTCCCCCACTGGGTTTGTAAGATTTAAATAACCTAACTCCGGAGTGATTCGTGTTAACTTGTTACTTGTCTCTGATAGGAAGTTTCCCTGCTTGAAGTGGGTCAGATCTCCATGCAGAAGATTTTCTGTTTCTGTAGGGAATTACTCAGCAGAAGTTTGGGTTATCAACAGAATTCTGGTATGCTCAGACTTCCCCTCGCTGATTCTATAATAAGAAGAGCTCTCTCCCTTCTTTTGGCAGCTTTGTTCATTTGGCTAGTGGATCCTCAAACACTTGAATTTTGCACTCCTAGAAGTCTGGTATTCAAGTCCTCAAAATACATCATCTCCCCCGAAAAATGGAACGTATTTATGAGACAGCAACGAGAGCCTTCTCTACTTCAGCCTGATATGCTAAAGCACAAACTCTTATTACACCTACCTGCACCCAGACCTGCAGGCACACCTCAGAAGAGCAGACACGGAAACAGCCAACGCCTAGGCTGGGATCATTCCTCTTTTATTTTGCTCATGAGCTGGTGACGACCGGTGAGCCTTTCCTTCCTCCCTGAGCAGAGATGGGGAGCACGGGGATTTGCACACACACGGCTTCGAAGCAGGGATGAGGTGTTGGTCCCTCTGAGCTCCGTGGACACTCAGCACACAGAATGCACAGTGCTGCCTGCCATGCACTCAGCCGTGTGCCTGCACTGCTCCTGGCCATGCTTATAATTGCCCAAAGTTGATTTACATGTCACATCTCAGGCATTAGAGACGAGCGTGGAGCTGCCCGAGGGTCTGAATCCTTTTGAAAACATTGTACATCATGTTAGGGGAGGTAGATGGAACAGTTCTCTGACTGTATAACAGCAGGAAGAAAGTTCCCTCCAGTACTTCTGCAGCATCTATGCCATACATCAGTGACTAATTTGGACTACTGTAACTTCACTTAGGCCCATACAGTCACATTGGGAAGAAGAATTATTCCACTGTGTCTATACGAGGGCCTATTCCATGCTTATTGCAAAAATAAGTGCCTTTAAAATACCTACATTTTGGTGAATTCAGCCTAGGAGTGAGGAATACTGATCTACTCAGCAGCAGGACAGATTCCAAGAGTGTTACTGATATGGGTTTGATGGTCTGTTACTTCAGTGGGGATACTGTGTGAAGTGTGCACTGCTTGGTACGAGTGAAACTGCCCAGAACCCAACCCTGGATTAGGGATTCACCCAGGAAATTTCATGAAGCAGCATTCTTTAAAATCTCAAAGGTATATTCAAGAGTAAATACTTATGCAGAGTTACAGGTGTGATCCTGCCAGACACTGTCAAAAAGGTTTCACCCCCTGTTCTGGATGTATCCTTTGTAACATCTGGTTAACTTTAAAAACATTCTGAAAAAACCAAGGGGAAATAAATGCCACCCCTTGAACAGATGCTTCTGTCCAGCAAGTCCACTGGCTCAGAGGTCTAATATTTACCAAAATGCATGTTATTACTTATCAACTCATCAAGAAAAAAATTAATTAATTCTATATCTCCCCATGCAAATTTTAATCACTTTTTCAATGTCAAACTTTTAATTAGGCTGTTCCTGGGAAGCAGTGTAACCAGGCCATTAGCAATGCAGCCATAGAACAAAACTCTATTAGGAAAATGACACTTCCACTTCAGCAGACTCAGACATACACCAGTGCAGTCAATCTGAATCAGATTCTAAGTAAAAACCAAGAAAATACTGCAACAGAGCTCTGCATGCCCTCGACTGCTCATCAGAACTGTAATTTGTACATATATGATACAGTAAAATGTATCATATCAAATCTGTACAGAAATGCCAAAGAGAAAGTCTGAGTTTACTAAAAAGAAAATGCGACACGACATCATTTTTGCTACTCCTAAGAAATTTCTGTCAGAAGCAGCACTTCCTTCATTTGCATCCAGCACAGGGAAACAGAGATTTCTTCACTCCTTTCGGGAGAGCACTGGGACAGCTCGTGGAACAGTGAACTCGCAGTACTGAAACACTGAACAAGCACACGAACCACAGGAACAATTGCTGACATTAATTACAGGGTTGGCAGGCAAGGAACTGGACTCCTCCAAAACACACTCGTTTGTAGCAGCTAACTATAAGTCCAACCACTTTTAGAAATAATTATTAGAAATAATGCTGTCCTCTTGGGTACTGGGAAGTGCCACCCTCTTACTTCTTTCTTCAGCCACACTCGTGCATTCGCCAGGGTTTGGGTTGTATTGCAGGGAATGGAAGCAGAACACACCCTCACAAGGGCATGGCAAAGCAAGAAAGACAAGCAAGGAGAACAGGGAAGAAAAGAAAAAATACTGTTATATTCAAGTTATTAAAGGGCGAGCAGAAAATAGATTTTAAACAGTAAGTGGAAAAAGCAAGAAAGCTATAGCTAGAGATTGGAAGAGAACAGTGGCTAGACCTTGATGACTCGAGGAGCATTTCTTTGAAGGGCTTGAACTGAAACAAAAGCTCCTCCATTTGTATTAGGAATGGAACAATAATCAAGCCTCTGGGCAAAATATGAGAGCAAGCCACATCAGAGCTCAAGTGCAAGATGTGAAGATTTTATGCTCAATCTTAGAAGTGAAATGTTTTTATCTGAGGAGGTTATTGTAAACAGTTTTATTTTAGGAGCTGCCCTTTGAGAAGCTACTACAGGAAAATGCACACAGAAGAAAGCAAGATGCTTCTCTCTGTTTGAACTTTGCCTTAACAGAAAAAGTGCTGTTTGCTATTTATAAAAATATCTGAGAGCTGGCAGCTCCTAAAGCATGTCCCCATGCTTAAATGCTTTTACAGTTTCAAAAATCTCAAATAATCAAGTGATGCTTATATGAAACTTATGAAGAGCTGCTGAGTCTCTTACTGTAAAGCTGTAAGTACAGACCACGAGAGCTCATCTTTGCTTTACACATTGAGAAATATGGATGAGTTCAATTCCAGTTTTAACATCCATGGTCAAAGCAGTCGATGAAGCTCTCATCCACCAGGAGAAACAGCCTCCATGAATCTTCCATCTCTTCAATAAGCAATAAAATGCATCTCAGTTGTTAATGCCTACCATTTAAAATGGCAATGTGGAAATTGCCAAGTGACAGAAGTGCAGAGACGTGAGACAGCAGAGTGCAGTGAACTTTATGGCAGATGGCAATTCTCGTTTTTAGGAGCATTAAATTTCACAAGCATCAGAGCTCTGCTGTGACTTTGAGCCTGGCACAATGACCCAGCTCTTGCTGAGGATGGCAACACAGAGCATCCACCCAAGTTCATCTCAGCTGTTTTTAGGTGACTCCAGGGTAAAAGCTGCTTGTACACAGCTCTGATGCTCAAAAATCAACCCAGAGCTAAAACGCTGGTAGAAGATAAACTCTCCTCATGTAATGATCGTTTTAAACTCAGAAAACAGATTTCTGGAGTCCCACTCCCCTCTACTTCCCACATCTGATTGCAAGTCCCCTAATGTGACTCTGGGCTCTGTAACACAGGCTAAGGCACAGGCCTGGGGATGCACTTTCTCTAAGGCATCACCTGGAATGATTTTCCTCCTCAGCAGGTTATTTGACCAAGCTGAGTTGTATGACAGCAGAAACACTGTTCATGGATTTTTTTTTTCCCCCACAGTATTTAATAATTGATTCATTTTTTTCTGCCATATAGACCTACAAAAATGCTTCAACAGCAATTCCCTGCTTCCCCACAGGCTACTCTAACCCCAGCATCCTGACTTAGTCCAGCTAAGTCCAGGAAATAAAACAGGAGCTAAACAACACTACCTTCAGCCATTAACATCCTGAAAATGCACACTGGAACGTGGAAAAGCTTCGGACTCCTGATGTAGGTGGACACGTGCCACCAGATCCAGCCAGGCTCTGCACAAGAGCTGTGTGTGGCTCAGCCCTGCCAGGGGCTGTCCCCAGCACACATCCCATGGAGGCCATGGTGGAAATTCTCCTGTGCCAACAGAGACCTGGTAATTTGCTCTGGAAGGTGCACTTGGCTTTAATTCTCGTGTGAGAAAAACACCCAAAGGGGAACATGACTGGCACAGAGTGGCAGTGTTGGGGTGGCTGGTGACCACGTACAGCTCTTGCCTTTGGGAAGGTGCATAGGGATACTCAGGGATTTCCCCCAGCTCCCAGAATTCTGGCTGCTTTCCTCCCCTCTGTGTCCTTGACTTGGGGCTGCCTGCTAAGCACTGCTGCTGACAGGCTCTGCCCAGGCACAGCAGCCAGCCCTGGCTCTCACCTGGCACTGAACCAGCAGTCCTGGACCCCAAACCAGACCCCAAAGGGAACAGAAGCAGGTATGTGTTGATCTGAGCTCCAGGCCCCGGTGCAGTTGTCCTTTTCCCAACAGGATGAGGAGATCCAGCAGCTGCAGTTCTGCTCAGAGAGGTCTCCTCCACCTGCACAGCTGCTCCGTGGGGCCTGGTGCTCTGCACAGGGCTTGAATATCAACAAAGATTTCTCTACACCACCCAGGTAACCTTGCTGATGCACCTGGGGCAACAATGGTGTCCTACCCTTGGAAGTTCTCCTCCCAGAAGCATCTCAGATGCTCCATAGGAGACAGCAATAAACTCAGTGACGTACTTGGCACGTACAGATCCTGGCTGAAGTGTAATTTTACTGACATGCATGAAGTTACATCAGAACCGATTCACCCCAGCAGGTCAGATTTTAGCTCGCTGCATCCTTGCTGCCTTTCAGAAGGGTGTGTGCATTCAGCCCACAAGGACAGACTCACTGCCTGCTTGAGCTCAAGCCCCAGAATGTGCTCCCAGGGTCAGGCAGAGCAGGCTCCCAGGCCCAAGTTCAGCTGCTGCCTTGGGAGGTTGGAAATATTTTTGGGAGGTGTGTCAGTACACCATCCTGGCATGCCCAGATGGGCAGGCAAAGCCTCCAGCCTGCCACAGCAAGGCAAGAGAGCACATTTCAGCTATTCTTGAATATAAGCAGTAAAAAAATTGCCTCTGGGTTAGATCTGTAGCTCTTATATCACTTATGTCAGGAATTAGTGATCCAAAGGATCTAAATGAATTTGGTGGGAATGCTCCCGAGAATCACTAATTTTTAAAATTTTTTTTTTTCTTTAAAAAGTACAAAGATTGTTTTTCCAGAAGCTCTTTTCTTGTTGGTGGTGAGGTTTTGTGTGCCCTTGGCTTCTCGTGATCAGTGGGACATTCAGCAGCAAGCACTCTTTGAGTTTCATCAATATTTTCAAGGAGCAGAACTTCACTCCTTTCGAGTACCACTCAGACGAAGATGAAAAGCTTGTGAGGGTGCCAATTATATAACCTGGCTGAGCTGCCTTGCCTGTGAAGAGCTTTGCAGGATGCATTCCAGCTTCACGAGGCTGAAATCCCATTTTTATTCAAGCAGCTTGATTTGGTGACTTCACTATTTCCACATCCCCGCAGCCACTGCGATCAGCCAGAAGCAGGAATGTGTCTGGGAAGACACAATAAAGACGCCTTCACACCTGCCAGGTTCAGCAGAAAGGAAGGAATAAAGGCCTTTACTGTTTACATTATCTCATTCTTATACACGTCCCAACTCCACAAGGGATTGGAGGACATGTCACTTCCTTCTCAATCCCACTGGAGAAGAAAGGTGCTCATCAAAGTTCTCTTATCACAAAAGGAATGAAAACCATAAAATACTGTTAAGTAAACACTGGCTATTATTTACATGAATCTGTGTGAAAGAATCTGACTCCAAGGTTAAAAACAGAAGGCTTACAAAAACCAGGGCAACACAGGAACTGAAAGGGAGGCAGCTCAAATTAATTCCACCAGGATTTCACAGCGTTCAGTGTTGTGGATCTCTCTGGCAGCACCCCAGCCAGACAAGAGTTCAGGACAACACTTGATGTGTTCTGCACTGGAGATAAAATATTCTTACACTTCAGGCATGGCAGAGCCTGAAGCTGAGATGCTGGATGAGCCCCAGGGAGGTTCCCACAGTGCCGTGGCTGGAAGTTGCACAGCCACATTTGAGCTGAATTCAATCCAGGTCAGTAGAACCTGTCTGCTGGCTTGTTACTGTGGGCAAGGCACCAAGGCATAACCAGCCAAGAGTATTCTCCAGCCTGAGCTGGCCTGTGTCACTGAGAGACAGCATTTCTCCTCTCCCCAGCCTGTGCACGTGTGGATTTTAATTATTAAAGTGCCTTGAATTGCCAGGCCTTTGGGGCAGGGATTGTCCTTTTCTCACGGGGCTGGGTGGTGCCTTCCATCCTCACTCTTGAACCCAAACACCCAAGTGCTCCTGCAGTGGAGTAACAGCAGCTCTTGCTCGTGCAGGGCTGTCCTGTTTTTGCTAAGCCTTCTGTTTTAACCTTGGAGTCAGAGAATTTTCACACAGTTTTATGTAAAAAATAGCCAATGTTTATCTAACCATCTTTTCTGGTTTTCATTCCTTTTGTGATAAGAGAAAGCTTGATGAGCATCCTTTTTCTCCAGTGGGATTGAGGAGGAAGTGACATGTCCTCCAACCCCTTGTGGAGTTGAGAATCTTATAAAATATGTTAAAGGTAAATAAACAACTTCTTTCCCCTCCTTTCTGCTGAACCTAGCAGGTGTGAGCGTGTCCTTTATTGTGCTTTCACAGTGCAGCAGGAGGCCTGAGCAATAAAACTGCTGCTCTGACAGACACAGAGACAAAATATCATCAGAATGTATGATGGAAAGGAAGGAAAACCAAGGCAGAGCTTATTAGCCAAGTTGCATACGAGCTTAAAAAATGTATCAGCCTAGACCTGGAAATTGATGTTCAAAGCCACGAATTCAGAGTTAATTTATTATGCAGTAGATTTCCAGCTCCACTGAGCTAATGGGATTTGTTACTCTGTTAAATGGGCTTTTCCCTCAGAGCACCTTGTTTCATTAGACCATTTAACAAAGGTTCAGGAGAGTGAGGTGTGTAAACACAGCACAGCCGTGCCAGCTGCCTCTTTGTTTTGCACACTAAAGTGCTAATTCCTCTTACAGACTATGGGTGCACAGGTGCTGCACTCTGTGCAGGAGGCAGGGGGATTTCTCTTGGCTGAAAGCTAAAGAGAAAGCCCAGAAAATTCCCCAGATTTCTTGAGAGAAGACTTTTGCTTGTTAATGGTCTCTGGTGTGTTTAGAGTTAAAAATTGGAGCAATGTTCCTTGTATTAACAGTGTTGATGATGGGTTCTCCAGGAGCCAGCTAGCACTTTGTGAAAGGGCAGATGAAAACAGAGCTGTCTATAATTAATCACACTTTAATTAATAGCAGGGCTAAGTAGACCAGACAAAATCAAGCCCCTGAGAGTCTCTGTTTCCTGTAAAGTATCAACACAGGAAAAAAAAATACAAGGAAGGGGAAAGATCACGTTGTGTTTCATGGAAGTGAAACCAAGTCATGGAAGAAGCACACGAGCCTGGCAACCACCCCAGGAGTGAGCTTGAGCCCTGCTTGGTCGTTCAGCACCCAAATGAAACTCCATTTCTGACATTCCTCACAGCCTCCCACCCCAGTGTGCCCAAACCACGTGCTGTTCTTCTCAATATCCCTATCTCTGGTGAGAAAAGAAATGCTTTCACTCCAGGGATAATCGGAACATTAATTTTCTATCAACTTGAAGTTTTTAAAATGAGAGCTCCTCGCCGTTCTGATCAGCAAGTGGAGAGCAGATGCTGTAGCCCTTAGTAAAGCAATGCATCCACCAAGGAGCCATTCTGCAGCTTTTCAGGGTGCAGTCTTGTGCTGTACAACCGACTGACCTCCACATTCCCACTGTTTACAGTCACTCCATTTTCAGTTATAATATTTTGATTTTTCCCAAGGAAAACTTAAAAGCAATTCCAGCAGCTGCTAGGCACTGTCATTGAAACTTCGTTTATGATGGAAAGAATAAACCTGACAAAACTGTCAAGGAAACCAGGAAAGTCAATGCCTGCATTCCTTGCAGCATCAGGAATAACAAGTCTATTGTTACATGGCATGAGTTTTCCCCAGATATCCATTTTGTAACCGAATAGAAATCTTGTTGAAAATAAAATTAATGTACAGAACAAGGACTGAAAAAATTAATAAAAACTGTGGGACTTGAAATGGTTTCTTTCTCTGTCGCTTTCATTTGTCTGGGTATTCATGACTGTGTGTAAATCTAAATACATTCCCAAGCCTGGGGGCAATGTTGATTCAGAAACACAGAATAAAAATTAAAGAACCAACGGCCTGTTGAAATAAATGGCAAAACTCCCTTGACTTCAGCAGAGACAGAATTTTGCTGCAGATATTTGGGCCAAAGTTATCAACAGCCAGGAGGTAGTAAATCTGACCTCTGAAAACCAGTGAACAGGAGAAGGAAAATGACCTTTGGATTGTCCACCTGTTCTATAAAATCCTCCTGAAAATGCAACAGAAAGGGCTCAAAACTTGTTTCCCTACCCCCACCTCGTTTAAATCTGGTGATGCTTCTTTCTCCACCATCTTCAGGGTGGTGTAAGCTCATTAAGCAAACGTGTTGGTCTGGAGTTAGGTGGGATAATTACACCTTCAACATCACGTGAGATAGGGCAGGTCAGAATTCATTTTCCAGACCTCTCAGATGAGTTCATGGTTACTTTGTGCCTGGAGTGGAGGGAAAGAGTGCAGAGCATCCCTGTTGCACCCATCCACGGCACCCTGGTATTGTCCTGTTTTTTGCTAAACCTTCTGTTTTAGCCTTGGAGTCAGAGAATTTTCACACAGTTTCATGTAAATAATGGCCAATGTTTATTTAACTGTCTTTTCTGTTTTTCATTCCTTTTGTGATAAGAGAAAGTTTGATGAGCATCCTTTTTCTCCAGTGGGATTGAGGAGGCAGTGACATGTCCTCCAACCCCTTGTGAAATTGAAAACCCTATAAAGTAGGAGAAATGTAAATAAAGTCTCTCCTTCTCCCTCTTTCTGATAAACCTAGCAAGTGTGAGAGTTTCCTTTATTGTGCTTTTACCAGCACACCCTGGAGTCACTCCCACACAGAGACAAGCCTAAGCTGGCTACCCTGAAGGTTCTCACCTCCTCACACTTACCCCTGCAGCTGCTCTGCTCAAACACAGAGGAGAACCACGTCCCTCATTTGAGGTCCCTCATTTCCAGATGGAGGCACTGAAAAAAAGGGAGAGACCACAGCTCAGCATCCTGCTTGTATTTGTACAGATTTCAGAGGGTGGGTTGTGGAAAACAGGGGTGGGAAGGTGGCCTCAGAGGTGCCAGGCCCTCGGGGTGTGGGAGGCTGCCGGGGCACAGCCGTTCTCCTGGAGCTGTGTGTTGGTAAAGGCACAATAAAGGAAACTCTCACATCTGCCAGGTTCAGCAGAAAGAGGGAAAAAAAAGACTTTATTTACATTTCTCCTACTTTATAGGTTTCTCAATTCCACAAGGGGTTGGAGGACATGTCACTTCCTCCTCAATCCCACTGGAGAAAAATGATGCTCATCAAACCTTTTCTTATCACAAAAGGAATGAAAAACAGAAAATACAGTTAAGTAAACACTGGCCATTGTTGACATAAAACTGTGTGAAAATCTGACTCCAAATATGTAAATTATCAGAAGGCTAAGAAAAACCAGGGCGACAGACCTGGGAACAGCCCCTCCAGGGAACAGTGAGGATGGTGATGGGGTGGGATCAGCTCCCCACAGCCCCTCTGCAGGGCCCTCGCACACCAACAGAGGTTTGGCACCTGCTGCTGGTGGCCCTGTGGTCCCAAACTTGCCTGTGGCTGGAGGACGACAGCAGAAGGCTGCTCCCTCTCCAAGGCATCAGGAAAAACGAGGTGAGGTAGGCCAGGAGGCTGGCAGGTCTCACAAATGACCCTTCCTTCTCTTGGCATGAGCCCAGCTCTGCTCTCTCCTCGTTACTGTGGAGCAGCAGCCAGCAGGCAGGGAGGATTGAACAGTGCCAGTGGAATAACAACAGTCCTCAGGCAGAGTGGAAGCCCTGGCAGAACAAAGCCCAGCTAAAGGTGGAATAATGCATGCCTGGGACAATCCCTACTGCTCGAATTTTTCTTATGTATTTATGTTTAATTAGCTGGCGGTTCAGAATGGCTCTGGGAGCAAATCCCTCCTGGATGAATCCCAAGGTCACTTCCTTAGCTGCAGGATGGAGAAATGCACTGAAGCCTGGCCAGCTGATAATCTTTTGCTTGCTTATACCAATTGAATCCTTTTTCTCTTGGATGAACTTATCTGAGAGCTAGCTAGGCTGTAGGCCCCTGTTAAATAATGATGATTATGTTCTTTTTGCTCACTGTCGACAAAGAATTATAGCCCCTCATTTAGAGCTCATTTCAAAACCATAAGATTCTGTAATTGAAAGTGGCTGAAGCTAATTTGATAACCCAGTTCTGAACACAGCCCAGTAACTACTTTCCCTTTGTCCTTTCAACAGTAATGGCCTTGTCAGGAAAGTCTTCTGTGCTACTTTGAAGAGAGCAATTATGACAAAGGTTAAAAGCTATTGTCCTGTGACTATGTGCAATTCCAACATTGCCTTCAGGTTCCCAGCCAGGCCGGGCCAGGCCAGGAGGGTCAAACTCCCTCCAGCCACAGCTGCCCTCCCAAAAACCCACCTGGTGCTCTCTCTCCTGGGGGACTGACTGTGCTGCACTGCCCAGGGTGCAGGGCTCCATCCAAGCTCCCCACTGCTCCTCTGATGATGGGGATGCTCGCTGGGCTCCCCCAGCACGGGAGGAGGGTCTCAGTGTCTGTGTCTTGCCTGGCAGCTCCCTCAGACATGCTGGACCAGCCACTCTGGTGGTTAAAATCCCTCTCCAGGGCACCCCGGAGGCTCCTCTGCCCTCACAGCAGCCTGCACTGCACTGGGGGTGCAGGAGGGAGGGAATCCTCCTCTGGAGCCCAAGAGATGGGTGAATTCCTGCAGCACAGACAGGCAGGAGAGGCAACGAGCAGGATAGCCTGGCCCTCAGCAAGGGCAAAGCAGCCTAATACCACACGAGATAGAAAATAAAGCTTAAAAGGGATGCCCACCTGGTGTTCTGCCTGCTGTCCCTCGGGCTGCCTGGCTCCTGTGGTTCACCCTGACCCCAAACACATTTACTGGCACCAGCAGCACTGCAGGAAGCCCCTTCTGCCTCCAGCCCCTGGCTGTCCACACCTGCAGCCAGCATGCAGTGATTTCAGGAGAGGAGAGCAGCTTTCCTCAATCCTCCTCTCCAGAGATCTCAGAGGGACACTCACCAACTGCAGGATGAATATTTCTGTTACCTGAGCGAATTTTCCTCGTGTATTTTGGATTCTGGGCCTTCCCCGAATGGAGGAAATGTAAATAAAATGGCAAATGTTTCTCCAGCCATAGCCTGGAGCTGTGCTCAGAACTGCTCTGGCTGTTGTAGTAATTAGCATAAACAAATTGCTAAGTTGTGTGCTGTGATAAAATGATGGATTACAGCATGGAAGAAATCATTAACTCATTGATTAGCAGCACGTGGGTTCAAAACCACCATCTAAGCAAATTCTGAGGATGGGGGCAGCTTTGTGAATGTTACAACTGCCGTCTCCCCTAAGCAAGAATGGGGAAATATTAATATATAAATCACCAAAATTAAATTTTAACTATTAAAACCCGTTCTCAAGTGGTTTCCAATATTTATTGTAGCTATTCCTGTGGGGCTCCTGCTCTGTGTTTCCCTGCACTCACGGGGGGAAGGCCGTGGTGGTGTCTGCAAGAGGCAGGGTCTGACACTCTGGGAGCTGCCTCTGCATGTCCTGGTGCATGTTCCCCTGTTGCCCTGGTTTTTGCTAAAGCCTTCTGTTTTAACCTTGGAGTCAGAATTCTTTCTCACACAGTTTCATGTAAATAATGGCCAATGTTTACTTAACGGTATTTTCTGTTTTTCATTCCTTTGTGATAAGAAAACTTTGATGAGCATCTTTTTTCTCCAGTGGGATTGAGGAGGAAGTGACATGACCTCCAATCCCTTGTGGAGTTCAGAATTCTATAAGAATGTGACAAATGTAAATAAAGTGGTCTTTTCCCTCCTTTCTGCTGAACCTGGCAAGTGTAAAAGCATCTTTATTGTGTTTTCCCAAACACAAGGGTGGGGTACAGGAGCCCTCCCACAGCTCCTGTCAGCACGGCTGCCGTGCCCAGCCCCAGAGGATCCCCAGATCCATCCCCAGAGGAACAGAGAACCAGTACCAGGCTCTGAGCTCACTGCTGACCCGGGGGCTGCCTCAGCAGAGAGCAGCACCTCCAGCCTGGCCGTGGTGCCCACTGCCAGTTTAACACCCGCCCATGGTGGGAGGAAAAACCCAGGGGCAGGGACAGCAAAACGTCAGCCTAGGCTGGAGAAATGCTCAGCCAGGTCCCTCCCCACCTCTAACCTCACCAGCACCCCTGTCCAGTGTGATTTTGGGAACAACCTCACCTGAGAAAAGCCAGGTAACCATGGCTTGGAGCTGGGGAGGTTCCCCTTTGCTCCCACACTTCTCTCTGTCTCTGTCTGCTGGCATTTCGAGCCCTTCCCTGCAGCCAGCTCATGCACTGCTCTGTCTCTGACACCATCCCACCTTTGGAAAGGTGCTGGTCTCTCCCATCAGCTGTCAGCCCACAGTAGGACCAAGGGTTTAACAATTCTGATTATTTTACAGATCCCACACCAAGGTCATTACATCTGTTTGTGGGTCCTCCAGTGGGCTGGAAAGGAAGAAGAGAAAGAAATCTGAAAAATGTTTTCATCTGTTTTGCCAGAGGTGAATATCAGGCTTTCCTGTTGTTTCACTGTCAGATTAAATCATGGACATGGAAAGTGGTGACCAGTGATTTCAGGGTCTGCATCTGTAACTGAGAGTTTCAATAAGAGGGTAATTTATGTCACTTAATTAAACCTCCTGATTTGTGGTATGAATCCATTCAGTAAAATACCCTTTTAATAAGTAAAAGAATACCTTTCAGAATGGAAAGATTTGCAGTTGTGATCTTCAGTTCCCACTTCAATTCTGCTGCAAGGCAGTTCTTGGAAATGAGAGACAAAGCATCCCTCTCCAAGGAGCATCCATTTCCTGAGTGTCTGGTGGCATACTCATCTGCTCACTGTCTCTCTCCCAAAATCCAGCATCTCATCGGAATTCTTTATTTTTTTAAACTAATTAGGCAATTTTATACATAGTTCCAGGAGTACCTCTTAGGACAGCATTAATTTTAACAGCATCTTAAAATGACAAATTCAAAATAGGCCAGTACCAGTGAATATATGTAGTTAATAGATTTTCTCCATGCTGCTCTTGCCTGACACGACATTTGTCATAGCAGTGGTCCTGCTTTGGCACCATCCTCATCCATTCCTCATCCACTGATTTTTCTATCAAAACACATCTTTCACTAGCAGTGTAATTTGTGCATTACCACGCAGGCAATGTCACGTACTTGACAAACTCCCCACAAGCAGTTACATCAGCAGCTGTCTGTTAGACAGCAAATGTTCTTTTCTGCAGGAGTCTGCAGTTTCAACTCTTATTATGGTAAATCATCTCCCCGAAACAGTCTTGGAACTACCCCTCACAAATTTAAGCGTTGTACCTTCTACAAGCAGCCTTCACCTAAGCAGCCCATCTCAGAGCACAAGGCCCTCTTTTCCTATTTTTAGTAGAATTCCCCTTTTTTTGGCGTTTCTTCAGGGAGTCTGGGCCACTTGACGTTGTTTGTGGCTGTTTGAAGAAGAAATGCTGTTTTGCAGTGACACAGAGCAGCGCAGCACTGCTGAAATTTGTCATCCTCCCTGTTTTTGTTAGGAGAGCTGGGTTGTAAGAGCAGGGTGGTGGGTACTCACTGAGCTGGGGTTTGCACCTAAAAGCTGCACGAGAGCAGAAACAAAGTGGTGCCATTAGTCCCAGAATAGGGTAGATATTAAAAATCTGAAACCCAGGAAGAACAGTTATACTCTCCAGATATGTTTGAGCAGTTTTGTGTGAGCACTTACAATAGATTTTTGGTGCTTCACGCTGGAGGCAGCCAGGAGCAGCACAAGGCTGGAGAACTGACACTGCTCTTTGGTTCTCCACTAAACCACACCACCCGTGCTCCTCCTAGAGCCATCTCCAATCTGGTCAGCTGAAGAAAAGAAAACAAAACCACTGAAGAGCCTTTACACTACAAAGCAACTGCTTGAGTGTTTGATTTTGGGTTGGATCTCACTGGGGCCTGGCAATAAGGTCTGCAGCTGGAGACCTAATCCTGTCCAGCTGGGAAAGGAGCAGGGATGCACAAGAATGGAGGCTGCAAAAGGACTCGTGTTCTCTTCCTGCTGCTGAAGTGCTTGGGACAGTGAAGAGGGGAAGAAAAACTCATTTTTCATGCCTGGAAACTACTCCTCAGGAGTGTCAGCTGAGGGAAGGTGTCCTAGAGATCCTCGGAGAAAACGGAGTGGGGGCATTTTGTGTATGGAAAGAAACACCCTGTGTAGGTTTAGTGAGATGAGATGAGATGAGGAACAAGACAGCTGAGCTGGCTGCAGAAATGGGAGGAAAGCCAGGCAGCAAGGCTTCTCCTGCTGTGCAGGCTTGTCCTGCTGTGCAGGTTCCCCCTCCTGCACTCTCCACCCTCCCCAGCCATCCCCTGGCAGCAGCTGCCAGGACCCAGCTGATGCCTGCAGCAAACAGGAGCTCAGGACAAGCATCCTCCTTGGGAAAAGCACTAAAAGCTGTGGTTTGTTAAACATCAGAGCTGATGAAATCCTCATTCCATTGATGGCAATGTGTAAACCACCTCTGATTTCAACGGAGCAAGTCTTTTTCCCATCCCACTGCCTCTCTGATCAGATCTCTGTTCCCTTTGCCACCCATTCTATTTTTCTGAAGCTCTTTCAAACATTTTCAGAGGAAATTAACTGATTCCATCTCTTCTGGTTTTAACATTTCTGTAATATAATTGTGTGCCTTGTCCTTAAAGGGAACTCAGTTCACTTTTCAAGTGTTCCATCCTGCACAGTTCATTTCTGTAGGAACTAATAAAGGTCACGCTATTTAAAAATGCACAGCCTGAGCAGAGTGCAGGAGGGAGCACAGAGCTGCTCAGTGTTGCCACAGCAATGCATGTACTCCTTTTTCAGCAGCAGATGGTAGGGCTGACATCTGCAAAAGCAAAGGGCACAGCTGGGTTACATCTCAGGTTGTGGAAAGCAACAACATCTACTGTGTGTCACCTGCTTTGGCTGCATAATTCATGTTTCTCTGAGAACAAAGAGCTTCCCCTACGCATAGAAAATGACTCCGTGTTTCCCATTTAAAGCCACGCCTCGTACCCCAGTGGGGACAAAAAATCAAGGGCCTGTAGTACTAAAATGACATTCATAACAAAAAGCAAAGCCACCAGCCTCCAAGGTGTTGTCAGCATTCTGGAATTAAAACCATTTTCATGACAGATGTTCACCTAAGAGCAATAATCAGTATTTTAACAGAAGAGGAAGGCCATTTTCCGTGGGATTGTGTGCGTTTCAGCGCTGCACTGTTTTTTAAAGCAGTGGTGATGCTTACATTGATGTGGTCTTGACGTGGCTGGAGCACTGCAGGGGCAGTGAGAGCTGGGGAAAAGGGGCACCCACACACCACAAGCCCAGGTGACACCAGGAAAGCCCCAGCCCTGCTCCCCCTCCCCAGCTGACTGCAGTCTTGCAACCCAAACAGAGAGAAAAGCAGCTTTTGGTCGTGGGGAAGGAGTCAGCAAGCAAACCCAAAGGAAGCACAGAGCCAGTTTCCCACCACTGAGCAGAAACTGCTGGGTTTCAGATCACACTAATTGCATCTTTCTGCTGCCCAGCACTGCTGAAAAGAGCTTTTTGTGCCTCTGTTGTGATTCAGTCCGTGCCAAGTGCTTCCCAGTCTGGATTCCACCCCAGGAATTCCATTTCTGAGCACTGCTGGGATGCCCTGACCCAACACACCACGTCCCAGGTGAGGAACACCTGCAGGGAAGGATGCTCCTGAGGGCACAGCCAGCAGCTGGTGCTGCCAGAGCTCCAATCTCAGTTCTGTGCATTCAGGGGAGCTGATAAAGCAGCCTGGTGTTTCCCTGGCAGCGGGCAGGGGGCTGGCACTCCCAGAGGAAGGGATGGCAGGACTGCAAGAGCACCCCAAAGTTCAGCCCCACCCCCTTATTTGTTAAAGATACTCTGTGTGCTTTCTGTCAGGGACTTTTCTGAGTGCTGGTGATAATGCTGCCTTGTTCAGAGGGGTCAGCAAGAGCAGGACAGAGTATTTTCCAATTAAATGGTCGGAATTACCGAGCTGAGTCCTTTTATTGAAAAAATTTTAAAAAAGAGTTGCTCAACGTTTCAGCAAAACAAGATCTCTTTGCCTTGATTCAGGCTTGCATCTAAAAACCAAAAGGGCAAAAGTGCCAAAGGCATCCTGTCCTTGGAGTGGGAAATAAACCCAAAAGTGAGGCTACGCCTTCTGGGACTACCTCCAGAGTTTAACTCCTGGTGTCAGAGCTCAGCACTGAGGTGCTGATAGCTCAGGCATTTCTGGCTTTTCCATCTGATGTGTGCACAGCCCCAGTGGTGCAGCATCTCACAGCTGAATGGGAACCTGCAGGGCTGGGCACAGCCTTGGAGAGGGTCCAGAAAATCCTACAAAAATAGCAGAGAGATTAGACACAAAGAAAAATATATAAATACCTGGCAGTCCAATCACTATCTTGTTGTTATTTATATACAGCTAATATCAGTAACTATCAACAGGGTGGTAATATATTATCAGATAACAGTTCTCTACCCCCTAAACCTGAGAGGCAGCTGGTACCCAGCTCACAGGGGCCTCTGCTGATCAGGAGAAATGACAATGAACAACAAAACAGGATTTTTGTGCATTCCTCAGGCTCAGGGATGGCCTTGGCCTCTAGAAATTGGGAAAGATCTCCCCAGTCTCACTTGTCAAAGCAAAACCTCTGCACCTACAGCTTTGAAACCCAGGCTGGGGCACCCTTTGAGCAGAAATCAAGTGATTGGCCTGTGATCTCCAAGGAAATTTGGATCTTTGTTTAAAAACCACTTTAACTACCACTGGGAGCGAGTAAAAGCTGAAAGAGCAACACATCTTGTAGTGGCCCAGTGACTTTGGAGCCTCCAGCAGCACCAGGAAGGACTCCAGGACTGCATCCTGTGCAGTTACTGACTGAAGTCCTAAATTCCTNCTCACTTTGCAGGGCTCCAGGCCTCTCATTTTGTGCTCCTTGAAACAGGAACAACCAAAAGCACCTGGAGGGATGTTGCCCTGGTTTTTGCTAAGCCTTCTGTTTTTAACCTTGGAGTCAGATTCTCTCTCACACAGTTTCATGTAAATAATAGNTCCTAAATTCCTGGGGACAGACCCGTGGGGTGACTGGCACTGCAGGCACCTGAGGAATTGCAGAGTAGGTGTTTGTGTCTGGGAAGACACAATAAAGATGCTCTCACACCTGCCGGGTTCAGCAGAAAGGAGGGAATAATCTTTATTATTGACATATCTCACATTCTTATACATGTCCCAACTGCACAAGGGATTGGAGGACATGTCACTTCCTCCTCAATCCCACTGGAGAAAAAAGATGCTCATCAAAGTTCTCTTAGCACAAAAGGAATGAAAACCAGAAAATACCGTTAAGTAAACACTGGCTATTATTTACATGAAACTGTGTGAAAAAATCTGACTCCAAGGTTAAAAACAGAAGGCTTAGCAAAAAACAGGGCAACAGGTGTTCCTCCTGTGTCCTCTGTCAGATGGAGAAACTTTTCCAAAGGAGCTGAGGCTGTGCAGTGGGTGGATGATGCCTTACAGGGCGGGGTAAGAGCAGGAAACAAGAGACTGGCTGGCTGGATTAATGTCCCCATTAAATTATAGCAGTGTGTATTTAAGAGCCTCACTTTGCAGGGCTCCAGGCCTCTCATTTTGTGCTCCTTGAAACAGGAACAACCAAAAGCACCTGGAGGGATGTTGCCCTGGTTTTTGCTAAGCCTTCTGTTTTTAACCTTGGAGTCAGATTCTCTCTCACACAGTTTCATGTAAATAATAGCCANGGCAACAGAGGGACAACAGAGAAGCTTTTCTCAGCCTTGTCCTCACCCTGGTGGAATGCAGGAATGGGCTCCCATCTCCAAGGAGTGCTGGGAGCCAAAGGCCATTTTCCAGCTGGAATCAGTGAGAGCTGCAGCAGCTCCTGTTCTCTACTTCTGCCTAAAACCTCCAATTAATCCTACCCTAGAAGAAAAGCCTGCAGCACGTGCAGGTATTTGCCTTCTGAACAGATTTAACTGGAGCTGAGGTGCTCATCACCCTTCCTCCAAATCTCCCTGTAAAAGGCAGCGAGGTGCTCCTGCCTCTGGAAGGGACACAACCACAATAAATGCATTTTCTGGAAGGAATTAAACAACAGGTGCCCTTCAGAGCCCTCAGTGACTGCCCAAGGAATTTACATTCGTGAATAAACAGCAGCAGAAATTATTTTTCTGACAGCTTCTCATTATTAAAATTAGGAGCCTGCTGAATCCTGTGGATGTCAGTGGGGCCCAAGATGACCTGCTAAGTGCTGGTCACAAAAGTTAACGTTGTGTGAGGGAAGGGTTAATGGAAGCAGCCCTTTTATTTAAAAATAAAATGGTGCCAGAGCATGCAGAGGAATGAACACAGAGTGAGAGGTGCAGGGATGTGCTGTACAGGTTTCTCCCTGGAATATATCCTAGGAAAAATGGGCCCTAGGGCCTATTCTCTATTCCATGAGCCCTTCCTCATGGCTTTTCCTTGCTAGAAAGGGCAAAATCAGGCCCTGAGTGTTATGCAGAAATCAAAAAAAATCTATTTTTCATGTTTGTTAAAATCCAGCAGTGTTCAGGCTCTCTAAAGAGTCATTAAGTGCACTTTACACAAAATTTAATTTAACTAATTTCTTTATAAAATTCTCCATACAGCGCCTCCCAAAATGTTTACTGGTGCAACAAACCATCACATGGATTGTTTTAAGTCATCTGCCTCCAGACAAAATAGACATTTTAGAGGGTTTTGATTTCTGCTGTCTAATAAATGAAGTGCTACAATTCTAAACTTAATATCTGTCATCACCATTATTTTCCCGTGCTTTACATCCTTCCTAGAGGTTCATCATGACACAAAAAGATAAATTGTTGTAATATTTCCTGCACATAGGGCAACATTTATTTTTTCCTCCAAGTTTGTCTTTCAAGATGACTTACTGCAGGTTGCCTTTTTTTATTTTCCAAGTATATTTAGTTTATAAAAGCTTGACCTCTAATTAGAGCCTAATTCAGTGGAGCTGAGAAATGGTCTGTAATAATTGAGAAGTGTGGATTTTTGGACAGAATCCCACTGACTGTGAATGGACCTTGTCCTTGAAGAGCTTAACACACTTGACATTTCTTAGATTATTTAAAGCATTGATGCTTTTAAATTTGAGCTATTTTATTGTTTTTCCTCTATCTATTATTCTAAATGAAAACTTGCCAACATTTTATGCTGTTGTATAAACACTCCCCATCCTCACCAAGGGTATTTTAAGTGATGCAATTGGGAATTACAGCAGCTCTTTCCAGACTTTGGCAGCTCATCATTATTTTACAACTGACCAAAGCTGTCAGGTTTATGCTCTGCAGTTGCTGAGTCTGAAGTTTGCAGCAGAAATCCCTGTGGGCTCTGAGTCTGTGTCCAAACTGTGACACAAATACCAGGACACAACCCCCTGGCTCCTCTGGAAAGGATCCCAGTTGTTCTCCTCCATCCCTCATTTCCCTCCATCCCATCCCTGCACTGCCAGCCCCAGCTCTGCCAGTGCCCAGAGCCATCCCAGCAGGGATCACCAGCTCTGCCAGTGCCCAGAGCCCTCCCAGCCCCAGCTCTGCCAGTGCCCAGAGCCCTCCCAGCCCCAGCTCTGCCAGTGCCCAAAGCCATCCCAGCCCCAGCCCTGCCAGTGCCCAAAACCAT
>VYXC01005088.1:104596-116519 GCA_013397175.1 Platysteira castanea
GCTGCTGGCGCACCGCCGCTATGGCTGCGGCTTGGGCTACGCACCCGTCGTCTACTACAGCCTGCTGCTCTGCCTCGGGCTGCCGGGTGAGTGCCGCGGGACGGGCGAGGCTGCGGGGCCCCGGCGGCGCCCGGCGGAGCGGCTCCTGCCCGCTGTGCAGGACAGGGCGGGGACAGCGCCCGCGGTGTCCTCGGGATGCTCCGGACGCGCTGGATCCGCGTGCTCGGCGGGGAGAGCGCGGGCGGTTCGGACGGCAGCAGCTCCCGGACAACAGCTCCCGGAGAGCAGCAGCTCCCGGACGGGAGCATCTCCCGGGCAGCAGGAGCTCCCGGACAGCATCTCCCGGGCAGCAGGAGCTCCCGGACAGCATCTCCCGGGCAGCAGGAGCTCCCGGACAGCATCTCCCGGGCAGCAGCTCCCGGACAACAGCTCCCGGAGAGCAGCAGCTTCCAGGCAGCATCTCCCGGGCAGCATCTCCCGGACGGCAGCAGTTCCCGGACGGCAGCAGCTCCCGGACAACATCTCCCGGAGAGCAGCAGCTCCCGGACAACATCTCCCGGAGAGCAGCAGCTTCCAGGCAGCATCTCCCGGGCAGCAGCAGCTCCCGGACAGCATCTCCCCGCCCGGTACGCTGCCGTCCCGGCGCTGCCTCCCTCGTCGGGGTTTGTCCCTGCCTGCCCTCCCACCGCGCCTCGGGCACCCTGACCTTTGACTTTCTGACACTTTGACAGAGTCAGCGTGTCGTGAAGTTGCTGCCGTTGTCGTTTTTGCCGTGTGGGTACCGGAGCGGTGCCCCGGCGGCCGGGTCCCCAGCGATCTCCTGCCGGGCCGGCAGTGAGCACAAGTGTAGCTGCCGAGTTTTTCTGGTGCAAGTCGCCACCCGACTCCGTGGGGCAGGGCTGGCTTTAGGAAGCGACACGCCACCACGAGGGAACTTGGCTGGGGAAGGAGCACGCTGTCAGAAGCTTAGCAGACAGTTGTCACACTCGTGAGCCTGTCCCTGTGGCTGGTGCAGCAGGACTGTGGGTAGAAAGTCCAGTCCTGAGGTCAGTGCTCTGCTAAGGCAGTGGCAATGCTGACACTGAGACCCCTGAATGCAGGCACAGGGCTCCGAACAAAGCCCCAGCTGACAGGCAGCAGTCTCCAGAGTGGAGAGCAAAATTTCCTACTTAAAAAGGAGACAAAGACATTCTAAAGATGCTCGGAACAAGAAAAGCTAGAGACAGCCCAATTGAGGAAGGAAAGGATGTCCCAAGCTTGGATGTGAGCACCTGTGGGGCACCACTGCCAGAACACAGCTCCAAACGTGCAGGTGCCCCACGAGCATCACATGGGCAGCGCTGCCTCAGCCCAGACAAGGACGGAGCAGCTGCTTCCTCCCGGAGGGGCTGCCTGCGGCTGCCGGTGAGGTGTCTGTGCACACAGGACCGAGGGAGCTGCTGCAGTTACAGTGAGCAGACTGCTGGGATGGACAGACAGCACGCCTTGCTCACTTGGCTTAACGCCTCCAGCCTGAGAGTGACTTAGAGTGGTCCCAAGGACAGGTAGAATGGGTCAGGAAAAATTTAGAGCCCTCTGATGCACCGAGGTGAGCTGGTGTTTTCAGGGTGTGCTGCAGGAGAGTTTGGCTGTGTCAGTGTGGAGCTGCACGTTTTGAGTGCCATGTGGAATGGCAAGCAGCAGTGATGGGTAATAGTCTGTAGTTTCCAAATGTTTGTTCACCTTAATTCCTTCTTCAAGCAATTATTTCATAGAAAAATTTCTAATCAGACATGAAGAGAAGCATGTCTCTGAGCAGCGTGCATGCAGTACCACTCTCCATGTGAACTGATGTGCTTTGTGTGGTTTTGGTTTGGGTTTTTTTTTTTTTCCCTTTCTGTCTCACAATTAAAATTTGAAGATTGGCTAAGAGTTCAGAGAACTGGAAAGTTAAGTCCTGTATTTACCCACAGAGGATGCAGAGCACAGGCAAGTGTCTGTGCTCCAAAGCACTGATGAGTCTCAGCCCTGACCTGAAGAGACTCAGCCAGCAGGGACAGGAGGTCGTTTCCTCTTCATTAATTCCTTAGGGGCTGCTTAGATGTCCCTAGTGATGACAGGCTCTGACTTCAACATCCCCTAGAAACAGAGCGAGACCCTCTCAGGGTTATCAGGTGAAGAAGCTGTCGTGCAGCACTCTGTGGCTAAGCTTGCCTTTGTGTGTCTCTGAAAAGGGGGAAAGTCTGGTGTGCACAGGCAGGAAAAATCATTAAATGAACGTTGTGCACATACTGGCACCAGCTCCCTAAGGACACTGCGTTGTAATTACAGACCTAACGCTGCCATTCTAAGAACATGGTTAAAATCAGGCACGGTCCAAATTAGCAATGGTCTCCTGCATTTCTCAAGGGATCAGGCAGCAGTTGATTAGAGCAGTGGCACCAGTGCTGGTGCTTAACAGAGCTGGCCAAAGCACGTGGTGGTGCAGCAGTGCTGAGTTCCCTGGGCTTGCAGCAGCTGTGGATGTGTCCAGAGCACTGGCACTGGACTCACTGCACACGTACAGTGTGCTGAGTGAATGCACCGTGTGCTGAGTGCCCGAGAAATTCAGGAGACTGCACAGAGATGAGAACAAGCTGGGTATGCTTAGGGGAAGGCTCACCCAGCCAAGCTTCATTGAGGATGGGGTACAGGGCAAGGGCAGTGTTAAAAAGAGCTTTTCGTGTATTAATTTGTAGCTGCTCCTCAGTTTTTTGGCATTAGAAATTTGTAAAGGTAGCAGACTTTATTGGCTGTTAGAAAAAGAGTCCTGAACTACGTGGGATCTTAATTAGCTCTGTGTGGTGCCAGGAATTTTAAGGGAAACCCTGTCTAGGATCTGCCCTCAAATACAGCAACGGTGCCGTGTTTTGCTGAAATGGAAAGAGTTACCTCCTTGCCACAAATCTTGGAGAAAGACTGATGAGGGGAAGCCAGTTAACTGTTCCTGCCTTTCCTGCTGTACTGTCTGAAGGAGATTTCACTAACTCAACAACTCCACGTTGAGGCCAAGCGATGCCAGGCCTGTGTGTGCAGCAGAAACATCCTCCCCCTCCCGCCCCTGGACAACCCAGGCACCTCAGCAGTGGCTCCTTCTCCCTCTGCTCACCAGAAAGTCTGTAAAAAACAGAGAGGAGAGGAGAGAGAGCAAAGTGAGCTCCCTGCAGCCCTGCTCTGGCTGTAGGGCCAGGCTGCACCCCAGAGAGGCACCCACAGAGCCCCCACTGCACCCTGACACTGCCAGCTCTGCCAGGGCTCATCGTGCCTTCAGCCAGCTGGGCCAGGAGGCTGCTGCTTTTCCCTCCAAGCAGAGGCTGATAAGACAGAGAGAAGTTTTTGAAGCTTGTTTTGAGTGCAGGCACACAGAGGAGTCCCACGAGTGCACGGTCCTGCAGAAGGGGTGGGGTGTCTCGGGGTCAGCTGCAGGGAGCAAGGAGAATGTGCCAGGGTGGGGAGCAGCACCAGGCAGAGGCACTGCAAGTGGGGTCCTCTCCCATTTTCTGCTAACCCCGTGCTCCCCTTGTCTGTCAGACAGAACCTCTGAAGCACCTGCAGTTAGCTGGCAGGCAAGAGAGGGGCTGCAAAAAGTCTTAATGGAAGTGTTTCTTGCTTTGGTGAGAGAAAATGCTAGAGAGGGGATGGTGTTGGATGTGGGGGAGGGAATAAATTGCTCTGATTCAGTCCAGGAGGGGGCTGGTAAAGGTGAGAAAGCGAAGAGCAACAGGTACTGCTGTCTGTCCCTTTGTCAGTGAGAGCTGCACAAGGAGCTCCTTCTGTGCTGGGGCCACTGAGCACAACAAGAAGGCCAGGCACAGCAGCAGCACTGCTTGCTGCAGAAACCTGGCTTTGACCTTGATTCCTGCTGCATTAGAAGGAGCAGCAGCAATGCAGTTGCCTTGCATGCAGTCCCCATTCCATCAGGAGTGGAGCATTTTGCTGCTGAAGGGACAGAGCAGCAGCATTTCCCAGAGCAGGGTCTGGCCTGGTCCAGGTTCCCAGGGCTCATCTCCTCCTGCCAGTGTGAGAGGCAGAGTGAAATCTGCCTTTCTGAGCCAGTCCCAGTGGGATTGCTGGTTCCATTTTGCTCCCTGGCCAGTTGCCTCCCTGGGATGCCCCTTGGCTTCAGGGATCATTGCAATCCAGTGCCACAAAGCACAGCACCTTTACAGCATCTCCAGGAGGCACCAGGCTCACAGCAATGCCCCAAGGAAGTGCCACCCCAAACTTCAGGAGCCTGGTCCACAGCTGTTTCTTTTATTTGTGCTTTAGGCTGTTGCACTGAACCAGTCACACTGATCTAAATGCAGATTCAGGACGTCACAAGCTTGGGAAAGCAGCCTGGACGTGCTTGGATGCTCCCAGCTGGAAGTGTGAACAGGCAGTGTTCGTGTCAGACCTGCTGCTGAGCAAGGTGACGTGGAGATGGGGACAGCCCGGGTCACCCAGAGCCCAGCCAAGCACAGAGTGCATTCCCAGGGCTCCATGCAGAGGCAGAGAAGCTGCAGCCCTGACCTGGAGGAACATCTCAGCTCAGCAGGGGTGCCTAGCTGGTTTGACACTCTGGGAAGAGACAGATGCAGGTTCTGGACCTTGCCCTAGCAGATGACAGATTGGCTGTCCCTGCACAGGTCCTTCCGAGGGCTTGGGCTGACACTGGGGTGCTCTGTGCCTGTCCCTCTGAGGGTGTTGGGTTGACACTGGGGTGCTCTGTGCCTGTCCTGGGTGTGGGGCTGACACTGGGGTGCTCTGTGCCTGTCCTGGGTGCTGGGCTGACACTGGGGTGCTCTGTGCCTGTCCCTCTGAGGGTGTGGGGCTGACACAGGGGTGCTCTGTGCCTGTGCCAGCCGCGGTGTCACCACGGGCAGGCCGAAAGGATGGAGACCTGATCCTTCTGGAGCCTTCTCCCCGTGCCAGGCTTGGGATCAGGAGGCTCCCTGGGAGATGTGCGTGCCTGGGTCACCACCCTGGCGAGGCAGGAGCTGTGGGTGGCTCTCCTGCCCCAGGATGCCACCATGCAGCAGCCCAGCTGTGTTCCCCCTGCTCCTCAGCTGGGAGGGAACAGGACCTGGGGAACGCTGCCAGCCCTGTGCCCAGTGCCACGAGCAGTGACAGGGACAGGCAGCAGTGCTGCTGGTGGCTCCCGTGTGGTGGCTGTAAATCCCAAAGCAGGCAGAGGTGGGTGTGCACAGAGCACTGTGCGAGTGTCTGACTCGTCCTGGATCCCTGCCTGGTGTGTTCTCCTGCAGTCACAGGACAGGATTCTGATTAAAGAGACCATTCCCAGCACCTGAATAAATGGCTTTTCTCCTAGCAGAGTACCTGAAAAATAGAAGTGCTAAAGGAAGATCCAAAAGTGTGAGTGGGAGAGCTGTTCCAGTGTAGAGTTACGACCTTGGGAAACAGCACTCTTCTGTGCTCATTAGTGAATGAGAACCAAACCCTCCTGAGACCTGGTTCCACCACCCTTTTCACTCAAAGACCGTATCTTCTCTGATTTAAAATCTGAATCAGATGCAACGCCAGCACATTGCATCCTACTCAAAAGGGGACAAATAGATTGGCAGAACTTTGGCTTGGCTGTTGGAGCAACTGAAGGATGCCACAGCTCATTTACAGTAGCAGTGCTGGACAGAGGGGAACACAACTGCTGCTAACACGCTTGAAATGAGTCATTTCCTATTGTAACAGGAGAGAAGAACCATTATGAAAAATAATAGATTCACTCTGTTCCTGCACAGAGCTGGTGACAGCGAGGTGTGCAGATGGGAGTGATTTAGTTTGGTCAGTACATCTGGGGCCTGCAGCTGCTAAAATCTTGCAGCCTGCAAGACAGCACGTGTCTGAATCCATGCTGGTGCAGGGACTGTGGAGAAGTTGGTTGTACACTTCTGGATGCTGCTAGACAAGAGCACAATTGCTAACTTTGGGTTTCTTCTGCCACGTCAGTAGGAAACGAGGCTGTCAGGGCTGTAATGATAATGAGGTGCCGTATTTGGGAGGCTCAGCAGACTATGAAGTGCACAACCTCGCCTGGCAGGCTGCTAGAATGGGCTGGGAAGGAAAAACTCCAAAGTACATTTTTCCTGGAAGTGACAAGGGCACGAGAGAGAGAGCACAGCCAGTTGTCACGGTGGGTGGGAAATGCAGAGCCCCCAGCTGCTGAGGAGTCAGAACATTCAGAAGCACCAGGCAGTCTCATATCCTGCTGTTCTTCATCCACCCCCTCACTTAGGGCTCTCCTCCTCATCCTCTTTCTAAAACGGGGGTGAATCAGCAGAAACAAGCCAGCAGGAGAGAGCCTTCATCCACACACGCCTCAACTCAGTGCAGGCAAATGAACAACACAGAGATGTCCTGGTGGGCTGTGTGCTCTGCTTTCACACGCCCAGGGCACAAAAACTTCCTCCTCCTCTTTCAGGTGGTCTTTTTGAGCCCACATTCTCTTCTCCCATTAGCTTTGAGGCACCAGAAATGGAAACAAAGCCCAGATGAACTCCTCGAGCATAGCAGACCTCAGTCACAAATTAGTTTTCATTTTGCAGAACATGGATGTGTATAGATCCTAAATCCCCATGTCTGGAGTGCCCTCGGTGCTGTTCTTGGGGTGAGCTGCTCTCGTGGGAGAAGATGGTTTTGGGTTGCCCCCCAGGACCCCGGGGTGGTTGTGCAGAGAGAACGAAGTGGAGGCAGCCAAGCAGCACCAGAATTAGCAGTACAGAAAATGACCAAAAAGGGTTTTACCCCTTTACCCATGGAAGAGGAGAGAAGCTTGCCCGTTGAACATCTTTTTCACTGGAATTGTTCCTTTCTACCACCCGAGAGAGTCCCTGCAGTGCACAGGCATCAAACCTCTCCATCTTTTCAATCACATGGAGAATTTCCTGCACGGGCAGGTGCTCCAGAGGTTGCTTTTGGTCCCAAGACAAATCACCTGTCAGTCAGTGACATCAGACTGGGATGTTCCTCACACGTTTGTTCACTCCACGTGTGTTCTGCTCAGTGTCCTGACTGGCACTGAGCAGTGATAGATCAGGTGGGGATGCAGGATATTCTCCGTGGGTGAATAAAGCCAAACTGCAATGGTTTTACAAAGTCTGTAATTTCCTGCATTTTGTGTAAAATTGGCGCCGTCTCTGAGAAAGCTTGGCCGTGGGGTTTGCAGGCATGAGCTCCTATTGCATTACCTAATGCTTTAGGAAGACATAAAGACTGGTTTATTTTAGCAAAACCGCAGTCAAAGGTAAAATCCTCTTAATTATTCATGTTCAGTAAAGAATTCACGGCGGTGTCCTTGTGCAATCACATCCTCTCTCCATCCCAGTCATGCCATGAAACACCTTTGGCACCTGCCTCAGTACTTTGGCATTTGGTATCAAAAGGGTGGGATGGTTTTGTCACCTCCTGCACGAGCTGCTCAGCTTGAGCCCTCTCACACTGCACTGGCAGCCTGCATTTAGAAGCCACAGACACCTGCCAAATGAGACACCCAAACTGCCTTGAAGATCCCTGTCTGTCCAGATACGTCTCGTGAATAACCAAATTCCCTTTACGATTTCTGCCTCATGTTTCAGATCCCTTTTTCTCTTCCCAGCACCCGTTTCCATTGGAAAGCTGTGCTGCTCTGGTGGCAGGATGCCAGGCTAGACTTGGAGATGTGCACTTTGGATTTTTATCCCTGTGTGGGAGCCTCCGAGCAAGGCTTTGGAGTGGCAGCAGGAATGTCTGAGATTCCTTAGAGACTTTCTGCTCAGCAAAGGTGGACGAGGAGGGTGAAGATGGCAGGAGGAGAAGCAGATCCCTGTCGTGTTTACACCCACGTGTGTCCCCAGCAAGCACAAGCCAGACCTCCCCACATCCCAGTGCTCCTTCTGGGCTGTTCTCATGCTGCAGAAACAGCCCTGTTTTATACAGACTGCTCCAGAAAAACTCCAGGGGTCTGGGAAAGCCCAAAGCAGCACAGACAAACCAATACACCCCAGCCTGGTGGCTGGCAGGGCTCAGGGGGAGTATCAGCCACCAGCACCTCGTGCCATCACTGCCTCTGCACCCTCCAGCAGCTTTTGCTGGATTAAAACCCTCCCCTGGCCCCCGTGACCCACGGAGGGCTAATGCCAGCTGCAGAGCAGAGTACCTCACTCACTGCCTCCTTCCCCAGAGCCATCTCAGCTGATAAATGCTGTCAGGGAGCAAAGAGGCCCCAGAGGGCAGATTTCCCTGGCAGGATCTGGCCTCTGGCCCTGGCTCTCTTGTTCACGTGTGACTTGTGAGCACAGGGCTGTGCTGGGCTCTCCCTTGTTGCCCTGGTTTTTGCTAAAGCCTTCTGTTTTTAACCTTGGAGTCAGATTCTTTCTCACACAGTCTCATGTAAATAATGGCCAATGTTCACTTAACGGTATTTTCTGTTTTTCATTCCTTTTGTGATAAGAGAACTTTGATGAGCATCTTTTTTCTCCAGTGGGATTGAGAAGGAAGTGACATGTCCTCCAATCCCTTGTGCAGTTGGGAATTGAATAAAATGTGAGATATGTCAATAATAAAGTCATTCCCCTCCTTTCTGCTGAACCTGGCAGGTGTGAGAGCCTCTTTACTGTGCCTTCCCAGACACACTCCCTGGCAGTAACTAACTCGCCCTCCTGCACCTAGGAGGGAGTTTGGGTTGTCCTGGGCAGGAGCTTGGGCATCCTCTACCTCCAGGTTCTCTTTCACCTCAGAACTGGCACGGCCTGGCCCTGCACGTGGGGTTGCTCAGCACAAACCACACCAGAGCCCTCCTGCGAGGTGTGAAACCTCCTCCAGCAGCAATCCTGCATCCCTGCCTGCCAGAGCTTTCCTGATGCTCATTTTTTTTTTGCATACATCCCTCTCCATTCCCTGGGAGACGATGCAGGCAGCAGCAGAAGGGGCTGACAGCTCTTCCCTCGTGGGGGTGCCTTGCCGTGTGCTGTCTGACAGCACTCAGACAACTGAACAGCAAATAATTCCGCTTATTTTCAAAAAACCAATCCTCACAGGAGCTCCCCGGGAAGACAAAACTTGTATTGCACTAATTATATTCTATAAAGTATCTCTTTACGCTTCACAACAGTTTCAGGAAGGAACTGAGGATGTGGTAATAAAAGAGAGGAGCAAACTGAAACACGGTTCAGCCTGTCCCCATCTGCTCTGGTGCTGAGGCTGATCCACACTGGCTGTAAAAGCAAAATGTGGACCTACCCTGTCTTCTTTAGGGGGGAAAAGCATCCAGAGGTGATTGAAAAAGATCACATGAGCAGCTATAGCCAACATCAGTAATAAACATGTATTATTGTATATGTATTTACATTGCCACAGCATTTTTGGTTGGTTTTTTTTTTTAATTAATAACTTCTGTTATGTAGCACCTTTGTCAGCAATCACCCATTATCATCAGCTTCTCCAGAGAGCTCCCACACTAAATAAGGGCTGAATGCCACCCTCATCTCCACTCTGGTGAGCAGCTGTGTCAGGAGCCGTGGTCAGATCTGCCTGCTGGACACTCTACCTGTTCACATTTGAATATTGCCTCCTAGCTTAGAGGAAATCACCTGTTCCCATCAAGCCAGAACATCCCTTTTCCTCACCACTTATTTTTAGCACGTTGTACTTACACTCTCGGAGTTCCTAAATCTGGGGAGGAGGTGTTACTAACGTTTTTTTCTGAGGCAACTTAAGATTTCCTGTGTGTAAGCTGTCTCTCTGTGGCAGTCAGGTGAGCCCTGCTGAGCCTGCAGAGGAGTTTCACACATTACAGGATAATTTGTGGGGATCCTAGCAACAGCTGTGTCGGGTAAAAGGTGTCCATTCTATTCTGTGACCCAGTGTTTATCACGCTCAGTGAGCAGCACCCGTGGCTGCTTCCTTTGGGTGGTTTGTAAAGCTGAACTGCTGAGCTGCAGAGCCAGCCTTGTTCCCAGTGCAGGGAGCTGCTGCTGGTGGTGTAAAGGCCATCTGACTGCTGTGGATGTGCAAAGTGCTCTCAATTAAAAAAAAAAAATCCACAAATAAAGTCCAGAACTATGCCTATTTCTTCTATAGACAGATGTTGTCCTGTTTTTTGCTAAGCCTTCTGTTATAACCTTGGAGTCAGAGGATTTTCACACAGTTTTCATGAAAATAATGGCCAATGTTTATTTAACTGTCTTCTCTGGTTTTCATTCCTTTTGTGATAAGAGAAAGTTTGATGAGCATCCTTTTTCTCCAGTGGGATTGAGGAGGAAGTGACATGTCCTCCAATCCCTTGTGGCGTTGAGAACCCTGTAAAATATGATAAATGTAAATAAAGTCTCTCTTTTCCCTCTTTTCTGCTGAACCTAGCAGGTGTGAGAGTGTCCATTATTGTGCTTTAACCAGCACAGACAGATACAATTGCTGCTGCTTAAGCTCATGTGAAATAGTCAGTGGAAGGAGCTCTTCAAATCCCCTGAAGGCCTCTGTTCGACACTATCAGTGGTGATTGTGACCCATGAAATGAGAAGCTGGGGGCAAAGCTCTGCCCTCGGGTCACAGGCACTGCTTGGAGGCACAGAAGAGTGCCCAGGCTCTGCAGCATGGCTTTGGGCATGGGAGGTAAACCCAAATCCACGTGGGAACCAAAGTTACTCCTAAGGGAAGATCCCTCTCAGACACAAAGGCACGGATTTTGGTGCTGCAGTTTGTACTCAGAAGCTGATACGGTCAGAAGAGCTGTCAGAGGAGAGATGGAAGTGCCCTGTGATGAAGCCTGGCTGAGTTAGAAGGTGGCTGTGTTTTGAGCAGCCTGGACCAAAGGTGTTTGGCTATCAGGGACCTTTGGATGCTGTGTCTCAAACGTCTCAGTCCTCGTGCCTGGAGGGAAAGAACTGGGGCTGCCACTCTGCACAGCTGCTTCTCATCATCTGCCAGCAGCACCTCAAGGCTTCAGCCAGCCAGTCCCCAATCACGCCCGGGTTCTCAGACAGATATTTATAAATTCAGAATTCTGCACTGCAGCAAGCGACACTGGCGTAAATCCCCATCTGTCATCCCCTCATCATCTCCCAGCACAGTGATCAATCTCTTTCAAATTCAAGTGATCTTAACCACTTAGTATCTAGAAAATACCCTGCAAGAAATGGGCAGTGTACCAGCCAGGACGATTTGGGGGTGCTGACCTGTCCAGCAGCTGTAGCTCCACATGTTACAGCAGACAGATATTTTTGTATCTCCATCATCATCCTCATCATCTCAGCCATAGTTCTCACCACAGACCACCATCCTGGTGCAAGAATTAGTGTCAGCAAGGTTAAAATATGGTCACAAATACTCTTCTGTCACCTTTTGGTGGGTAATTTTTGCCCACAGCAGAGCAGGGCCCTGAGGAGGCACTCAGGACATGATCACACACAGGGGTGTGCCCACCCTTGTCCCGTTTCACTGAGCTTTAGGTGCTGCTTGAGGACACACCCAGGACCAACTTCACCCTGGCGGGGAATGGATGAAGGACTGAGGCACCCCCAGCTCAGCTACACTTCCCCTGGGCAGTGTGCAGCAGGAAAAACACTCAGGGAGCCTGTGCCCAGGCACTGCCACATGGGCAGCTCTGTGCTGCACCTCAGGGTGTGCCTGCTTCCACAGAGAACGTGGTGTTACTGCATTTCCTATCATCCAGTGTTCCTGCATTTCCTATCATCCCGTGTTCCTGCATCTCCTATCATCCAGTGTTCCTGCATTTCCTATCATCCTGTGTTACTGCATTTCCTATCATCCAGTGTTCCTGCATCTCCTATCATCCTGTGTTACTGCATTTCCTATCATCCCGTGTTCCTGCATTTCCTATCATCCTGTGTTACTGCATTTCCTATCATCCTGTGTTACTGCATCTCCTATCATCCTGTGTTCCTGCATTTCCTATCATCCTGTGTTACTGCAT